>PVNU02000828.1:600000-924756 GCA_003013855.2 Liriodendron chinense | reverse complement strand
ACTGACCGGTCGGTGGCCTCTGTACATGGAGATTTGAGGCGTCCAATTCCAACAATCTGTACATCCACATACATAACTATTTTGGACTAGTGTAAAAGGTGTTACTATACAAGCTACACCATTTAGAACGATGCATACTAATGATGTAAATAAAATAGCAGAATCCAAATATATAAAAATAGTTGTAGACCAAAATAATTACACAAATCACTACTTACAAGTAATAGGTGATCAACTAAATAGAATATAATATGTATCCAACAATTTCACTGATTCTATCTAGGATATACGAACAAGACAAAGTCATCAATTCGGAATACATATTCCTCCTCACGAAACAATCAATAAGAATGATAAGTTATTACTTAAAGCACATGAATTTACTAAACCAGTTAATATCTTTAAAGATTTAACATAAAAAAATGCTCGAATTAATTTCACAAAAATGATCTACAATAAATATACCCAGTACTTCACAATTTAGTCCATCACCTAGACCTCTCACTACTTCCCTATAATTAGGAAAGTCTATATCTATTTTAGAACAACAATCTGACACCTCCAACTCCAATCTTTCTAATTTCCATACTAATGATACATATAAATTAACAAACTAACTTAATAATTTTAATGTCAAATCCTTAATTAGACCTCTCCCTGCTACTAAAAACTATTACAAACGCCCTATGTCTGTCAACTTACAATTCAAACAACGCGACTTAAAAAACCAAGCCTCCTATAGTGCCGGAACCCTTTATAAATGGAACATAGATGCGAGTCGGTTAATATTTATCTTTATTTGTTGGCTTTGCAGTAATGTTTTTCTTATGAAAAATCTCTAAAAAGAAATAAGAAATATTCTTAGTCTCGCCTTTTATAAAATTTATTTTAAAATCAAAACTCAATAAAATAGTTTGTCATCTTGCAAAAAATTGTTTACTTGCTAAATTTTTTACATTATTTTCTAAAATATATTTTTCACTTTTATAATTTATACGAAGTAAAAAAATTTAGTTTAAAATAACACATTGAAATTTTGAAATACATAAAATTATTGATAAATTTTTTTATTTTATTGTACTGTAATTTTTTTAACTCTATTTCATATTCCTAAAGTAAATCTAACTAGTTGTTCTGGCGAATCTTTATTTATCTTTTGTTTAAGTATACCCCCATATCATATATTAAAAGTATTTATTTCTACTATTTTGTAGGCCAAAGGATTTGGTATTTTAATATTGATAATTCCTTAGTTTTAAGTTTTACTTTTTTTAACTGCATTAGTATGTTCTTATGTCCAAGGTTTTGAATTCTTTTTTAATATATCATATAGATTTTTATATATTTTATGTAAATGTTTGTAAAAATCTCCTATATAATTTAAGCTACCTAAAAATCTTTGTAATTAAGTTTTATCTTTAATTTCATCTGAAAATTTAATAGTAAATTTTAAACATTTTTCTATGGGTTCAATTGTTCTTTTATAAATATAATATTATAAGAATTATACTTTTTTCTGAAATGATTTTATTTTAAATGTTGATACTACTAAACTATTTTCTATTATGATTTGTAAAAAATTGCTAAAGTGCTTTCAACACTGTTTTAAACTTGTGAAAAATATTAGTACATCATGTACATAAACTATAGAGAAATGTGAATATGGATTCAATATGTTATTCATTACATTTTGAAATTCTAATTGTATATTCTTTAATCCAAAATGTATTACATTCCATTTATATTCACCGAAATGAACGTTGAATGCAGTTTTATACCTATCATTATCATCTATTTTTATTTGCCATAATCCTAATTTCATATTGAACTTAGAAAATATAATGGCATTATATACTCTAGCTAATAAGTCATTTTTGTTGGGGATATGATATATGATTCATTGTAATACTTTATTTAATGATTTATAATTAATAACTAGTCTATGTGTTCCTCTTTTTAATTCTGCTTGTTTATTAGCATAGAATGCAGTTTTATACCTATCATTATCATCTATTTGTATTTGTCATAGTCCTAATTTCATATTGAACTTATAAAATATAGTGGTATTATATAATCTAGCTAATAAGTCATTTTTTTATATGATATCTGATTCATTGTAATACTTTATTTAATGGTTTATAATTAATATCTAGTTAATGTGTTCCTCTTTCTATTTCTACTTATTTATTAGCGTAAAAAAATGAACAGCTCCATGGTGACTTATCTGGTCATATTAATTTTTTGTCTAATAATTCTTGTATTTTCTTTTTACAATATTCTAACATTTCTTAATTCATTTGTATCGGTCTAGCTTTAGTTGGTATTTTTCTTTCATCAAAATCTTTTTTATATGTTAGTTATATTAAATATTTTTTTCTATTCCAATGGAAGGCCAGAACATATTTCTTGTTCTAATTTAATTTTATATGTTTTTGTTTCTTTTATTAATTGAGAATTTGTTAATTGTTATTATATTCTTATATGACAAACCTGTTGTTCCAGGTACTTAACATGCTCTTTTTTTAGTGATTAAATTTATTGATTTTGTTATTAAAAATGATTTAATTTGATTGATATATCTAGTTTGTGGTGGATTTATAAATTCAAATACTAAGTCCTTTTATAATATTGTTGTGTGTGTATTTATGTACGATCCACATTAGATGATTTTATTAATTCTAAAAACGGTGTTCCTAAAATAACTAGTTTAGTTAAGTCTTTTATTAATAAAAAATTTGTTTTAATACATATTTCTTGATTACATATTTGTGCCTTATATAATTTATATTTAATTTTTAATTTAGATCCACTTGTTGTTCCTAGTTGGTGTTGGGACTAATCATTCTTCTATACAATGATATTAAGTCTCCATAAGTAATTCTATCATAAGGAATGTTACCGAAGTTATAATATTTTTTAAAGTTTAATTTAACTCCTTTCGCAAATAATTTATGTAATTTTGAAATAAACATTTATTTTCAATATGTTACATTGCAATTTTTTCTAAGCATAACTTTACTAATAAATACATCTTTATACCGTCTAAAGTCTGATAAGGTTGGGCATCGTAGATTGTTAAGTATGTCACTAGCACGTTGTCTTATGTTTGTAGGGTCGCCTAAAAAGTGTCTAAGTATGGTAAATATAAGAGTATTAACAGCATCTTGGACTGGATAACCTTGTTCTAAAACTGACTGTCCATTTTCATCATTTTTGTAAGAGAGTAAAATCATTTGTTTATCCTGTTGTATCATATAATTAACCCATCAGTTTTTAAAGTTGTCTTGTAAAACCGGAGACAATCATTTGAGCAGTGGTAAAATCATTAGTGCCTTTACTCTTATAGGCATTAACTGTCATTATAATTTTATTAGTAGTACTAAGTATTTGATATTCAGATTGGTCATCAATATTCAATTCATATAATGATCTGGCGTTATAGGTAGCTTGTATATTCTGTTCGCGTTCTTCAACTTATAAATCTACAGGCGTAGGTCTAGGATAATAATTTTGAGTGGGAGGTAATGGAATAGATTGAGTTATGATACCATGCAAATGGTGATTGAGTTAATCTATATCCTGATCGGAAGAAGAAGAGTCTGTATCTACTGTGGAAGAATTGGAAGGGTCGGATCTATTTTCTAAAACGGTTACAGTCTTTCCTCTATCGTGTGAAGTGCTTGATAACTGTATGGATGCTAATTTCTTAATGATTTCATGTAGCATTTATTCGGTAGAATTTTTAAATAATTTAATTAGTGTAGTAAATACATGTGATTGAAATATTGAAATGTCTTCTTTAATATGATAATCTGACGGAGGAATATATGTGTTGCTGGAGCTGACTGTATTTATATATGATTCTTGAACTATACTTTCTATCATATTAGATGTATTTTCTACTCTATCTGCTTGTTCTCCTATTGTTTGTAGATATTGATTTGCATAGTTATTTTGGTCGACAATTGGTATGGCTTCACGAGCTGTAAAAAATTCCTGACCATAGATCTGGAATATGAATCATTCTTAAGGGAGTAGCTTGTACTGTTGTTCCCTTTATATTAATACTTATTTGCTCATTAGGTGGATGCGTAGACTGTATTATATTATTATTTACAGTCTTCCATGTTTAAGTAATTCTACTTGTTATATTAATTTCTAGTTCATCGTCTAATCTCCACATATTATACCATTTAAAGAAGGGAATGATTGTTTTATTCTTATCACAGTATTTATAATGTAGTTTTTTTATGAATTCTTGTTCTCGTTTTTCTGGATGATTATTATAAAATTCTTTTCTACTAATGTCATTATAAGCTTGCATAAATTCTATTGCTAAATTTAAGTCGCTTAACTTAAATTCTTTGTTTCTAGATATCGTAAAAAGTGAAGGAGGGTCTTGCATTTGTCAGTATATTGGTGATAGATTTTCTTGTGGCATATATATAAGTTGACTCATATTATTTTGTGTTCTAATCTTATAAATTTTTATTGGGTCTTGTAGAACATCTGGTTGTTTAAAAGTTAAGGTTCTGAATGTTAAAGTCTTAGGTTGTTCTATCTTAAATACTGAAGGTAATTCCTTTTCTTTATCTTGAAAATCTTCTATTCTTAAGGTTGCTTGTCTGGTTGGTATAAATCTAAGAATTATCTTACCGTCTGGATCTTCTATTATTTGATCGAGATTAATATTTTGTATTGGAATTAGTTGTTGAATATCTCCTGAATTCCAATCGTCTGGGAGTTTAACTTCATTCAATGTTATAGTTTTAGGTATAGCTATATTAGATCTAGATAAATCAGTTTGTAATAACATTGTTTTACCTTTTGGGCTAGCAACTAAGGCCTTTAACGATAAACATGTAGTTGTTACCTTATAGTGTACTCTATATACTATAGTTATTGGTAATGATCCTTCTTTTAGATTATATCCACAAGTTTTTATATTTAATGTTAATACATCTACGATATTTTTATCTCTTAGTAATGTCATAAAATTTGGATAACGGTTAAAATAAATAGGGCCATTATGTAAGCTAGTTTCTACTACTCATAATAATGAGTCTTTAAAGTTATTCCACCTAGTATCTTTTACTGCTAATATTGTACTGGGGCTTAATCCATCTCTATTTAAGGGCTTTATCCCTATTTATACTAATCCTAAATGTAAATAGCTATTATTTTTCTTTAGATGTTTATTGATTACTTTTTGGGATATTAATTAAAATTTTAGTGTTGAATTTTGTACTTTTACTGTTTTCTCTACAAGTTTTATTGTGTGGTCTGATAAGAATTCAAATATTCATAACTTATATATTTCTTTTGTCGGTACCTTAGGTATTTTTCAATTTAATAAATCATTACTATATTTTTCATAATTTACTGATAAACTATTAATAGTATTAGTGTTCTCAGACATTAATGCTGAGCTACTTTGTCCTTTTGATCGAAGAGATGAACTGTTATTAGTTCGGAATAATCTATCCATTATACCACTATTTGGAATATTGTTCAGATGTTAAACTGTTCACTTTCGGATCCTTTACGGCACAACGGCATTCTCTCGCCTAAAGCCATCATGAGTCCACACCTTAGAATAGTAGATCTATCTGAACATTAATTCTCAATAGTATTGATCACAGATATCATATTCTTCACCATTAGTATTAATCTCTTCTACAGATGATAAAGTAATTCAAAATTACTTCTTAAATGCATTCTACTATTAATAAGCATATAAAGTAAAAACATGTAATTGTATGAATTACTACTGATTATATATTCTGGATAATCTATTAAAAGCATTGTAGACTCTAATAAGTATTCGTCGCAAATTGAAATAAAATTTCCTAATAAAAACCATATAGTAGAGTTTATCATGATTACTCTATTTAGCAATAATATTCTCCATTAGCTATAAAGTATTAATCCACTATTCCTCAACATAACCTATAGATAATAATTATAAGATATAACTATGTGATAATCATAAACTCAATAATATTGGAATGATATATTAATGTTTTGTATAACCAGATGACACTAAATATTTTATTAATTTTAGTAAACTTAAATTTAAACTTGACTTGGCTTTGATATCATTTCCTTTAGCATATAAAATAGTAGAAACAGATGCCTCTAATATAGGATATGGTGGAATTCTTAAACAAATGATAGAATTACAAGAAAAATTAGTTAGATATACTTCAGGAATTTGAAATAATTCACAAAAGAATTATAGTATTATTAAGAAGGAGATTTTATCAATTGTATTATTTCAAAATTTCAAAGTGATCTTATAAAGCAATAATTTTTACTTCGTATATATTGCAAAATAGTAAAATATATTTTAGAAAAAGATGTCAAACACTTAGGAAGTAAACAAATATTTGCACGATGGCAAGTTATTTTATCCAGTTTTGATTTCAAAATAGAATTTATAAAAGGCAAGACTAGTAGTCTTCCTGATTTTCTTTCCAGAGAATTTTTACAAGAAAATTATTGATATAAAGTCAACAAGTAAAGATGATCACGAACCTCCCGTTTCATCTCCTACAAGACCTTTCAGTAGTTCCTCTCTAACATCCAGAGTCCAACAAACTTTATTCAGATCACCAATAGGTTCCACCGCTACTTCAAGCCTTAGACCGGCAATTCCATTTTCTCCAAATCCATTTAGCCCTCTTGCTAGTAATTATCCCACACCCAACCTTAGTTCATCCTCTTCTAAAAATCCAACTTTACAAAGTTACGTAAGCATTTTTACAAAAGATGAAGATCAATGAGCAATCAGACAAAGATTTTCCACAAATCAATTTCCAACCACAATATAGTTACAAAAAAGAGATATCTCCTCTCTTCCCTATTGAAGTAAAACTTCAGCACAAAAATGTACCACAAGTTTTACAAACAATGTTTTTACCAGGATGACATTGGCCAGCTATAATAGGTTCTAAACTACAAAATTATTATGAATTTATTTTAGTATATACTGAATCATGTATTTTTACACATTATTATGATAATATTGATCGTACTAAAGTTACTCATTCAAAATGTCAAATAATTAAAGTTCTACATCTTTCTAACTGGAAACAAGAACCCTATACTCTTATACAATTTTCAAGACAATTTACCCATTTAAGCTATACCTACTTTGATTACCAAGATGTATGGATATACACATTTTTTTAAATAAAACAAAAATTTGAGTCACTCATAGTTTTTTCATTTTGTAGCAAAAAATAATTTAGAGTTTCTTCACTAGTTTATAAAATTTTAGAAGTATTTTGGAACAGATATTTCGATTGTTCCCAAAAAGATACAAGAAGGTTATTCTTATTTTCTCAACAGCTACAAATTTTTCACTCATCAAACTTACAATCCTCCTCCTTACATTTTTCACTTTTTTCTCATTACCATGGATTCTTATGTGGGAATATCATATTACTCTAATAGAACCAGTTCCACAATCAGAATATTTAGTTCGCAAATTCAAAATTAAATGGTGGCATGCGACTAAATAAGACAAAGTCACTTTAGCAACAATTCAGGAGTTTTTTCAACAACATGCACGAATTAGCAAAAATCATATACAAGATCAGGACTTCTTAAGTTTAAAGAGCAACATACAAGCAAGATTAGTAGCAATAAAAACAAGGCATGAATATAAACAAATTCTTAGTGAAGCTAATTCAGAATTAGGAGATAATGTTGAAGATGATTTATTAGAAGTTTCAAGCCAACCACAAGAGCCACAAGTTTTCAGCCATTCACAGGAGCCACAAGTGCTACCAAACTACGATCTATTCTCTTTCATGCAATGACAATTTAATAAACAAATGTAATGTCAGATCCGATTCGCCAGAAGATACCGATAAATCAACACCAGATCCGATTGCCGACAAATACTGTATCATTTTTACTATAGTAAGAAAAAGACAAAGAGTACTATAACAACAATTATTAAAAGTATTATAGCAAGACACTGTAGCAATCAGTTAGAAGACAAAATCTACTATAGCAAAATTATGACAACAAGGCTAGCTCATAGCTTCTCGCCTCTTCTTGATAAGAATAGAAACACCAACGCAACACTCCTCACATCATCTACAAGATATAGCGCAACACTTGTCGCACCATCTACAAGATCAAGCGCAACACTTCTAGCAACAGGACAAAGCTCTCCACCACTATAAAAAAATCACTCTAGTCTCTATCTCAGTAGGCTATTTTCCAAGCTCCTTTCTTTTACAAAGTTTTTTTTCCCTTCTGTAATAAACCAAGCCTCTACTAACCCCAGATCCTTGTTTTAAGAATATCCTTACAAGATCTAACTTTGTAATTTTGAAGCTTAGCTTTTTGTTGTAAGTATCTGTTTTTGCAGTTGTAATAATTTCCAGTTTTCAGTAAAGATTTAATTGTTTCTTATTTTAATAGTTTACATAATTGGTGGAATAGTTCTTTTACTTTCCTTATTCATAATTTATGTAATTTATATTTGTTTAAAATATTTTTTGAAATAGATTTTAAAATAATTATTTTATCTTCGAAATATTTGCAGACTGATTTAAAAAATTGATATTATTTTTTAAAAATGCCTCGATTTAAATTTAGAAAATTGAAACGAAAAATACGTAATGAAATGGTAGAATTTATCTTTGAAATACTTATCCAAACTATAACAATAATTATATTTACTTTCTTATTAATCTTTTTAAAATAACAATTATTCTTTTGAAATTTACGTAGAACATTAAGAGCAATGTATAATTATAATAATCAAAATAGAAAAATAATAAAAGAAAAGATTAATCTTTTTTCGAAGAAATTTACATGTCGCTATCATAAGTTATAATCAAATAATAATAATAAGATAAGCAACAAGTTGTAATCAATGCATAATGTGAAAATGACTAATGGTCATTATCAATAAATAGTGTAAGATTCTATTCTAAATTCACAAGTAACCCTCTGTTTATAAGATTATATTCTAAATGATTAATACACTGATTAACTTTATCTTGTCAATAATCTATGTAAGAATAATATTTATGTTAGTAATATGGATATGTTGCTTTAATTTAAAAATAAGAAATATTAGATAAAGGCATTATTATAGAAATTAATTTAACAAGTAATTGAGTTTTATCTTTAATTTCATCTGAAATTTTAATAGTAAATTTCGAACATTTTTTTATGGGTTCAATTATTCTTTTATAAATATAATATTATAAGAATTCTACTTTTGTCTGAAATAATTTTATTTTAAGTACTGATAATACTAAACTATTTTCTGTTGTACTTTGTAAAAATTTTCTAAGATGTTTTCAACGTTGTTCTAAACTTGTGAAAAAATTAGTACATCATCTATATAAACTATAGAGAAATGTGAATATGGATTCAATATGTCATTCATTACATTTTGAAATTCTAATTGTGTGTTCTTTAATCCAAAATGCAGAACATTCAATTTATATTTACCGAAATGAACGTTGAATGCGGTTTTATATCTATCATTATCATCTATTCGTATTTGCCATAATCCTGATTTCATATTGAACTTAGAAAATATAGTGGTATTATATAGTCTAACTAATAAGTCATTTTTGTTGGGGATATGATATATGATTCATTGTAATACTTTATTTAATGGTTTATAATTAATAACTAGTATGTCTGTTCCTCTTTTTATTTCTGCTTGTTTATTAGCGTAGAAAGATAAACAGCTCCATGGTGATTAACTTGGTCATATTAATTTTTTGTTTAATAATTCTTATATTTTCTTTTTACAATATTTTAACATTTCTTATTTCATTTGTATGGGGTTTAGCTTTAGTTGGTATTTTTCTTTCATCAAAATCTTTTATATATGGTAGTAATATTATATGTTATTTTCTATTCCAGAATGTATGTGGAAGGTCATAATGTACTTCATGTTCTAATTTAATCTTAAATGTTTCTATTTCTTTTATTAATTGAGAATTTGTTAAATGTTGTTCTATTCTTATATGACAAACTTGTTGTTTCAGGTACTTAACATGTTCTTATTTTTTAGTGATTAAATTTATTGATTTTGTTATTAAAAATAATTTGATTTGATTGATATATCTAGTCTGATGGATTTATAAATTCAAATACTAAGACCTTTTATAATATTGTTGTGTGTGTATTCATGTATAATCCACACTAAATGATTTTATTAATTCTAAAAATGGTGTTCCTAAAATAATTGGTTTAGTTAAGCATTTCATTAATAAGAAATTTGTTTTAATATATATTTCTTTATTACATATTTGTGTTTTATATAATTTATATTTAATTTTTAATTTAGATTCACTTGTTATTCTTAGTTGGTGCTAAGACTAATCCTTCTTCTATATAATTCATATCTGCTCTTGAATCTATTAGGGCTATTGTTGTTATATGAAATTCATTGTTAATTATTATTGTTAGGTAAACATGCCATTTTTATAGTCAATTTTTGCTACAATGTTTAAAGCATCTATCTGATTTTCTATGGATGTTGAAGAAATATTAAGTGTTTGTAGTTCTATTATTTGTTTATCTTGATTAGTTTTAGCCTTTAAATTTGGATCTTGTAAATAATATATTCTATTAGTTAAAATTGTTAATTATCTTTTGAGTTCTTGAATTTCTCTTTTGTCATCTTTTATTTCATTTTATAATTCTTGTAAGGTAGGGATTTTTTCTTTAGGTAATTAAAATCTATTCAATATTTCTATAAGATTATATGATTGTATTTGAGTTGGTTCTGGAGTTATTATTCTCTAAATGTTTTTTAAATATTTTTCTCTTAATAATGAGTTTGATATTTCTTCTGCATAATTAATTAATTATTGTTGTTCTTTACTTAGAACACATATTTGTTTTTATTTATTACATCCTAAATACATTTCATAATTGTTATCTGCTTTTATAGACTTAATACTTTCTGTATCTGACGAATTGATATTATCTTCTAAATTTTTAATATTTTGTTCTAATTCTAAATAACTAGTTGTTTGTTCAATTTCTTATTTTGATTCTGAGCTTGATTTTTCATTTAGTATATTATAAATATATTTTTTTAAATTGTTATTTATATCCAAGTTATTTATCTTTTTCTTAAAATGGTAATTTTTACTAAAATGTCATGTTTTTCCGTATTTATAACATGTTGATGGTTTACTAAATGTTCTATATAATTTATTTTTATTTCTATTATTTCAAGATTTTCTGAATTTATAAGGTTTCTTATTTGTAGGATATTTTTGCTTCCATGAATATAATTTATTAAAGTTTCTTTTGAATCTCTTCTTAATATATTTTTTCTTATAAGACTTGCTCTTTTGGTCTAATAGGGCTATAATTGGTTTATATCTAAATTGTTCACAGACTTATCCTATTTTTACTATTTTTAATTTCTTTCTCTTTTAATTTTAAATTGTAGTTTTAATTATTAACATAATATTAATCCTTCATTAACTATTACTGAAATTAAATCTCCATATGTTATTTGTTCATAAGGTATGATACCAAAGTTATAATATTATTTTAAATTCATTTTAATTTTTTTTTAAAATAATTTTGATGATCCTGATATAAATCTTTCTTTCCAGTAAGCTTCATTACAATTTGTCCTAAGCATTACTTTACTAATAAATACATCCTTATACTACCTAAAATCGAATAATGTAGGGCATTATAAGTAGTTAAGTATTTCACTAGCTCGTTGTCTTATACTTGTAAGATCTCCTATAAACTGTTTTAAGATAGTAAAGATTAAAGTATTTGTGGCATCTTGAATGGGTTGTCGGGCTTCATTTATAACATGTTGGTTTTGTTCATCAAGTTTGCAAGTAATAAGAATAGTTTGTCGTTCTTCTGGAGTGATGCAGTTATCCCACTAGCCTTTGAGTTTTCTAGTAAAACCGAACACAATCAATTGGGCGGTGCTGGAATCATCAACTCCTTTACTTTGTAAACAGTAGCGACCATTGCCATTTCATGAGTTGTAACTAAAATGTGATATTCAGATGTGCCATCTATATTCCATTCATAAAGGGTTCCGACACTACAGGAGGCTTGGTGTTCTAAGTCACGTTCTTCGAATTGTAAGTCGATAGGCGTAGGGCATTTGTAATAGTTTATAGTAGCATGGAGATGTCTAACTAAGGATTGGACATTAAGATTATTGAGTTGGTTTGTTAATTTATCTATATTATTAGTATGAAAATTGAAAAGATCGAAGTCGGATATGTCAGATTGTTGTTCTAAAATAGATACGGACTTTCCTAATTCCGAGGAAGTAGTGAAAGGTCTAGGTGATGGGCTAGATTGTGAAGTATTAGGTATATTTATTATAGATAATCGTTGTGAAATTAATTCGAGCATTTCTTCTGTTGATTGGATAGTCCAATTCAGCTTAATACAAATCTTCGGTGGCCCTCAAGAAGCTTTCAGCTGTAGACATTTAATTCACACTGTTTCCTATGATGTGGTCTTCTTAAGCTTTGGATATGCTTCCTGTTTGGGCTCATGCCCTAAAATTATCGGGTAAAATGGATGGGCGGAGTGGATAAAATAAATAAATCATGGTAGGCCCCACAAGGTTTACTCAGTACGCCATCCATTTATTTTAACAGATCATTTTTCGTCATGAGACCAGAAATGCAGATCGAAGGCTCAAGTGGACTACACCACATGAAGCAGTAGGGATTAAACTCCCACCATTGAAAACATACACATCACGGTGGGCCTCACAGAGTCCCTGACACGACCGTCCGTCTCTAGCCAGTACAGTGGGATATGACATTTTGGATCTGCCTCATATACACTGGGATGCAGATTGCGTTGACCATTAAGCGTCCATCCTTCTTATAAGATGATGCTAAGGTATGAGACCAACAATGAGTCACATCCAACACTGTAGTTGGCCACGCCAAATGGTAAGCTTGGGTTGCATTAAAGGGATTGGATTAGCTTTTACCTGGTAACACCTTTTACCCGATGACACCTGGTAACACCTAAGTGGGTGTTACTCCTACCGCGTGGGGCCTACATTGGTGTATTTTTTGTATATCCATGCCGTCTATATGTTATTACACCTCATTTTAGGACGTGATCCAAAATTATAAGAAGGTTCAAATCTCAGGTGGACCATACTAATAGAAAGAGAGATGAATAATCATTAAAAACATTTTTCAGGCCACAAAAGTTTTAGATCAAGCCCTTCTTTAATTTTTCCCGTAATCCAAACATTCTTGACATTATGAAGAGCTTGGATTGAAAAAAACATTAGCAAAACGTTGAGATGAGCTCTTTGGAATTTTTAATGGTGGGGCACTCAATCAGCACTGTTTCCAGTGTTATGACTTGGATTTGCAAAATTTTTGAAAAACAATCCTAAAATGAGTTGGAGAAACGGATGGACGCACGTGGATATACAAAATATTATACATGTGGGCCACACGGTAGGTGTAACACCCACTAAGCTTTTCGGGGTAACACCTAATTCGCTCCCTGGCGCTGCATTAAATGCTCAGGTTATAAATTCAAATTGCATTAAATGCTAGTCTCTGTGGTTCATAACATCGTTGGATCTACCTTAGTTTTGGGCCATTCCTTAACATAATTGAAGAAAATGAGCGGACGACGTGGATAAACCGATCAACAGGTGGGCTATCAGCACAGATCTGGCCGGACAGGGGTCGGACGCAATCCGCGTCCCAGGTGCAGACGGTGTTGGAGAGGCCCACCGCCATGTATCTTTTTATCCACGCCGTCCATTCATTTTTTTTAGATCATGTTAAGTAACGGGCCCAAAATTGAGGCAGATCGGTTATGGATCACACCAAATGACTCTTGCATTTAGTGCAACTTGAATTTATGACATGGGCATTTAATGCGCATTTACTGCAGCCCTAGCTTACTATTTTGTGTGATCGACTATATCGTTGGATCTGACTCATTGTTGGGCTCATACCTTAACATGATCTTATAAGAGGGATGGACGGCTTGGATAAACCGATACATTACAGTGGATCCCATGCAGATCTGGTCGGACGCTTAAAAGTCCGACCAAGGTCGGACGCAATCCCGCGTCCCTGCGCCTGTAGCCAGCACGGACACCACTCCTCTCAAACCCTATTTCTCCCGTCGCTTCTCTCTTCCATTTCTTGGTCCCTCTCTCTCTCAAACCATTCCTCTCTCTGTGTCGATTGGACCCGCTGATTAGGTCCAAGAAGAAGAAGAAGAAGAAGAAGATAGGTAAGGGATATTTTTTCTGATTTCGGGGTTTTGGACAATCTGATTTTCTCATCCATCATGGACCCACGGTTCGGACTGTTTAATTTTAATTACATGGCTCCACGGTTTGGAGCGTTTAAATTGAGTTTGAATTCCCCCCCCCCCCCCCCTCCCCAATTGATATTGGGGTTTTTGAATTTTTTTTTAATTTTTAGACCTGATTTCGTTTTTATTACCAGCCGTTTGCTTTAGAGTTACATGTGGCCACATATACATCATGGGTCCGGCATGATATAATTTCTGTGTTTATTAATTATTACTCGTAGTAATAGTACTGTGGAGAAATTACGAATTCAAAGTTTGTCTGTGAACTTCTGCCACTGAATTGGACCACCCAATCAATGGACTGCCTTTCTTTGGTGGCTGAAACCAAAAAAAAAAAAAAAAAAACTAAACTGATCAATTATACCTACTACCCTGTCGGCAGTCCACAAGTAAACTGATCCAATAATCAGGATCGCTAGACTGGTGCACTATTTGGTCAGGGGTCGCTTGAATGGTCCAGATGGATGGGCACAAGGACTGAATTTCTGTAGAGATGATTTACACACCGTATCTTATTAGTTGACCTGTCACTCTATTCTGAGTCTTTTTATACTCTGGCAAATTGTGATGGTTCATACATGCAGTCAGCAATTACACATGCCCATTAATAAGAGGTTAGGATTTCTGAACCAATCTGATTTTTGGGTTATGGCTATCTACATGGGTTCCCATGATTTCTGGGTTATGGCTATCTACATTTGGGTCCCACGATTTCTTTAGTTTTAGCTCCTTTCAACTTGGTCTCCTGAGCGCAAGCTATGTTAACTCTCCTTCCTTAATACTCTTCCTTATTAATGTTTCCATTTTCCATGTGGTAAGACGAATCCTATTCTCTTGGACTAGCTATTTTACCCATTTGCATCCAGAATGATGTGGAAACTGTTGCCTACTTCTCACTGTAGGCGTTGTTGCTGTACGATGCTTCTGTGGGACGCCCTATCCAACCCTTCCCCATTTCTAATTGCACCTGGGTTTTGATGCAACACCTCGCTTATAGGGAACACCATAGCATGAGTTTGGAATGTCATATTGTTCTAATTCATGCAGCCCCTTTATCCGGGCCGGGGACCAGCAATGATAGCACAAAACTCCCATAGGTGCAATGTAATAGACAATTACATAGGTTGGTTACAATCAAGCGCTATCTAATAATCTATTATGTTGGTTGATTACAATGAACAAGTTTAATAATATCTAATATAATTTAAAATTTCTAGGAACCAACTTCATTCTATGGATTATAGCTAATAATTTCTAACATCTGTTAACTAAAAATATCTTTTTGAGTAATTCAATGTTGTATTAAATATTAGAATGTATTTAAAAAATATATTAAAATGTAAGTTTCTTTAACTACGCCTACATAAAACCAAGACAACAATATAAATAAAAAAGAATAAGCAAACACATATTATAAGTAGTGAATTGTTTATTAAACCATGAATATTGTGGTAGGAGAAATTATAGGTTCGTGATGCATGTATCTTGATGCATCGAATCCCATGTAAATGGCGTCCATGATTTAGTTAACAATGGTATTGAACTATGCGACCTATTGTGGATGAGGAAAGCCCAAAGCATCATTCTGATGATCCAAGACATCCATCCCTTGGCCCTTTTCTCCAGACCATGGTTGTAGACTTTTCTGTTAGTGACTATTTGCAAGCTATTGATAAAAGGGTTGGGATATTTTAGGCTATCATACCTTTGAGGTATCCCTATCCACAGGGGAGCTCAATGGGTTGATGTTTGGATCACCCAACAATGAGACCCACTTGCTTGGATTGACGAATTAGGAAACATTTCTTTAGATTAATGGTTTGGATCACCCAAGCCTATTCAAGGGGCGGGCTTCATGATCAATTGCTTGAGATTAAAATCAAGAAGGTGATCGGTGATGGATCCTTACATTTACATGATACTCCAGCTGCCATGGCAAATTTCAATATTGTTTGTTTTCTGGGAGGTTTTTGTTCTAGTAATCATGTGATACCCTTCACATGGTGTGACTATGTGAGGCATCCATGCCCTTATAAGATCATAGAGCCTTTTAATTTCAAGGCCACCTTCCAGGGGTGGCAAATCATATCCTAGTCAATCATATACCACAAAAAGTTCCTCCTGCATTTTCCGTAGCTTTAAGAATGCTAGCTGGGATTGAGAAGACCATTGAAGCTATGGATTGGGATCCTAACAAGCACGTGCTTGACAAGGATGAGCGTATCTTAAGAAGTTTGCTTTTCCACCCATGAAGTTTAGCTCTAAAAGAGTCCAAAAGAGGTTAGAGATAAGACTTATGAGAAGCACTCAAGAATAGAGGAAGTTCTAAGGTATCTAGTAGGGAAAATACTCTTGAATGCCAATAATAAAGCAAGTGGCCAGCTTTTGAAAGGAAACCATTTTACCAAAGAAAAGGCTTTTTTATAAGTATTATGTCTTGGCATGCTCTGCTCTAATAAGTTTAAAGGTGTTGAAGGGCTTTATCTCCTTTGATCATAGCTTTCATGAATAAAGGATGTCATCCATAGCCTTGAGGTGACAAATGGGATTTGAAAATTTAGGGTAGTAAAGAGGTTGGATTTTATTTGATGAAATGGGGTGCTCAAAATCTTTCCAAGGGAGTCTTCCTAAGCCAAGATGAAGAGTTATGGAGAAATGGTTCTCCTTGTCTAAGGTCATTAGGAACAAAAAGAACTGCATGGACTTGAATTAGTAAGGACTGAAGTTTGACAGAAGATACACATTCCTTTAATTTATTTCTAAATAATATTGTTTTCTCTTGTTAAATTTCATTGCCTCGTTTTTGAACACTTATTAATTTCACTATCTTTCTTTCATCTCTTAATGTGAACATATGTAACCATTAACCTATGTTATGCAGTTAAATTCTCTCCTGGTGTAACCTTGCAATCGTTACATATTGATCATTCCGTCTTCCTAAGCGGAATGAAATCCATTTGGCTTGTATACAATTCACTTTTGAAAATTATTGAATGTTCATTTCTCTTTTTAAAGTATGTGTTTGCTAGAGCTAGATTGTAAGCCATAGCAAAATCAAGGATATCATCTCTCATCTCATTTTTTCTTCCCAAACCGTATTCTCCATGTACCGTCTCGTATCCTCTACTCTTCCCCCACTACATGACCATTTAAGTCTATCTTTGCTCTCTCCAGACTTCTTTATCCATACATATGCTCATGATTCCTCTTAATTATATCCTCTAGCCCTATCCGCGGCGTATATGCACTAATAACATTAATTCTCTCTTCTCCTAACATAAGTTTTATTATTAAAATCCTATCACTTGCCCTCTTAACATCTACGACTTGATCCTTTAAATCTTTATCTACCATTATCACTACCCCATTTTTATTATTGTTCTTTCTACACACCAAGTTTTATATCGATCAATTTCTCTAGTTTTGGCCCCTTCCACGTGGTCTTTTGAGTGCAAGCTATGTTAATTCCTTCATTTCATTGTAGCTACTAAGGGCGTGTTTGGCGCATGGTATTGGAAGGGATGGAATGGTATTAGGTGGGATTAACATCAATTATTGCATAATGATTACATTTCTGGTAATCCCATGGTATTTTCATATCCAATCCCATGTTTGGGATCAAATACTTACCATGGGAAAACCATTGGACTAAGCAAAATCCTGTTTGGTGGACCATGGAATTGCAATCAACGGACCAAATTCACAATGGATGTCTGTCACTTGAACATGCATATAACCATAGTGTCATGTATAAAGGACTTATATGGATGGGCGACATGGATAAAACACATGCATTAATGTGGGGCCCACGTGTGACAAGTGCAATTCCATCCCACCTAATCCCAAGCCTCCCATCCTCCCCAAACATCATATGGAATTTGCACGGAACCAAATGCAATTCCATCCCACCTAATCCCATCTAATATCATGCCCCAAACACCCCCTGACTCTTCCTTGTCAATGTTTCTATATTGCATTTGGCAAGGTAGATCCAATTCTCCTAGACTAGCTTATTTATCTGTATGCATCCAGAATGGCATGGGAGCCATTGCCTACTTCTCATAATAGACGTTGTTGTGGTGCGTCGCTTCCGGCAGACACCTAGCCAGCCCTTGCCCATTTCTCTCCGCACCCGAGTTCTGATGTAGCACTTTGTTCACAAGGAACACCCTACCATGAGTTTGGAATGTCAGATTGTTTAGATTCATGATGAAAGGTATGGCATAAGTTTGATGTTGACTTCCATCCACGTCCTTTTGGGTCGCCCCCTTTCCCTTTGAGAGCCTTCAAATTGTTCCCACTCCTAACTGGCATTGTTCCTAGTTGTTATTTCACATGACCAATAAATCTACTTTCTCTATCTTATTACCTATTGGTGGTACTCTTAAGTTACCTTGAATTCATTCATTTCTAATTCTATCCCTAATCCATCTCAGCGTCCTCATTTCAGCTACACCCATCCTATGAACATAGTGTTCCCTAACTACCTTAAATTACGTCCCATAAGGAATGGCTGGTCTTATAGCTATTCTATAAAATTTCCCTTTTAGTTTTAGTAGTACATCTTCCACCTAACTTGACTTTTATGGGCAAAATCCTTCTCAATCTCTCCACTCTCATGAATAATTGATCCAAGACATTGAAAGTGGTCCTTTGGGAAGCTCCTTGGGCAACAATCTTAACTAATTCCTTGTTTTCATTCCTATTGTTACTAAAATTGCACTCCATATACTTTGTTTTAGTTTGACTAATTTTTAATCCTTTAGATTCTAAAGCACCCCTCCATAAATCTAGCTTTCTATTTATGCTCCCTCATCTTGTCAATCACAACCATGTCATCTGCAAACAACATACACCATGGGATCTTTTCCTGCAAATTCTTTGTTAACTTGTCCTTAGCCAATGTGAAAAAGTACTGGCTCCATGCCAACCCCTCGTGTAAGCCTATGGTAATTGGAAACTCACTTGTCTCTCCACTAGTGGCCCTTACATTTGTCACGACCCCCTCACACACACACACACACACACACACACACACACACACTTAATCATGTCAATATAACCTCTTGAAACTCCTTTATTTCCAAACACCCACTAGATTGACTCTCGAGGGATGCTATCATATGCTTTTTATGAGTCAATAAAGATCATGTGGAGACGCTTCTTCCTCATCCTATATTTTTTCCTTCAATTGTTTAGGTAGGAAAGTAACTTCAGTGGTAGAGTTCCCTATATTTCTCCCTCAATTTTCTAAGTAGGAAAGTTACTTCAGTAGTAGAGCTACCTTGTATGAAAACAAACATAATTTCTAATATACTCGTCTCATGCCTTAGTCTTTGCTCAATTACTCTCTACCAAAGTTTTATTGTATGGCTCATAAGTTTAAGCCCATGACAGTTGTGTAGCTCCAGTCCATACACTGTATATACGTGATACAATTTTATATACAAATTGATATTTGTGAATTATATATGAAATAATGATTTTTTTGGTCATTAAATAAGGCTTTATTTGAAAGGGAAGTGCAAAGGCGCATTACAACGCAAGCACATTACAAAGGAGCACTAGCTAATGACAAGCTACTAATTTGAGGCTGCTTGGGGTGAAAGGGCTTGAGATCTCCACCCAAGAGCAAATAAGATATTTAACTCGAAAGACAATGGTGGAGATTGAGGTAGCTTATGCCACCGAATGAATGATTATTCAGAGTAAGATCATGAGATCCCGCTCCTGCTCCCATAAAAAAAACTCCTAGTGTGTTTCTTCTTCCCAACCTCATCAACGAAGAGCATCAGGGAGTTCTACGAGCAGAGATCACCCCAGATCTTCTGGTAGATCATCAAGACCCTACTCGCATTACGATTAAGCCTGAAGTATCTCTAGTGAACCTCGAAGCCGATCCTTGAGAGGAGGAAGCAGTTTGAATCTGGATGGAGATTTCATTGGTGAATATGATCGCCAAAGAACAATACGCAAAGTCTTCGACCAAAGGACTCAACGTCCAAGAGAGAAGGAATGGGATCTTCCCTCTACCTCTTCAACTCCCCGTTATTGGGACCCAAATAGTTGTGAGGTCGATGATGGGTGGATTTTCGTCCATCATAGGAAAGAACCTCCCCCTCGAAAGAGCATTTTCAACCCGATAAGAGAGCTCCCTACCCTCTACGTGTCCAATTTCTTTGAAGATTGGATGGGAATTCACTTCAAAAGGGTCTTCGGGAAATTCGAGCTGGTCAGGGAGGTGATAATCCCTAAGAAGCGAGGCTCTTTGGCTATTAGAGGCTTTGCTTTCATCCGTTTGAACACCAATGATGAAATCTCTCTAGTTGTGGAAGAAATGAGGGGACATTTTTTTTTTATGGTAAGGAAATTCGGGTTAGGGAAGCGGCAAGGCATGTGGGAAGATTGTTAGGAGTGGTTTCCCTACTCACTTTCCGTTGTCTGTCAAATTGTTCGTATGGAATTTGTAAGAAAGGCATTTTCCCTTGGTGGAAGGAAAATGTGTTTCCAACAGTTAAATCCAAATGTGTCATCATCCATCTTTAATCACTTCACATGTGTCAATTGCCAAATGAGTCATTGTCCATCTTTCTTTATGCCCTACACATGCCATGCCTCTATGCGACGTATGCCAACATCCATCTTCTCTTGCACCCCACATGTACCACCATTCGTCTTCTCGGCGCCACACATGTGTGAAGCATCCCACATGCACCAATGTGCTACATGTGCCATCATCCATCTTCAATTTATCCAAATATGCAACATGTGCCACCATCCATCTTCGGTTGCTCCAAATATGCCACATCGTGCCAATGTGCACGAATTATGCTTCTAGCTTCAAGTGCCCATGTGTCAAATGTGCCAAGGCGTTCCTTGTGCCACATGTGCCACCATAGAACTTCAAGCACCTCACATGTACCACATGCCAAATTTAGCTTCAAGAACCCACATATGCAGTGTATGCCGCATGTTCATTGTCCATCTTCAAACATCCCACATGTTCTACATGTGCTCATTTGGCATATGCCAGAGACGACCTAGAAAATTTTCTTGAATTTCTTGTTTTGCCAAGCAACAAATTTGAAAATCTTGTTCAAAAACAAACATCAAACATGGAAAATAATGTTTCCTTTCCCACAGTTTCTTGGAAACAAGGTTTCCTGAGAAACATTATTTTCTTTATTATGCTTTCCATGAATTCAAACAGGCCTTGGAAGAAAAAAAAAAAAAAAAAAAAGAAACGAAAAAAAAAACAGGAACAAAATGGACAAGAAAGAGAAAATGGGAGAAAACTTGGCTAGGGTTAGCACTCACGCACCCACCTTCTCTTGTAAGATAGATACCTCTCCATTGTTTCCTTATGAAGAGGACTTGGCAAGGGCTGACACTTAATGCCGTGCATCTCTGAATGGCTCATCACCTTTTCTTTTATGACAGAGACAACTCCATTGCCGCAGGAGGGTGCCTTTTTGCATGCCTTCAGTCAAACAATTGGAATTTTGTGATCCATGCGATTTTTTTTGGAATTTCATGATCCATGTGATTTTTGTCCATTGACCAGTGTACGGTGATGGAAACAATTTACATGGTGGCCCCTCTCTGTATTGACAATGGGCTGAAAATTGAGCTGTTGGTCCCATGCTCTAACCGTCCATTAGCATGTTGAACATGAAGCCAGGGCCATCATACCCTTTCTAATCCATTTGCCTGCCCCCAGTTGGACACTTCTCATTGTGCAAGAGGTGTGGTTTTTGGCCAGAGGCCACGCATCCCTGGTGGGCCCATCTCTTGACCCGTTTCAATAACACTCACTGGGTGCCATCCTGTGTGAGGTGATCATTTCAATGAGATGCTAAACAGGGCCTCTATTTAACCCATTAGTGAAGTAAAAAGTAATGCGGGTTTTTTTATTAGGAAATTAAGCAAATAACTTCCTATAGAACTGCACAAAGTTGCAGCCTTTGCATTTCCCCTTTTATTTTAGGGGAGTTAGACGATACTCAGGTAGCATTTGACTTTTGATTTACAGCTTGGTTTTATAAAATGGTTACGATATCGTAACCGTTGCTGTCCCCACTGTTACATTTTCTTTCCTATTTTCCCAATAATTTTTAACACTTTTCGGGCAAAAGAAAGGCCAATACAGGCATGTATTGTTCGATATGGTCCAAAACGCCCTGTATACTGTATCGTTTTTGGGCCCAACCAATGCCCTTCACCAACACTGTTATTCAAAATCTTGATACATAGGCACCCGGAACACACGTGGAGCACGTTAACTCAAGTTAAAACGACTAAATTGTGGGACCAACTGCCACTAAGCCACATTTCCATAATCAAATTGGTTTAACAATCCCAACCTCTAATTTGTGGACACTTGTTTGTTGAAATAGGCTCATTGGGTGTTTTTCTTTTTTTAACAATCCAAAATATAAAAATAAAAAATAAATGTCCACCTAGCTAGACAAGCAAAGAGCGTAATTTTGGGCTCATGATACATCTAAACTCTGAACCATAGTTTGGTCAGTTTAATTTTACTTAGTTATATGCCACGTGTGCAATTCCTAAGTGCCTGCATATCATCCATCACAGTCTGTCGAGTATTGAAGTTTTCCTCTTTAATTTGTAACAATGCAAACTCCTTTGAAGACCCCAATTGTACTAATTTCAAAAGGCCTTCTTTCATTCATCCATTGCTTGCGTACGTATATTTTTTGTAATATGTGCGTGATTAGGATTTGTTTATGATTAGATCGTAGGAATACTACCATGAGATGCTCAGTTTGAGGACTTCCTTGAAGTGATCACAGATTCACAAAAACATCCAATATGCATGGTACTTGAGTTCTGGAACTAGGGATGTTGATTTGGTGGAGCACCATGTGGATGGGTCATACCCCCAAAAGGTAAGAAGATAGGACAATGTAATCTTTTGGTCAGCAGCCTGAAAAAGCTGGACAGGTAACTCAAAAAATGAGGAAAGGCCCACATTTAATGCTCAAAGCTGGAAAAGAAAGGATGGTCAGATGATAGTTTGAGTTGTGCAATCATTGTGATTCTTCCTGACACATCCTCATGACAGCCTACCATATCAATGGTCCCAATCACCGCACACATTTGGCACTTTTATAGTGGGGATGATACTCCATAAAACTTATATGAAGCGCACATTTTAGTGGCATTCATTTTTACTTTCATTATCCAATTCAGGTTGCTGTTTTCACTGTCCTCATCACATTTTATCTTTGTTCTACATTGTTCATAATCTGTTTTGTAGATACATCAGACGTGTAGAACGTGTTGCAAGTCTCATGGCATCTAAATCGATGCAGCGTTCCAAGGTCAAGGTATATATGCTCTGTAACATGGTTTCCTTCCAAAATTGTTTGATGAAGAGGTCACTGACACATGTGTTTGAAATGGGAAGCAGGATATGAGTGCTGAGGTGGTAGACAGCAACCCCTACAGTAGGCTTATGGCGCTTCAGAGGATGGGTATTGTGCAGAACTATGAAAGGATACGGGAATTCTCAGTTGCCATAGTTGTGTGTATTTATCTTTCCCATTTCTTTATTCCTAGCATCTTTTTAGCTTGCAAAATATATTAACTCCTTGAGACATGTGCCATACAGGGCGAGTGTGGATGCTCATTGGAAATGAATTGCAGTAACTAAGTAAAGATGAAATGGCTATCATATGGGCTAGTCCCACTCCTTTTCACAATGAGCTACCGGTCCCCTAGCTACAACCGTAATTGTTTCAGTTCCAATTGGAAACACATGTAATTCCAAGTGTTTGGTTCAATGTTACCTAAATTGCCAACCTAAATTTCCGCTTCTGAATTGTGCTATTTGGATTATGGGTCATCTCCAATCCTGATTGCTATTTTTACTACAAAAGCCTAGGATGATGGTGTTGGGCAGTTAGAGGCGACATGATCGGAGTGTTGCTAAGGTAAGGATTTTGAGACGGATGTGTGGGAAGACCAGGAGGGGGAGAATCAATAATGAGGCCATATGAAGTTGTCAAGGTGTAGTTCCAATGGGCATATTAAGATGGTTCGGTCATGTGTGATCCAGATCAAAGATGGCTTCGATAAGGAGGCGAGCATTGATTAGGGTTGAAAGGCTTGGAAGGAGGTTGAGAGGAAGACCTAAAAGGGCTTTGATTAAGGTGGTGAGAAGGGACCAGGGTAGGGCCTTAGATAGGTTTGATGAGAGAAACAGGAAGTGTGATGCCATTCCGAAATAACTAAGACAAGGCTTGTGGTGATAATACGATGATCCTTATTTCGTTGAGCTGAAATTGTGGTTCGTTGCTCATATAGTTGATTAAGTTGTAATACAAATTTATTCTTAGACTATGCATGTTTATTTTATTTTAATTTTTAAGGATTCTGGAAATTTATTCAGAAGGAAGAAAGGATACTAACGGATGACGAGCTGTCATCCCAAACAACAGGGGTAAAGCCATAGGACCACAAATCATTACCACAGCAAGATGAATCCAGACTGATGCAGTTCTTGGCAGGATTCAGATGATGATAAGGCAGGAGATTTATTTGAACCTTCATAGTTCCTGCAATTTCATGGACTCACTTCTAGTTATGGGAATCTGCAGCTTTTGTTTTGTGAAGTGCATAGGATCACAAATCATTACATTTTCATTTGAAATTTATTTCTAGAGGACTCCTTACCAGTGTAATTATCTTGGCCAGTTGGATATGTTGCTTTTGAGCAATCTAGCATCCTTTGTTGTTGTGGAAGGTTTGCATCTTTTGTATTGAATACTATGATCTATCTGATATGTTCCATTTTTAGAGAATTGAACTGTAATGCTGCAGCTTTCCCCCCCCCAACACTTGTGATGGCACAGGGCATAGGAGGTGTAGGTAGTGTTGCTGCCGAGATGCTCACAAGGTGCGGTATAGGACGTCTTTTGTTGTACGATTATGACACAGTGGAGTTAGCTAACATGAATAGGCTCTTCTTTCGTCCAGAGCAGGCATGCATTCTTCCACATCTTGTCAGTTTTTTTAGTCTGGATGCATTGTGCTTGAGGGCACAGGAGTTTACTACAACTTGCATAAGTAGTGAACCCTTGGAACAATCTGCGATTTGTAATAATGGAAGATATATAAACACGTTGAATGCTGAAAATGGTTTTGATGGAGAATCCACTTACATGACCCTTGACATCTACGCACCTTATTCTTTTCCATGTCAGGTTGGCATGACCAAGACAGACGCTGCTGTTCAGACACTTTTAGAAATTAATCCTGATGTTGTGCTTGAGGTAAGAATTCAAGTAGGAATCCTGCTGTTCAGACGCTGCCCTTTTCTTGACTTGGTTGTTTCAGATCTTCACGTATTGCTTGATGGTCATGTGTTATTTATGCAGTCACAGGTCCCATGATCATTCTAGGATGTCTGCTTATGTTATGAATTGTGTTCCTATATAATGTGCAAGTGTGTTTAATTTCATGTGGTGATAGTGGATGCAGTGTAGCAATACTGAAGAATGTAGTGAAGTAGTACCCATGGAAGGATCTTGGGAAGCAATCTTTAAGTGCTTACATTTAACAAAATGCACATTTAGGCTATTGATTATTGTTCTTACGGAAACACTAAACATTTAAACTAGTTATTGATTATTGTGCTTACTGAAACACTAAAGATTTAAACTGAATATACAATGGTAGTTCAACACCATTTAGCTATCAAATGGGCATTTAAAAAATAAAATGGTTAGAGGCTGAAATTCAATGAGCAATATCAGATTGTTAAGATTGCGGAATCAAGTGTGGATTTGGACTACATTCAACAATGGGCCCTCAATTTGTTATTTTGTATGCTCTTTGCTTTTAAGGGTAATTTGTATTGTCTAGGTTGCCAGCTTGGCATGCATTTATGCCTGATGGTGGATGAGAACCAGAAATTAGGAATTGTGTACTATAATTGAATTCTAGCTCAAAATTTTAATGGGAGCTATGTTTTAGACAACAAATGCTACAAATGTCACACATTTGCTGGCTAAATGGGACTCAACAATTTTTAGTAAATTATTCATTTATAGAAGGAAAGGATGAACTGATGAACACATGGTAGCAGTGTAGCATTGGCTGTCAGCTGGAGCCAGAACAGATTTTGGCATGAGTGTGGGATGCTGAACGAAGTGGCACAATTGGTGATATCTACCATATGCATATATTGTTTCCCCAGAAAATTGAGCAAAACCTGTTCACTCTTAATTCCTTCCCAGGAATGAGCTATCTATACCAAGTTTCATATGGTTTTTTTTTTTTTTTTTTGTCACACTTCATATCTTTGTACAGATGGGATAAACCAGAAAACTTAGTTCGGTAACATTATTTCTAACAAACTTTTTTCTTTTGGTGAGCTTATATGGGCGACAACTTTGATGTGTGCCAATTGCTTCATTGTAACAATTTTAAATATATAATGTTGATTACTGCATCACTTACCATTTGTTGGATTTTACTTGCCTATTGTATTCTAGTTGTTTTGATTCATATAATGTATCTTTTGTTGTTTTCTAGATAAACAAGTGACATGGTGATTGTTTTATTTTGTGTTTAGAGCTATACTCTCAACATCACGACTGTCAAAGGTTTTGAGACTTTCATGGAGAGCCTAACATGTCGAAATTTTCGCTCAAGCAAGCAAGGCAGTGGAGTTGATCTTGTTTTGAGCTGTGTAGATAATTATGAAGCTCGTATGGTCGTAAACCAGGTAATTGCAATTACTATAAACATGATAGGAGTTCTCTTTACATTTTTTATGCTTTACTTTGTTAGACATCAGGAATGACAATTGCTTGTTGCCTATCTGGTGATTGGACTGGTGTGGTTCTGGATTTTTAAATTAGTTTTCTTTTCATATCTGGTGCAGAATTAGTGTTTATGATAAGAATGCCTTACCGTTTAGTATAGTTTAAGTATTCTGCATTTGGTATCTGATGCAGTTGTGGTTATTCAGGCTTGCAACGAGCTAAACCAAACATGGATGGAGTCTGGTAAGAGAACTTGTTCTTTATCATTCGATTGAGCTCTCAACAATGCTGCATTATATCTTCTGTTCATTTCTAGATGTGTAATATTTATACTGTTAAATCACATTATGATTCTGTTATTAGCTCTGATAAAAGCTGTACACGAGTTAATTTCATGGCTCTTGGAGGAACCTACTTGGAACTTATCATATGGAACATTTAAACTATAGTCACATGTCCAGAAATTGCAAATGATTGAACATATCCCATCATTCTTACATGAGTATGCAATGGCTTTAATAAGTTGGTGCTTAGAGGAAAGAGATCATTTTTTTCCTGAATGGTAGCAAATATTCAATTTTGCTTTTGAGTTTCTTGTTTGTCACACATTGACATGTGTTGATCAAGTAATTAAGAGTTTCTCTAGCTAGGCACAACCCGCTCGTTAAAGATTCATATGAGTTAGTAAGAAAATTGTGTGGTCCTTTTATTTTTAGTGGAATCTATGGGAATTTGAGGTTGCAATGGTAGTTGAGCTTTTTGGATATAGTGAATGTCGTTTCTTTTCTCCAGCATGAAGAAGTTGAGGGCTCAAGAGTTCCTCCCCCAAGAGCTTCCTCAAGGAGATGTGCCCCACTCCAAAGCCCCTGTGAGCAAAATTCCCTTTCCTCACCTGCAGCTGTGGCCTTTTGTTGGTGACTACGACTAACAAGATCGTCACAATGCACAACTTCAAGAAAAGAAATTGGTTGCTTCCAAAGTATGCTTCATGTATGGGAAGGATGAAGAATTTGGTTGATCATCTTTCCCTCTGATGTGAAGTAGCATTTCTTAGTTGGTCCCTCTTTGGTTTATTTGGAATAGATTGGGTCCTCCCTGGTTTGATTAAAAATCTTATAGGGGGATGGTTTGCTTGTCCTTCAAGCCTAGGGGTAAGAATCTTTGGAGATGCTCTCACTCGCTATTAGGTGAAGCTCATGGAAACAAAGAAACAATATGACTTTTGAATCCCAGCTCTCAAACTTTGCGCAAGCGATCAGGAGAGTTAAGTAGTCTTAGGTCGATTTGGGTCTATGGGGTTCAGGAGTTCAAGGGTTTTCTAGTAAACACTAGGGGCCTGTTTGGCCACCTGTATTAGTTGGGTTTAGGTGGTATGGAATTACATTTGGCCCCGTGCCAATTCCGTCCGGTGTTTGATAACAACAGGAAGGTTTGGATTAATCCTGGTATCACATATTCCAATGCCAAGGGTGGATTCCGCTGGATTTCTGGTGGATTTCAAAATCCACTATAGTTGTGGGCCCCACATTGACGCGTGTGTTTTATCAACACCGTCCATCCATGTGCCTTTTAGACGTGACATTCAAGCTGCATATGTGCACAGGTGACCAAAATCAGTTGTGAAATGTGGCCCGTCGATTACAATTCCATGGTCCACCAGACGTAGACTTCATATAATACAGTGTATTTGCCAAGGGAAGATTTGATCACAAACATGGAAATTGATGATATTAATCCCATCCAATACCATGGTATTGCCATGCATGCAATAAATGCACAATAAATGTCGTTAATCCCATCTAAATACTATTCCATAATAAAGAAGTTGAATTTCTTAACAACTTCCCTTATGGGAATCTATGGGAAGTTCATTCGGGTACCCTGATTTCTGCTCCTTGGCCATTGATTGGGTGGTTCTCCTCTTATTCTGATGGAAAGGATGGATCCACCGAAAATAGGAAAAAGGGGAAGAATGAGTTCATATCCTGGGATGGGGGAAGGTATGGGCAATATTCGAGTTGGGCACAAAAGCAGGGATTTGCAGTGATGGAGAAGGCTGAATAATCAGTGTAGTTGGAAGTGGTTTAGGTTGAAATCAGCTGAAAAGTGTATGAGTGCACTCTAAGTTAGATCTCTGTCATGATTGAAGAAGCATTATTGATGATTTTTGAAAGCTCTCCCCAATTATCATGAATTAGTGCCCTCTTTTGGGCTTGTGGAAAATTAATATCTATGAGAATTCCAGAGGTTTTCTGGGGTTGTGTGAGTGAGTGGATCCTGAAGTGTCATTAGGCTCTCCTTCAGGCAAGTGTGTTCTGTTTTTCTGGAAACTCTAATATGTTAGATATGTAAGGGATCAAAGTGGGATTAGGATTGATTATCATGAAAAGTGGGATTAGGATTGATTATCATGAAAAAGGAGAGGGATTGGGATTTTTGTTAGTAAGGTTGGAGGTTTAGAGATGGTAGAGGGCAATTTCTTTAATGCAATTGCTTGGTCTTTGGGCTCTCAACCACTATTGGTTCTGCCGTCTTTGAGATCTTGTAGATCACCAAATTGTAAAAAGCGAACTTGAGGACACCATGCTCATCTCAAGGGATTCCTTCAACCCCGGAGATATGGGGATTTCCCATGAAACTACCATCTCAATATTAAGCTTCCATTTTCTGGAAGAGGAAAAAGCCAAATTGCCACCAGAAATCTTGAATTCTGGAAATCGTCGATCATGATTCTCTAATCATAGAGAAGCTTCGGATTTAGATATTCCTTTGAATTCTTGAGCTCCCCATCCCCAATTTATCAAGGACAACTTGATTTTTTTCAACACTTGAGCTCTATGTGATTGTTTGGATTAAAATATTCTGAGGATTCTTTCTTTTCAAATGTTCACATAGGGCTGTCAATGGGCCGGGCTTGGGTTGGCTTTAGTCTGGATTTTGAGCTATTCGGGCCAGGCAAAAATTTGATTGTGTAGCCCAAGCCTAGCCCATTGAGAGCCCTACGTGCACACGATGGGCAATGAAAACATTCTCCAAAGGATTTTTCCTCATCTTGAATGGCCCATCTTTTAACCTCTTCATAAGTTTGTCGATTAAGTTGGGTCTGATCCACTCTATTTGGAACAAACTGAACAAGAGGGGCAAATTGAAGCAACGGTGTCATGGTGAAAAAGAGACGATCGACCGTTTCTTCTTTCGTTCTACACATGAAGCACATATTTGAAGCATCTAATTCTCTCTCTCTCTCTCTCTCTCTCTCTCTCTCTCTCTCGTCTATTGTGAGGATCTTATTAGAGCTTGCTTAAGAAAAAGCCACTACCCAAGGTAGGGCTTGCCAACCCCTCACTTCTGCCCATGGGGGCCTAGGCAAAGCAATTGGGTGCAACTCCTCGGCAAACTTTTTGGAGGATTGACTAGGATAAGAGCCTATATGTTTTCATCTTCTTTGAGGTGGAGCAAAGAAATCCCATTAGTTGGTCGAGAAGCTCACCACCAAGGAAATAGATGGACAACTCTAATTTGTCTTCAAGTGATCATAGGAATCTATGAGACTATGACAAGGGTGTATCTCTTCGCAAGAGGAGTAAAGCATTAGGAATTTAGCCAAGAGTGAATTTTCTCCCACCACTATCTTCCCAGAAGCTAACGCTCTTGCCATGGCCCATCTTATGGCTAGCATCATTTTGAAGGTATTCCTCATGTCTCTAGATGCAATACCAAAATGTGAAATAACTTTTTAGTTAAATATTCGGGTACCCCTCACCGTTGTTCTAGGGGTTGGGAACCAGCATCCTTCAAATACCCCATATTTCGAAGCTATGACCTTTCCAATACTTCTCTTGTTCATTTTAGAATATTTACCACCATTTAACCATTAACTCTCAATTCTTCTGCCTTATTTTGCAATGCAAACGGGCCCTTGAGGATGGAGTGCTTTTAGTTCCTCCTTTTGCATTTACATTGAATGAGTTGGACAAGAGGGCTACATGTTCAACGCGGCGGCGTGACGCGAGATCCACTCATGAGACGCCTATGTGCAAAGGGCTGGCGCTACTCAACACAAGCTGACACCATAGGATGTACACGACACTTTGCATGTGGTCAAGTTTGTCGTGTTTTGTCTCTACGCATCTTCACCTATTACATCCATTAGGGTAGCGCTGTTTGCATGATGGTTCAATGCCTTTCGGCAATTTGGTCTCCAAGCGTTGACCCTTGATGCCAGTGTGTAGGAACAATGCATCGTTCTGGTCTTGGTGTATGAGCACCTACCCTAAGTCGCATAACACTTGGCCAACTTGCTTTTGGTGAAATTTACTTGAAGACCTGAGAATTTCAAAACAACAAAGAATCGCTGTAACAATTTTCACCTGAGAACTTGAGGATTCTTAGAAAGTAGTATCATCCATAAATTGGATGAGATATTAGTATGCTTCGTGGTCTAGTGGAGAAACTTCTAAGAGTACACTCATTTGAGGCTCCAATCAAGAGTTTGGATTAGCCTTAAGTGACTATTGACGATAGTAATGGGGACAACTGATCCTCATTGCCAAAAATCTCTTGAACCTCTAAAGATGCCTTTAGGAGAGACATTTATCAAAATGGAAAAGTGCCCAACCACCTCTATCCTCCCTCTCCATTTATCAGAAAAGCCTATTCTTGGAATAATTCATGATAGGAAGGACCTTTCCACACTATCATATACTTTCTCCTTGTCTGCTTTGTAGCAAGACCTAGATCATCAGTTCTTTCCCTAGAGTTGATACGTTCGTTTATTAGAAGGATGTATGATGTAGGACAACTAACCACTTGCTCTAAAAGCTCGAACTGATAGAGCGTGACGAATCAATTCCTTTATCTCATAGCCCAGGCCCCAAGTCCATGGGTTAGGTCCTCGGCTGAACCCTCCTTTGTGGGCCCCAAGTCCATGGGTTAGGTCCTCGGCTGAACCCTCCTTTGTGGGCCCCAAGTCCATGGGTACACATCCCACGAGCCACCCGAGTCCATGGGTACACATCACACGAGCCACACGAGTCCATGGGTGGGGCCCGAGTCCACGAGCCACCCACCTCACACGGGCCGCCCACCCCGAGTGTGTCCCCGCCTCCACAGGCTACCCCACTTGAGTTTGATGTGACAATGCCCCTGCATTAATCACTCCCGATGAGGAGTCTCGAACACAAGACCTCCTGCTTTGATACCAATTTGATGCAGGACAACTAACCACTTGCTCTAAAAGCTCGAACTAATAGAGCGTGGCGAATCAATTCCTTTATCTCATAGGCCTAGGCCTCAAGTCCATGGGTTAGGTCCTTGGCTGAACCCTCATTCGTGGGCCCCAAGTCCATGGGTACGCATCACACGAGCTACCTGAGTCCGAATCCATGAGCCACCCATGCGGGTAGGGCCCGAGTCTATGAGCCACCTACCTCACACGAGCTGCCCACCCCGAGTGTGGCCCCACCTCCACAGGCTACCCCACTTGAGCCCGGTGTGACAATGCCCCCGCATTAATGCACCCCTGATTTGACACCTGCAACAAAAACGCCTTGGAATGGGGAGCTGATAAAGCTCATAACCTACATGATTTGCAATGCCTAAACCCTATCTTCATGTCTAGCATTTACATACACTTGCATGTGCTCAAATGTTACACTATTTTACTTGAGTCTGTAAAATAAAGCATCTTTTTTGTTGGTAGATGAAGGCAAAATATGTCAATCCCCAAAGCAGATAGGCAGGCACAAGAGCCTCAACAGTGCAGAAAGGTCTACAAAGTGAAGGTTATTGGGGAAAAAAAAAATAGACTGATTGTTTGAATGGTGGCTTAGAGAAACAATTGTGAGAGTGTGACTGATCGCTGTGCAAATTGCAAGCTTATGTTGCTTGTGTGTCTGCGTGCATGTGAACCTTTTATACTTCTGTTGCTACAAACACTGTGTACCAAAGTTGGCGTTATTCATTCTCTGCCAACATTACATGCCAACCTTGATCATGTATGAAGGCAGAGAACCCCTTTCCAGTAGAGAGGCCCTTGGAGGAAAATAAAGCTCTCTTGCAATGTATGTTTTTTGGCAAAGAAATGTGGGTCGAATGGAAACTACATGTAATTAGACAACAGGGTACATAATCCCAATGACAGACAGAAGGTAACTTGAACACTGGAGTTCTTAAGTAGGATATGCATTCCAAATGTCTTACCGGAGTTGAGAAATTTTGGTATTTTGGGTTCATGTTTTCTTACTGAGTTTCTTGTTTTACTTTGTCAACTGGTATGCTTTAAATATTTGATATATAATTCTATTATCGGATTAGTTTTTTCTCTGTAAATGGGATGTGATGTGTTCTTCTGTCTACCTTTATAATTCAAGGTATGTTAACTGTTGACAGTTGCATTGCATGGTGATGACTGATTCGTGAAGCTGCCATTTTAAATCTTGAGGGCAAGATAGGAATAATTTTCTGATTTTTATTCTATAATTTGGGCAGGTGTATCTGAAGATGCTGTTTCAGGCCATATACAATTACTGATTCCTGGGGAAACTGCTTGTTTTGCTTGCGCTCCTCCTTTGGTAGGTTCATATTCATTTATCTGTACGATCCAGATGGTGTGAGTAGAGGTTTCTTTCTTTCGTTTGCAGACGGTTTTGGTCTGGGAATCCTTTAGGAAGCTCCATATATACTTCCTCTTGAAGGTCTTCAGTGGAAATGCATTCTTGACATCGATCTGAGGGCCATCCTTTGATTGCAACAATTGTAATTGATAATGGTCGTAATTGTAGTCATCACTCCTTAGCATATCTTGTAGCTAAAAGTCATGCTTTTATAGTAATGGCTTTTTAGTAGGGATTTCATTTGATTGACATTTATTTTTTGAAAGCTAATTTGGTTTATGATTGTGAAATGAAATAAAAGAAATTACACCTTTCATTTAAAAAAGAAAAAAACGTGTAAACCAGATTACTCTTATGTGTTCATGAAGGTTTCCCCATATGTTGTTACTGCTCTTATTCTGTGTTTCATGTGAATCTCTTCTTCACAAACGGTATGTTCATATTCAAACGGAGTGTTATAAAGCATCTCATTTGCTCTTCATTTCTTTGATGCTCACAACCTTGGCTTTGCATTGTCCTTTGTCTTGTGACGTTGATTTCCTTGAGATCGATGGCTTTGTGAGATGAGGGTTGATTGAATATCTGAACCCTCATTAGATGTGGTTTGGATAGGATACGATTGGTGCCTCCTCAATGTGTGAAATTGTGTCACTGGTAAATATGCATAATAATCGCTGGCTGATTAACGCAAGAAATTTGACGGATCTAGGAAGTGAAAGGAGAAGTTCTGCCACCTCTGTGGTTTATTACCTATTTCACGGCTCATATTCTCCTTTATGTTGAGGGCTGTATTTCTTAACATCCACAGAGGAGTTCCGTAACTGGTAGTTGGATTACCATAATGGATTGTACTAATCAAAGAAGTCAAGATTATACAACATATCTACCATGATTCTTGGTGCTTCTTTTGGCTATTACTTTATTATCTTACTCTATTATCTTTACCAATTTGTAAGACTTTGGGCCTATTAGTTTGCTTGGTGGCCCATATGTGATTTTGGCAAAATTTTTTGCTTCAAGGCTAAGAGAATTTTTTCCTAAGAACATATCTAAAAATCATGGGGCTTTGTTTGAAGGAATGCAAATTTTGAATAGTGCACTTATGGCCCATGAATGCATCGACTCTAGGCACCAGGAACGGAATAAAGGAGTTGCTTCTTAGCTCGATTTGGGAAAAGCTTATGATCGTGTCAATTGAGATTTTTTGGACTGCATTTTAATCAAAATGGGTTTTGGAAAGGAAGGAGGGAGAAAGGCTGTGGAGATGGTTATGGAGATTTGGGAAGGAAGGAAGGTTGTGGAGAGTTCTAATTGCCAATAAATATTGCGTGCAAGGCGGTTGGTGGACTAAAGACTCGTCGCGCTACTGGATGTCAGCTTGTTGGAGGGTGATCTCTTCGGGTTTGATGAAGTTTGAAGTGGGAGTTGCTTTCTCTTTGGATGATGGGAACTGGATTCGGTTTTGGGAAGATTGGTGGCGTGGTGACTCTCTGCTTCAAAAATCTCTTTCCTAAGCTCTTCATGTTGACATTGGAAAAAAGAATTACTATAGCTTGCTATGTTTCCAAGATGGGGGGAACCACGATTTGTTCTACACCTTGTCAGAGGGACCTTTGGGAGGAAGAAATGACTGATGATGCTATGCTCTTGTGTCACTTACATCTCTACCATCCCGTCGATGAGTTAGATTCAATGATGTGGAGTCATGGTGGCTAGGGGAAGTTCTTGGTGAAATCTCTCTATGATATGATTCGCAATTCAGGTCCTCATGGGGAAGTTTATTTAACATCATTTTGTTGGTTTCATGGAGCGCCTCCCAAGATCGTGGCATTGGGCTGGTTAGTGGGTAGAAAAAAGGTGCTAACCATTGATAATCTTCAGAAAAGGTCTATGATGCTCATCAATGTTTACTCTTTATATGGATGATGTTGAGTCGATAGATTGTCTCTTTATTCATTGCAAGTTTTTTAGGGAGGTCTGGTCTACTTTCTTGGGCCTGTTTGATACGGCGTGGGTGATGCAAGTTTCCATTGGGCTTGGCATGGTGATGTTGTTGGCAAAAAGGGAAAGATTTTGTGGTGTCTTGTTCTTATAGCATCACTTTGGGCCATTTGGGGGAAAGAGACAATTGGTGCTTATGTAACCATCAAGGTTCGTTTTGCAAGGATGTCAAGAGAATTAGGATAGATGTAGTGGAATGGGCGTCTAGCTTAATTTCTGTGGACGCTTGTAATTTTTTTGGCCGTGTTGGCTTGTAATTCTTTGCACCTCCTTTTTGGAGCATCTTCTTAATTAAAAAATTTACCTTTCCAAAAAAAAAAAAAACTTCTGTTAAAATTCTTACTTAACATTTCTAAGGAAAAGTGAAACTTTCATGTTGAGATATGGATGCATCAACATTTGTTTGCTTTATCTTTATCTAATTTAGTTTTTGAGGAGCATGTTGAGAGCCTTGAGAACACTGTGCTCAATATTAGGTTTCAATTTGTTTGGGGCCTTAATGCTTTCTTACTTAAGTTGAAAAGTGACATGAGATTTACTTCGTGATTTTGTTGTGATAATCTAGTCATCCACGATATTTCACAGCCCAAGGGTCCACCATGTAGTGCAATGCCGATCTTCTAACACCGCAACAACAACATCAACAACAACATATGCTACTTTTGGATGACTGGTTTATCAACCAAATGTAGTTGAATGCCATCCAACCCCATAAGAAGATCAAAACACAAGTAACCAAAATGCTTTATTGTTGATCATGGTCTGAATCTTGTTCTTGAGGATATAACAATCCTCTGTCTTATGACCAATAAACAGATGGTATCAACCAAAATGAGTTAATATCATTGAAATGTCATGCAATGCAGACAATACTACACAAACAATCAAACACAAGCAATCAACACATTTTTTCCATTAAATGCATTTAAATACATGAAACTTGTCTATGGATATGGATTTCTACATGTTTTCTTTGCCCACCTTTAGGGTTCTAGCTTAAATCCACTCTTGGATCACATTTTCTTCACCAAATTCATTTTTATGCAAAATTAACTCGAGTGGAGTTGTGAAGACACATCAAGAAAAAAATTCGGGCAAAAGAAACCTTTTCATTAATCTTTCCTATTTTTATTTCTTCCAATATTCAAATAGCACACTTGTGTTTTGATCGATACTTGCAAAGTATTGCTAGTACCGATTGGCATTATGCATTTGTAACACATGCTTCATGCTGATCCGATTGGCATTATGCATTTGTAACACATGCTTCTTGCTGATATATCGTGACAATATTTACGTTAATAAATCTATCTCGCGATATATCGGCATCTATTGACGATATCATTTTATGATCAAATTATTATAAATACAGATGAGTCTGCCTCTTGACACCCACACAGGCGTAAAAGAGGAAATCATGGATTTTATTAGCTGGGTGTATTTGTTTGTGAATGTTTTATTATCTTATGATCAATTATTATAAATACAGATGTTTATACTTACACACGCGCGCGCACACACATCATCATCATCATCATCATCATCATCATCTAGCCCTTATGCTGATAATTGTGGTTGGTGCATGAATTGTGTTCATCCACCATTCCACTCTATTAAGGACCATATCCTCAATTAAACCATGGGTCATCAAATCTTTTGTTACTACGACTCACATCTTTTTGCCCTTTTGCTTGCATATTTATCGACTTCAACTCGAACCAAGTTACTCCTAACTGGTGTAGTTCTTGGTATGTACTTTCCCTCATCTTATTACCTTCTACAGCTACTCCTAAGTTCCCTCAAATGCATTCATTTCTAAGTCTATACTTCCTTGCCTTGCGACTCATCCATCTCAACATCATTTCGGCTACACTCATTCTATTAACATTTTGTTCCTGATCTTCCCAGCATTTTGTTCCATAAAGTATGGATGATCTTATAGTTGTTCTATAAAATCCCCCCTTCAGTTTGCTTGGTATGCAATGATCACATAATACTCTAGAGGTACATCTCCACTTCATCCACCTAGCTTAAAGCTACGAGCAAAATCCTTCTCAACGTCTTTGTTCTCATGAATTATTGACTTAGGGTTTTTGTGAGGGTGTTTTTGGAACCCTTAATTCTGGTGGGGAAACTTAAAACAATATTTTGTGGCTTCCTCCACCAGGCAAGAGTCCTGAAAACGTCCTTGAATTTCATTGAGATCTAGGCATTAGCCTCTAGGTCGAGGATGAACATTTACTTTGTGCATGTTTGTAGAGATGCCACCCAGTAAGGGAGGTTGTGAGTTGCGCTTTGGATTGCTGTTGTTTATTCAGATCCTGTTGTAGCTGCTACTGCTGTTTTCTTGATCTACCCTATTGGTCAAGGAAGCTTCTCTGATGGTATGCCTCTAGGAATCTCTGTTACTTTCAACTTCAAGATTGTATTACAGGCTAAGCACAACATCCTTGTGCATCCATTTCACATGTTAGGTGTAGCTGGTTTATTCAGCTGCTCCCTATTCAGTGCTATGCATGGTTCCTTGGTGGCATTGATGATCTTGTAGCGGTCAAAACTACCAAGGATTTCGCATAAATCTGTGATTCCATTTCGAATCATAATTCGAATGAACTGTGATTTGATCTTTTATCATAGGCTGCATAAGGGAAGAAGCACTACACCTAGGAATTGATCCCAAAGTAAGTCTCATCAACTAGCACTATTATGATGTAAACCATTAGGAGTAAAGTAATTCATCGAATTGGCTAGATATAAAATAATAACACCCCCCTTCATATGATCCCACTATGTATATCTACATAAATATAGATACATGGACTTTGTATTTCAGATATTCGTTGTTCTATTTTAAATAGTTGTTTGTCTTGTTGTAGTGAGAGCTCTCTCTCTCTTCTCCTTGATGTTAGACTTATTTTTCTTCTGAATGTAGTCCCCCCCCCCCCCCAACGAAAAAAAAAAAAAAAAAAAAAAAGGATTGTTGCACTTCTCATATTTTTGTTTAAATATAACATAAATGTAACCATGTGTAAAACCTTTGAAATTCTTTCTAATTGGTTTCTCCAAAGTTGGGAAGCCGAAGCACGTAAGCATGGTTTTTAGGAAATTTTGAGAACTTTTTCTCTGCTTCTAGTAGAGAGCTTTTTGAATAACGAAATCACATTTACATTTAATTGGTGCTTCTGATAGTTCTAAATATTGGTATCAAGAGCTGTATCAGCCCAGTTGAAAAAGATACAATACAGGTGTTGCATATATGTATCAGCTTGAATCTATCGAATTTTTTAAGCCAAATAATTAAGAAAGAAATATCTCAAGTAGTAGAAAAGTGAGATATTCAAGAATCTATTCTTTGCTAAGCCCACACGTGTGTACAAGTCAGCTAATTCACATGCTACCACTATATATGCCAGTGCGGCAAACATGTGAAATATCCAAGCCATCCATAAGGTGGCCATCTCCATGTAAATGTTGCTTCCCAAAGACGATGGTGTTCCATTCAGTGGGTAAGCCATGATATAAGAAATAAGTTGACAGGTTAGATACCTCAGCTGATTTTTTCATGACCGTACATCACTCTTAATTGTGGTCCACTTGACTAGTGGACTGACTTGATTCTTAGGATGGGGAATCTACATAGTGGTACCATTACGATGGATGGCTTGGATATTGCAACCATTCACATGCTGGCATATTTGGTGGTGCATGCATTAACTGATTTGTTATGCATGTGTACTTAGCAAAGCTCCAAGAATCGATCTTTTATTATGTATTTTGAACATGCTAAGTTGACAGGTTAGATACCTCAGCTGATTTTTTCATGACCGTACATCACTCTTAATTGTGGTCCACTTGACTAGTGGACTGACTTGATTCTTAGGATGGGGAATCTACATAGTGGTACCATTACGATGGATGGCTTGGATATTGCAACCATTCACATGCTGGCATATTTGGTGGTGCATGCATTAACTGATTTGTTATGCATGTGTATTTAGCAAAGCTCCAAGAATCGGTCTTTTATTATGTATTTTGAACATGCATATAATGGTGCATCATAACATTCTTTTATAAGAATGCTGTCTATCAGCTTGATTTGTTGAAGCCAACCAAATGGGCCCCAATTAAACACAAATCAATAATTATTTGGTTTAGGGCTAATCACATTGAAATACAACAAAAAGTAGATGAAAAGATAAAAATGTCATGATTCACCATTTTTACTGAATTTTCCCATAATGGTCCATGTTAAAGTCCCTTGATATTCATTGATACACCATCCTCTAACAGCTTGGGCTTTTAGAGAAATTGGTCATTTGACATGGTATCAGAGCTATGCTGATCCGATCCCTCACTTCTTCATCCTACTCCTTTTTCAATTTTGCATTCTCTTTGGTGGGAAACCCTAATGTGTTTGGGTCTGACCTAACCTAATCTCTTCTGGTTGTTGTGCCCCCACATGATGGGTGGTGAAATCGTGTTTAATGAAGGTGTATAAGGCCTGCTTTTGCATTCTACCCGTGGATGTGACAAAGTGGGCCATCTTTCATCCAATATTCAATCTATGATCAGTTTTGAAGCATGGTATCAAAGCGGAAGGCCTTGTGTTCGAATCCCTGGAGTAGCAAATTTGCCTCCGTAATATATTCTCCCACGGGGGGGCATTGTTTATGGTGTGATTGAGTGTCCCTCCACCCTTGCCCAATATGTTCCCGTGCAGAGTTTCACCCCGCACGTTCGGGGCAGTGTTAAAGTCCCTTGATATCCATTGATAGACCATCCTCTAACAGCTCGAGCTTTTAGAGAAAGTGGTCATTTGACAATCCATTTCACTTTGATTTGTCGTATCCCACTTAAGTCTTTTGTTTTGATCCCCAACATAGGCCTACATCAAGTCTAAACTTCTAAGATTCCTTCATGGGTGAAATGGAAAAATGAGAGATAAATTGGAGGCCTTTATGGTTTTATCAGCCCGTATCGCCATATCGGTGCATATATGCCATGTATTGGCCGACACAGACCATAATTTTTGGGTTTAGTTCATGTATCGCGCAGTGTTTTAAATAGCGAATAGCATGTAGCGTAGCACTCACCCCTTTGAAGCGTGTGGCGTAAGCTACATAGCGGATAGCGTAAGCTACATGCTACTAGATTTTTATTCAAGGTTGAGTCTGGTTACACCAATTTCATGATATTTTGCACCAAATTATCCTGATTAATAATGAAATTTAACAAAATTGCATGATATTTGGTGCAACCAAATGCAACCTAAAGTAATAAGAAAAGACGATGATTAAAGAGCAATGAAACTGATTTAATATTGTTACTAATATTATTTTATTAAGAGCACTGAAAACATTACCTAATTTTTATTGAAAATAGAAAAATGTAACAAGTCATTGAAAACATTAATTGTTTTTAATGTTTTAGTGAAAAATAACTTGTAATGTAAGCTACATATCGTGTAATGTATAGTCTCTCTAGCGTGTAGCATATGCAAATTATCATGTAGCGTAGGCTACACGCAACTTAAGCTATTTTCATGAGCTACATAGCGTTAAGGCTAAGCTACGCTACATAGCATAGCTAATTAAAACACTGGTATCACGTATCTTATCTAGTTGATATGAATACAATACTGCTATATTGGTCGATGCAATACTGATATTCAAATATATGGTGTTTCCTAAGCACTACCGTACACTTGAGTTCATGTATTTTTTCTTCTTGCTCCTTGAGTGATGTGTCTCTCCATTTGTTTGTAGAGTATGGACGTTCATAATTTTTTTTTTTTTTTTTTTGAATTTTAAATCATTGCCATGAAACCAATAAATCCTATATGTGCATTCAAAACCATTGTGAGATTCTTCCGTGAAGTTTCAAGCAACCATGAAACTAATACCTGTACCAATATTTTTTTTAAAGTGTTTTTCAAGAGCATTTTTTATTTATTTATATATAGTAGAGTTTGATGAAGGTCCAAGGATCACTTCAAAATAAAAAAAAATAAAAATGAAGGTCCAAGGAAATTCCTGGGTTGTCAAGTTTCGCTTCATATAGAATTAGGACTCTGGAAGTGAATATGTGAACTTTTGAATTTTGTTTAGGTGGTGGCATCAGGAGTAGATGAACGCACCCTCAAGCGTGAAGGTGTTTGCGCTGCATCATTACCAACTACCATGGTGAGGATCTTTTTTAATTTTTAATTTTTATTTTTAAATCTGTTTATTTATTTTATTTTTGGATGCTTAAGTCTCTAAAACCTTTGTTTTGATTAGCAATGCATTTCATTCAAGCAAGCGAATGACTGATAGTTCATTAAGACAATGGATAAGTGCCTCTAACATTCACAGGATCATGAACAACACCTGCTTTTGCCTAGGGACAAGATTGAAAGAGACTGCATACCCATGCAACACCCCTTTAATTTCATTTAATAATTCTTGTGGGTATCATAATTATTTTTTGGCTTTCATTCTTATTTGCTCAAAGAGCTAACGATATATGCTTAGTTCTATTCTATTACAATCCTGCACTGGAAATATTTATGCTTGAAGCATTTGATGTGTTTATTGCTTTGCACCTGGTGAAAACAATATGCCTAATGTCCACGAATCATGTGAAACACTTTCATGCTATTAATATTGGTGGCATAATGACTTAGTTTTGTAGAGTGTCTTTATAAGTCTTTGCCTTTTTTTGTAATTTTTTCTTTTTTATTTTGCTTCCAAAATGAGTTGCCTAGAAAGATTTATTTTCTTATTTCTAGGAAAGAACAAGATCCTTTCAACTATGTTTTCAATTGGGGAAAATCATTGTTTCGTGGATAGGAAAATTGATTTTTTTGACATTCCAATTGGCATCCTTGCTCCCATTGATGGTAAACATTTTTGTGTTTCTGGTTTCTATTATTTGATTCAAACATTGGACTTTGGAGTATTGCACCTTGTCAACTATCTTTTGATTGGAAATCTCCAGGTTGGGGAAAATAGAATTATGGGATTCAATAATTTTTGTGATAAGCATGAGCGTACCATGTGTTTGTTTTCAACGGGCAATCTCTATGAATAAGGAAGATGTTTTTGCCTCCTAAATTTCAATACAGCCACCTTGATTTTAAGTGTCTACAGTATGACAGTGGCCTTTCTTGGTAAATGGGTGGTTGATTTAAGCATTTATAACATTCTCTCTTTGTGGGCTAATATATTGGCAAGCAGACTTTCAACAAATTGAGTTTCTCTGTTCTCCATGTATTCTGGTTGCTGCTGTTCTTTGTAACTAATGGTTCAGTTAATTGGTGGCATTAATTTGTTTTTGTAGGGGGTTGTTGCTGGTCTTCTAGTCCAAAACACACTCAAATTCTTACTAAAGTTTGGACAAGTATCCCCATACTTGGTAAATAATTTCTCTTTCCTTTTCTTGCTTGTTCATCATCATCATCATCATCATCATCATCATCACCACCATCGTCATTGTCATCATCATCATCATCACCACCATTATTATCATCACCATCATCATTGTCATCATCATCATCACTGTCATCTTTGGCAAAGTATTTTAGGGAACTGCCTAGAGCCCCACAATGGTTGCTTGCATGAGTAGGATTATGAGTCCTACCATTGCCACAAGTGCCATCATGCACGTGCATGAGAGATCTAACCCACATAGGTGTATCCTCACCAGGCACTCACTGTAGCCTGAAATTCAGGCCAGTCAGGTCATCAGATGGGCCACACGTGGAGTTGAATGTGGACCATTAGTCAATTCTTTAGTACTGCATGCACATGTGTCCCTGATGGCCAGATGGCTAATTTCAGACCAATTGTTATATTTGGTCGGGCGCACCTGAGAAACAGCCCAGATGTTGCACGTGTTGAATGGAAGCACATGGGAAGAGTAGGATTTGAAATCGTACTCTTTAAGTAGCCATTTTGCATTTTCCAACTGGCTAGCTATTAGCAGGTCTTCAAGTTATCCACCACCAGTAAAACCTGAACTGAGAAATTATTTTTCTCCATAATTTTTATGATTACTCACATTTACTCACATTGGGATCGACTGTATACTGACACCCGCAACTGACTTTGAATGGATCGTTGACAGTATTCTCTATGTTACAGGGATATAATGCCCTTAAGGACTACTTTCCAACCATGGAAATGAAGCCAAACCCTCAATGTTCAAACTCGGTCTGCTTGGAACGGCAGGTGATGTGATTTCGACTTGAGATGTATACTTGGTTGCATAGCAGTTTATTGGTTGAGATTCACCTGTTTTCAAGCAGAGGAATTTTATGAATTCCAGCCTGTTATGCACAGGATACTCATATTTTTAGTTTATACAGTTGGCCTCATGGTTCAGTGATCCAAACCATTGGCTGATGTGACCCGATATAGATGGACCATGCCCGAAAAATCTCAGTTTGGAAGATCCTAGCCACCTCTCTCAGGAAAATTTTCAGCTGAATGTGGACTGTGGCTGTATTTCTCTTCTTAACCAGTCTATTTCCAGGCCAGAGATTGAAATGTCAGAATTGTCCTATAGACGGTGGGGTCCAAATACAAATTGTCTGGGTCAATGAGCAGTGGTCCAACTTGTACAAATTGATAATACGAGTAAACTGCACATATCCTCTAGTCCAGGATCATATAATGCCTCTTTCAAGTATTTTGTATCTCCTGACTGATGGCAGAAGTTGGTATCTGTTGTGCAGAAGGAGTACATTAGCATGAAGCCAGCTAGAGATGCCACTGCTAAAGCAAAGATGGAGGCTGAAGCATCATCAAAAACAGAAGGCCCACTTCATATCGATAATGAATGGAACATAAGGTATTTTTCTTTGATGGGGATCAAAGGTAGTTATCTGTTTTCTTTTTGGTGGATGATATGCCTAGCCTTTGAATTTTAGCTTTATTTTTAGTGAGTTCCTTGATCATGTATGTAGGCTAAATGTTTCGTTTGCCCATCTTGGTAGAGAGGCTAATAGTATCTCCAATTTGTTGGGAAAGAATGTTGCTAGTCAATGCTATTTGTATTGGGGACATGTTTCCTTATTTGATCTTTGATCATTAAATTTCATTCTCTCAAAGAAAAACATGGGTGCATCATTTTATCATACTCCACTTTAGATCCTTTGGGAATTCGGTACTCTCTCATGCGTTGGAAGATTAAAACCTTTTCGTTACAGCTGCATTTCGAATGGAAAGCATGTCGTAACTTTTCAAAATTGTTTCACCCTTGGTAACTATATCATAAGCATAACAATTCCAAATTGAACATTTCCAAGATTCTGTTGTGTTTCAATAAAAAGAACTTTTGGTGGATAATTAGCAAATTACATTGTAATTAAAGAAACGATTATAAACCATAAAGAGCTAAACTATTTATTAGAATAGAGGAAATGTGTTGTCATACCTATTTACAATGATAAAGGAGACAGAACAAGTTGCATTATCTATCACGGGATTAAACTTATGAGCCATACTATGATACTCTGCGAGAATGATTGAGCAAATATTAAGGCATGAGATGAACGTGTCAGAAAATCAGTTTGGTTCAATGCCAGGAAGATCGACCACTAAGGCTATTGTCCTCCTTAGAAAAATGATGGAGAAATATAAGGTAAGAATCTCCACATGGTCTTTATTGACTTAGAGAAAGGCAGAAAGTATACAATAGGGTCCTTAGAGAGTTAATCTCGTGGGCGTTGGGAAAGGATTTTCAAAAGGATATTTTGACATAATTATGCCTGAGGGAGTGGCAGCAAATGTGAGGACTACCAGTGGAGAGACGAGTAGTTTCCAATTATTGTAGGCTTGCACCAGGGGTTAGCATTGGGCCCCTACCCTCTTTTGCATTGGGGAAGAGGCTTTTTTTTTTCCTCCCCCCCCCCCCCCCCCCGGTTAGTCATGCAACGCACCCACCCAGTTAATCGTGGTACACACCCACCTGGTCAGTCATACGCCGCACCCACTTGTGCGGTTAGCAGCGGGAGTTTCACCCTGATGGGTTTCGATACCTAGACCTCTTGTTGAAACTCCTCAGAGGTGGTGTATATTAACTCAGCTAATCTAACTTAGAAACTTTGACTGGACCAAACAATTAATGCAGCCATGGTTAGCTTCTCTCTCTAGGACCCACCATGGAAACTTTTCTAAATCATGGACTGGACATTTTGACCCTTGGTGGGCCCCACATGATGACATCATAACAAAGCCCTGATTTATGTCATAATTCTATTCCCTATTTGTTCATAACTTCTTAAATATGTGTCTTAACCCACACAAATTTTGATGATCTTAGAAAAGAAAGAAAATCACGTAATCTTGGACCTGTTGGAAAGATAATGAAAAGAAAGAAAATCACGTAATCTTGGACCCATTGGAAAGATAATTTGATAGGCTATATAATGATACCAATTCTGTGCCATATGGACATTGTTTCACTTCCATAAATTGTGGCCTGCATGAAATAAGTGAGAAAAATGCCCATGCATCATGTACGCATTTATTCATAAAGCCACTATGGTTCGAATGTTTACATCACTACTTGATGGGTTTCTACACGAAATGACCTTCAAAATCATACTATCTAATTGTGTTACTTTTATGCAGTGTTGTTGATGACAGTGAGACGGAGAGCTCTAATGTTTGCAAGAGTTCAGGTGATATTTCATACTCAGTTTTCGTTCTTTTTTTCCCTTTTTTATTTTTATTTTCTGAACAATGGAAAACTTCATTAAACATATAAAAAAATACAACATAGCCATGAGGCAGGCGGTGACCCTCTTGTCTACTCCTCACTAGAAAACAGTAAAAAATAAATAAGATTGGACAGATTAGGCTGGATGATTGTAAACCAAAATCCCCCATTCCAATTTCCCAAGAAGTTGAAAAAAGAGAGTTCACTGAAATATAGACTTGCAAGCACCCAGCAAATGATCATAGACACGACCTTTCTTCTTAAAGCAGTGCCAAACACCACTTTATCATCAACAATCCTGCCATTCCTCTTCTCCAAATTCCCATAGAAGCCCGAAGAAAACTAGGGTCCATATGGATTTGGTTCAACCTTTAAAAGGTGTGTTGAACCAACCTAGCAGCAATGATCCAATTGATGCGTTAAAGACCCAATGAATATCGAACTTCACGAGAAGGAAAGCCTGAAATCTTCTTAGCCATAACACACTGAATGAAAAAGTGGTCGACTGTTTCTTCTTCTGACTTGCACATCATACATCTTTTCAGCAATATAAAATTATGCTTTTTAAGGTTGTCCACTGTTAGAATTTTGTTGGCCATCACAATCCAAATGAAAGCTTCAACTCCTGGGGGTGCCTGGATCTTCACACTTTCACACAGGAAGAGACATTTTCCTTATCCAGAAGCCTAGAGAGCATCGACCTTGCTGAGAACGACCCTTTTGGAGATTATATTTCCATATCGTCCTATTTTCTACAGATCCATTTTCAGATTCGCCAGCTTTCTGAGTAAGCAAAACATTTTGATTACTCATTGCCAACGTTCTGTACCAACCTGATATCTCCATGGTTTTGAATATCTGTTACATGGTGTGCTGTAAAGATCGTTACGTAAAGGTAACGGTGGCAACCATTACATGTTACAGGGTCGTAATGGCCATAATAGCTGTTATGGAAAAAAAGAAGAAGACTGGTAACCACCGTTAACGGCCTGTTATGCCCCCTGTAAAGGTCGTAATAGCTGGTGTATCGGCATCGATTGTCTGATACAAATGGTGGTGAACTGGTTTGTAAAGAAAAAAATGGGCTGTATTGGCCAGTGTATCAGCACCGATACAAGGCTATTATGGTCAATGCAGACCAATACAACCATAAAGGTCCCATTTGAAATTTTTATTTTGATTTTTTTTTGCCCATTTCATTTCAACCACGAAGGAAGCTTATAAACTAACTTTAGATTAGATCTAGGCCTATTTTGAGGTTGAAAACAAAAGATTTGAATGGGATTTGATGAATCAAAGTGGAGTTGACCATTTTGGGAAATATTTGAAGTAGGGGTAAACTGTCACTTTTTTTTTCCTTCATTTTTTGTCTTCTTTTTGTTGTATGCATATGTAATGGACCCTAATCCACCAAATCATGCTTGATTTGTGGTTGATTAGGACCTATTTGGTTGATTTCTAGTAGGTCAAGCTGATAGACAACATTCTTATTGAAGAATGGTATGAATATGAATATATCATTGAATAAATGTTAAAAACACGAAGAAAAAAGAAAGATTCTGATGGTTTACATCTTTTCCTATTTTCCATTATATTTCAAGATTTTTTTTTTGTGCTAAAAAAAATTTCAGTCAATATGGGCCCCAATAGTTCGATACAGGCCGATACGTCCTGTATCATATTGTTTCTGGCCAACTGATACACCCTCCGATGGTGTTATTCAAAACCTTAGGCATCTTACACCACTACCATGCTTCCCAACACCTCAAGAGAGTCCCAAAGCATTTCCTCCTCATTAACAACCAGAGGAAAAAAGACGCTGATGAGAGAGTGCGAGTAATATGCCTTCAAGCTGTGCGTCCGACGAGAACTTGATTTTATTCCCCTTATTGACCATGAAACAGGCCTCAGTTCCCAACTTGACACCTGTTTTACCCACCAAATCAATATCATTTGTCCTGGTCTGACTGTTCAAAAGATTGAGATAATTGTGTCAAGCTAGAGTAACATTAAGAGATCGAGATAATTAATCTCAAAATATTTTCCAAAAAAGTTGAACTCTTAAGGGCTCAAAAAAGAAAAATCCAAAAATTAAATCTTCCAAAAAAAAAAAAAAAGTTGCTTTTCAAAATTGTGCCAAATCATCAATTGTAAGTCTCATAAATATATTATACAATTAATGCATCAACTTAAAGTTAAACCCAAAAAGTATTGCCACCAACTTTGTGCAAGTTCTTAACGAGGCATGCCCAAACAAATCTTTTAATAAGTTTTTTGTTATTATATAAGGAATCAAATAAACCTTTTGAGTTTAGAATCAAAGAATGAAACCCTAGAAAAACATAACTTGAACTTGAGATATGTGATGAACACAAAAATTAAGTATAGGTCTTTAAGTTGAAGTAAAATCCTAACCATTAGTCCATTATTACCACAGTACATATAGGTCAACACGGTTGCAATTGTGCATAAAATCATTCCAATTAATTCATAGATCAATATGTTGTCTTGACCTATTAAGAGTAAGAAATCATGAAAAAAGAATAAAATAAAACAATTGACTAGTTTAAAGTATTCGAAGCTCCCACCAATTTAAAAGCACAAAATGGAAGCCAAATAAAATTTAAAAAAGAAGAGTATTAAGTATAATTAAAATCATAAATCAGGAATCGTATTGTAAATTGTAGAATTCAAATAGTAGACTCATAGGATTCATCCAAAAAGGGATTCATAGATTCAAGTCATTTTTGCCTAAGATTTGATTCAAATAATAAATCATTAACTTTAGGATCTTGAATAATATGTGCTTCAAAGACCATGTCCAGAGGAGGCATCATTCAATCAGTCCCAAAGAGATTGAGGTTGAGGATGTGCCACCAAACAAAGTGATTGAAAAATATATTAAGAGATGGTTAACTAATTCTCCCTTCTAGAGGCTTAAGCAACAACCATTCATAATTGTTCTTTGCCTGTTTCACCCCACAATTTCTCCAATTGGTGAAGTGGCCTCCAAAATCTATCCAATCAGTGAAGTGGACATCATGATATGGATCAATGATTTGGGCCACCCAAGCCTCTGATTGTACTTTGATTGATCTAGGGCTAGTGTTTGGGTCGGGAGGGGAGCCCTAGACCAAATCCATTCAATACTCGGATATTTTCAATCCAGACCCAACCCGTTAAAATCTAGGATGGGTTTGGGTCGGGTCCAAGTAAAAATTAAACCTGGCCCATTTATTTAACGGACTAGGTCGGGGTATAGGGGGATCCAAACCTAATGTATGAGATTCGTGGGCCTAGTATGGGTCGGGCCAAGGAATTCTCGTAGTGATCCCTACGTGATGATTGGCCCTGTTCTCATACAAGTGTACTCGTCCCCTGTTCACTTGAGCAACTAGATTATTATCTTCTTTCTTTTTTACTTTTTGCCCATTCCATAGATAAATGAAAACGATCACATAAAAAGGTCGTATATGAACTTTCACACCCATCCATCTAAAGTCCGTGTTGGGGGTGGGGTCCATTTTTGGATGGCTAAATTGGACCCATTATAGAATGGGTTTTGATCGGTTATGGTCTGGTTGATTTTGGGAGGTCTTATACCTTTCCATTTAGTAATTTGATTTAACTTTGGGACCTAGAACCACTCCATGGATCCAACTTTTGGACCCAGACCTGTTTAATTTTTTGGTAGGGTCCAATGATCCATCGGGTTGACCCAACCCATCAGGTCTAGGTATAGGTTGGCTCCATTTTAGGATGGTCAAAATTGGACCCATTACAGAACGGGTCCCAGTTGGATCTGGTCTGGTTGATTTTGGGAGGTAGTGGATCCTACCCTTTTGGTAATCAGGTTGAACTTTTGAGTTTTGACCTAGATTCACTTCATGGATCCAAAATTTGGATCCAGACTCGTTTATTTTTGGGTTGGATCCAATGATCTATCAGGTTGACCCCTACCCATTTGAACCCCTATCTGGGTCCCCATAAGGTGGTCTGATTGCTTTGTGGACCCACATGGTTCATACCAATGGGTCAGCAGACAGTTGACTAGTTGTTGTCTTCTGTATTTGTTTGAACAATGTTGCAGAGGTGAGAGGCCTTTTAATTGGTGTGAACTTTTGCTATGAATTGCTTTTGAAATATTATTATTAAGAGCAATTTTAAAAGTGTGGTGGATATATTGATAAAGAAGATAGATGCCCGCGGGAAATTTGGTCATGGTGGGTTTTAGTGATGTGGCTTCGGAAGTAAGTGAAGGTGCAAATGAATTATACTTTTAGAGAATGTAATGGTGTGACTGATTCTTTGACTAATCATTTATGTAGTTTGAGACAAGATTCTACATTCTTTTCATTGCAAGAATTCCAGATCAAATAAGTTAACCTTGTTTTCGGACAGATTGTGGGTTACCAATTCGTTGTGTTCAGTGGTAGCATTTTTGTTTGATGGTTTTTATATGCAATGACTCTTGTGAATAATTGTATAACAATTTGAAGTTTTCATATCATGTAGAGAGATTCCAGGAGAAGTATTGAAATGTAAAGACTTTTATGAATAATTACAAAAAAAAATTTCAAGTTATTTATGCATAGAGAGATTCCCCTGCTTTGGGGAGTTATTCCTCAAAACTTGCTTGTGTGATGTTCGGTACATGGGGGCTGTGATGCTTTCTATTTGAATGGTGCTATACTAATCATTAATGGACTCTGCAGTGCAATACGAGTGCTGTAAGAACTAAGTTTGCAAATTTAGAAAATATCTTCAATATTATTGCGTTTATCTGTTCTCGAAGTATGAAGATTAAGATTGTGGTCGGATGGTGACCATCCATTCGTTTTTTGTCCTAGGTGCTCTTTCGGAAGGCCTTATCCATGAGCTCCCCAGTGCTGATGATTTCCAAAAGCCAACAACTTCAGAAGAATCTAATGCTGTGAGTGATGATCTTGAGGATCTCCGGAAGCAACTTGAAGCCTTAAATGCGGTGGTTTGACTCAACTAGAGAATCAAGTACTTCATTGTAGTAGGTCAACACCCCTTTAAAAAAAGAAAAGAAAAGAAAAATCATAATATGTTGATGCATTAAACATCAACTCCAGATGTAACTCTTAACCCACAATGTCGATCATCCCTCAGTTTTGATCCTTCTCAACCGGTAAAATTTAGCACCCATGGTTTCATTTATCCTTAAACCAGCATGCCTTGTTCAATCTTGATAGCATCAATGAGCTGATGATGATATTTACAGACAAACCGATTGTAAGATGATAGCAAAGAAAAAAAAAATACAGTTTTGACACTGAAATGCAATGACTTCTTTTATATTTAATTTATTTCTATTTACCGGGATGATAAACATTTTAGATAAACATTTTAACAGGTGCCTGAAGCTTTCGAGTGGGTTAATAATCTTACACAATGACAGGGCATTTGTTTCCATGTTTCCTTGCTGCGGTCATTCTCATCTTAATGTGATGTATTGCTTAATGCTGGCCTGAACTAGCAGGTTTTGTAGTTTGGCCTGGCGCATTCCATGCACATTTGGTGCACCTTATTGTCATCATAGATTGTTCGGACGTTGGGGCTCCCCATTGATGGACAATGGATAAAAAATCTCCTCCTAAGATTGGCTATTTCCTAAATCCTTTTTTCACTAAATCTCTGTAGAAATAACAATATCAAATTGTAGGGCTGTCACGGGTTGTGCTGGCCTTTTGGGCTTACGGGCCTGGACCAAGGCTTCAGCAGGCAAGCAGGATGAGGGTTGGGTAATTGAAGCTATTTAGGCCCTTCCATACATTTCGCCATCATGTAAGGCTATCCAAGTCACTCGGATTATGGGTCAACTTTGGATGGATTCAGTGTTCCTGTTATCAGCCATATTATCCTTAATGTCGCCAATAATATAGGGCGAAACATCTAAATATTCGACAGATTTTTGGGTGTTAGAAAAAATACTGAGTGACATATCGGCAAAGTATCACCAAGTATCGGTATCGCCGATCGCCATTTGGCGGGAGAAAAATCAAGAAGGGGTAAAGCACATGTAAATGCTGCAAAAATCAGAAATAAAAATAGTAAATTCAATGTTTTTAGGAATTTTTTTGTTTGTTTAGGATCTGACTAGGGAGTAGATTTTGACTACTCTCTAGTTTTTGAGAATTAAATTGCTAATTTTTGGGGAAAATTAAGAAGGGGGGAATGTGAGTGTAGATACAGGCAAAAAAAAAAGAAGAAAAAAAAAAGAAAAAAAAAGAAAACAAAAAATTTGATTTTTTCTAAGGATTTTTTTTTTTTTTTAATTTTTTTGGGGATCTGGTTAGGGAGTGGATTTTGGCCACTTTTCCATTTGTAAATTTCTATTATTTAAAATTTTGAAAAAATATGAAAAAATTGTTTTATTTAAAACAACAATTCAATTTTTTCTTCTTTTTTTTTTTTAGATTTCTATTTTCTTGGAACTTGTTCTTTTCTATGGTTCAAATAGTTGCATTTATTGGTGGAAATCAGTTGGATGGATGGATCATCATGCATGTGCGCACGTGGATGGATGGATGGGTGGTTGGATGGATGGATGGTCAATTGGATGGATGGATGGATGTGTGTTTGTATGTATGTATCTATGTATGCATGCATGGATGGATGATTGGATGAATCGTGTATGTTTATGTAGGCATGGATGGATGATGCATGTTTGTATTCATGGATGAATGGATGTATTAGTGTTTGTATGCATGGATGTGTTGATGTATGTATGAATGTATGGATGGATGGATGGATAGACATGTATGGATGTATGTGTGCATGCATGCATGGATTTGACAGATGGATATATTAGTGTAGAGTCCGGATTGTCTGCTCACCTTCAGCAGGATTTTCCTATTTGCCAACCACCTGATTGGTCCAGCTTGGCACTGATTCTGTCAGCACTGCTGCATTTAATGCATTCAGTGCTGACGTATGATGAGCTGGACCAATCAGGCATAGACAAACAGGAAAATCTTGTTGAATCCAAGCAGACGATCCAGATTCATTAGTGTACATATGCACGGATGGATGGATGTATTAGCGTATGCATGTATACGGATGGATGGATGAATATATATGCATGAATGACTCTCTCTCTCTCTCTTTTTATATATATATATATATATATATATATATATATATATATATATATATATATATATATAACAATTTAGAAACAAATTTAAGTGATTATTGTGTTCCTAACAATATTATTGGTATGAAATTAACTCATTTTGGTTATTGTTGCACTGATTCATGAAGGGCATTTTTTTTGTACTAAATATGCAAATATGAGTATCTAGTCTCCTGAATTTCCCCGCCATGTTTTCCCAATGTTTTCCTCTGTCAGTGATGCATTTCCGGGTATCAGCAATAATATTGGCGATATCAAATATATGTTTCTATATCCCCACCAGCAATATTTGTAACGATATCAATACTACGGACATTGAATGGATTATATTTCTAATTCACCATTCAATTCATAGCCACGATGAAAATAAAATAGTGGTCTGAATTCCAAGGGTAAGTTCAAATGGTTAATATTGTTTTTTAAGCGTAAAATTTTAAGCGATTTTGTGGTATATGTTCCTGTAGACTCATGGAGAAAAGAGGAGACTATGAAGCTAAGACTTTGTAATTTGGGGGCTGCATCGTGAAGTGTGTTGCTTCTACCTTCAATTCTCAGCATTTTCCTGTCGGTTGGTCTCAACATAGGGTCCGGAATGAGCTGAATCTTCCTTGGTGCTGCTGGGATTTGAGGGTTTGTGTAATTGATTGTCTATGGATGACGCATCTTAAAACTCCCTAGCCTTCATGATCGTTTGTGTTGCTTCTAATGTTGAAGTGGCTAACTCTAGATACCTCCGATCAATCTCACTCTTTTCTGGAATAACATCAGTAACTGCGGTAACATCCATGGTGTATGTTTTCAACGTTTCCTTATTGGTTGGGTTGTGCTTGGGTCTAGATTGGACTGAAGTCTCTTGCTTCTAGGATTTGAATGTATGTGATTGTAGATGGACCACCTGTGGCTTGATGGATGATACCCTTGAAACTCCAATGTCCACAAATCCCACATACTGTATACACATGATATAAATATGGACGTAGGCAATGATCATATGCCTTTTTTTGAAGATTGTCCATAGTAAGTACCCCATTCTTCCCACTAACAGACTAGAAGCCAGCACCATCAAAAGATCACTTTCATCGGTGTGTTGTTCCATTCTAGTAGGTTATGCCTCAATATTTTCCTCAATTAGAAAAACCTTTGATTTATGGCCTAAAAATAGATAGTTAAGAACATATAAATAACGACAATAGGCATTCACTAAGAAAAGGTTCTAATATAGTTTATTGGTGTTGAGGTTGTGCCATGGAAAACCAATGTTTAGGTTGCTTCTTGGAGTTGGTTATACTTTGATTTAGCTGCATGGATCATTATACATTCATATGAGATAGTGGTTGTGTGTAGACATTAATTATTTACTTGGGTTTGTGAGGGTTTTTTTTTCCCCTCAAGTCGTTGGGCATCTCTGAGATTGTACACATCGGCCATAGCCAAGGAAAAAAAAAAAAAAGTGGACTATGAATCGTAATGCCTCGGTCATAACCATAAAAGTTTGTTTTATCTTGGATTGATGAAAAATGAAAGGGACTATCTTGATGTCCGGATAGACGATCTCCACCATCTGGCCCAACTAGGTGTTCGGTGCCTTTGCCCTACCATGGATGATTACATGAATTGAGATCTTGGTCAATACAATGGCAAGATCGAGTGTAAGTTATCTAGTGAGGAAGACCCATCATTTTCTGATTAGATTCTATGCTTACAATTTGCACCAACCCTGTCACATTTTTAGACCTGAGGATGTGGGCTAAGATGGGTTAGTTGTGGGCACTCTGGTTCACTTACGAGGCTACAACATGGCCCTATGAAAGTGGGTGATATTGAGTGTCATCATTGAGCTCATTGAGGACTACATGACTGATATGGATTCCATTAGGTCAACCCGGGACACTAATTAGTGGATTGATCTAACAGTTTGAACTGTCCATCAAGTGTACTTAAGGTTGGACGTCATAAATTGTGGCAGGAAATAAACAGTTGGGATACATGGATTAGAGAGGTAATTAGGCTTTAGCACACAGAAGTCCTGTTGGGTAGCAGACTACCATACTATGATGGACCCATGAAACCATAACTTCATCTTATATATAGATCATATTACAGAAGAAGTAGAGAGGAGCCCCAGACGTCTACTCCCTTGACGCCCAAGCTGGAGAGAGCGAGAGAGAGAGAGAGAGAGAGAGAGAGAGAGAGAGAGAGAGAGAGAGAGTTGTGGCCATCCCCACCTCATCTCCTTCATACGTGTACACGCTTGGAGCACGTGGCCCATTCTTGGACAACTGTAGTCAGCACTCAACCTCTACCAAAGAATTTAACGTGGCTTCTCATCTTCTTAAACTTCCAATATAGCGAGGAGAGAGTCTCAACATTAAGGGCCTGTTTGGATTGTAAGTTACTTAAGATAAGCTACTTATCAGATAAGTAACATATCTTGGTTTCTACTTAATCATCAGATAAGTATGTTTGGTAAACAACATACTTACCATCCAAAATGTAGAAAAGCATGTTTTGTTTCTAACATCACAAGTAATCATTCCTCAAGTCTATTTGGTCCCCCTCACATCCACTGTCCATCATGTGGGGCCAACCTTTGATGTGGATCATTCATTGTGGCCCCACTAATGTGGTCCGTCCATCATGTGGGCCCATCTTCAATATCCATCATGCGGTGGCCACCTTTGATTTCGACCATCCATCATGTGGGCCGTCCATCATGCGAGGCCTGCCTTGGATATGAGCTCCTCTCATTAGGCCAACCTTTGATGTAGACCGTCTATCATGTGAGGCCCACCTTGTTGTGGATCGTCCATCATGTGGAGCCCACCATTATTAATTGCCCATCATGTGGAGTCCACCTTTGATGCGGACTATGCATCATGTGGGCCCCACCTTCAATGTGGGTTGCCCATCATGTGGGGCTATCCTTGGATGTGGGCCATTCATAATCAGAGGCTGACCTTTGATGTAGATCATCCATCATGTGGGTCCACCTCGATATGTGTCATCATCATGTGGGGTCCGGCTTTAATATCCATTGCCTATCACATGGAGCCCACCTTTGATGTAGACTGTCCATCATGTTGGCCCCACCTTTGAAGTGGGTCGTCCATCATGCCAGCCCGCTTTGGATGTGGGCTATTTATCACTATGGGCCGGCCTTTGATGTGGACCATCCATTATGTGGGTCCACATTAATATTGGGTCATCCATCATGTGAGGTTAATTTTTGATGAAGATCGTCCACTATGTGAGCCCCCACCTTTGATGGGACAATCCACATGGGCCTCCTTGATATAGACTGTATGAGAGAGCAGCTCTTGACATGAAGCATGAGAGAGAGCTTCCTTTGATATGTAAAGTGAGAGAGAAGTAGAAAAATAACAAGTCAAAAAACTAAAAAAATAAATAAATAAAAGGTAACTTATTTGGTAGTATCCAAACAGGCCGTAGGAGATTGTTAGTGGCAAGAAGAAGCGGATTTATCCGCACATAAATATATATTATGGGATGTATGTCTGTGTTTCAAATATGGGCTGATCACGGATGGTGATATTTAATATAAATCTGAAATTGGTTTTCGAAATTTTAATTCCAATTTGTTCATCACCATTAAAACCAACCATTGAATTATTTTATTCCAGCGTAATTTTTTTTTAAAGAGTTCTTCCATTGAAGGTGCAATATCATAGTGATGGTCTGGATTACTAAACCATGGCCTCCACCTATAAGTAAGAAATAGGGGTGACTTCACCTGACTTGGCAGACCCAATGAATCCCGTCCTAAGTGCCAAGGAGGTGGGGATGTCCCCTCTCTCTCTCTCTCTCTCTCTCTCTCTCTCTCACACACACACACACACACACACACACACACACCTAATAACTGTCCTGTTTATATGGCTAAACTATCTCATGTTCATTTCTAAAAAATTAGTCTTGGTTGGGCAGTGCATGCTAGCCTTACCAGTTCACATTCACAATTTCATGCTTTTCCAGTACAGAAATCCCGGGTAAAAGGAATGCTAACCTCATCAATTGGGACATGATCTTGATGCCAAAGATTGGAGGTTTGAAAACTCTACAACCTTAACATGGTTGGCATGATGAAAATGGCCGGGATATCCAAAACAACACTGTATTATACTTTTCAGGAAAAATTGAGGCCCATGGATGCCTGCAAAAACTACAATTTTCTGTGCTTTAAGAATCAAAGTGTACCAGATCAAATTTCAATCTGTTTGGATTTCTTAAACCTCGGCATTTTTTGAAACCAGATTTTGGGGACACCACCCTTCTCAACTTCCATTCTACCTCACAGTACTCCAAATCAGGCTCATAGAGTGATCAGAATTACACCAAAATTGGACGTCCCAAGTAGTCAATAATTATTAAATACAAGAGTTCAAAGGAATCTCAAATTCTTCGACACTACAATTCTCAAATACCATGTGCAGCTTTGAGAAAGCACAAATCCAAAGTGAACTAGTCCCAGTCAAAAATGATATCTAAATGCAATCAAATAGGTAGCATATCCATATTATATCTATGCATCTTTAAAAGACCCTTCACTCAGCGGTCATATCTGTGTGTTATTTGGATACTCTCATGGTTAGTTGTGATCGAATTTCTAGAGAAAAAAGGGGCATTCACCAACTGGTCGCTGTGCTCTTTCCTTTTACAAGAAGCAAGAAGCAAGAAGCAACACAGTTTCAGACTCTGACATTGAAGGTTATTCCACCCAAAAAAGGGTCTTTCAAAACAGACACGAGAGGGCAGTGCCCATTTGAACATTTCTCCAAACAAAGCCTAAAAGAAAGGACCAAACTGCCTTCATTTTCTATGACCTATGTATGAAAACCAATTAATCATTAAATATCCAAAATGGAGATAGAAGATAATGGGAATACATACATCCAAGGGGTCATTTCATATACTAAGCAATGGAGATGCAAGCCAAACATTCTTTGAAAGGGATGGTCACATCACCATGTTCATCCTACTTTCTTTTCTCAGATACTCTGCAATTGAGAGAAAGAGATCCGGATGACTGACCCATCAATGGAGCTAGCATGCTTGCACACAAGGGCCTCTGTGGCCTGCTCCTCATTCTCAAAAAGGACCAGGGCTTGCTTCTTTCCATTCGCCTCAAAGAGCTTAGTGCTCACAATGGTGCCATGCTCCTCCAGTTGGGCAACAATGTCTTCCTCAGTTATGTCTTGAGGGAGGGTGGAGAGGTGGATCATCTTGGTTGGGGCACAACAGTAGCGGTAGTTCTTCGCCGCATTCCGGTTGAAGCGGTTGAGGTTTGAACCCGAGTACTCATGGGTGTCTGGAGCAGATGTAATGTTCGGATGCTTTGAGAAATTCACCTCCACCCGCTTGCCAAAAAGCTGAGCCCCCTGAAAAAATCAGCAAGGTGATACAGCCAAAATATAGAATAGAATACTGAAAGAAGTGGCAGAAGAAGAATTCATTAATTTTGATCTGAACAATTAAATGCCTCACCACCTATGCAAAAGGAAACATCACTTTCTCAAAAGTACGGTATTTCGACACTTCATCTGCGTTACAACAGTCTTGGACATATTCGTGTGTACTAAACTAAAAAAAATTATGTAAGCTTCTAGTGTCCTTAGTTTTTGGAATATATATTTTTTTCACATATCAACAAATTATTTCTAAGTTATTTTTATTAATATTATTACTACTATTACAATTTTTACAAATAAATAATTTACAATATATTGGGTTTTGCTAATGTCCCTTCATGGCGGCGTTAGCAACATCCCCAACCGTTTTAAACAAGACACAAGGTGATCTATTGTCGATCTGAACCATTCATTCACTCATACAACTACGAGCAAGCCATGGTGCAAGACGCCAATCAGATGATCCTAACCCTTTGAATTGGGCCAATTTGTTACAATTGTCCGTTGTTTATGAGCCATAAATCACATGGCTAGAATAATCAAGTCAAAGTGTTACTTTAGAATCATATGCAATACAAAGTGGGATCTATCTATTTGATGTTTTAAGATGATGATTGTTGGGATTCGAACTCCCAACAAACCTGGATCAACCCTAGGTGTTAGAAATTCGGATCTAACATCACCACCAATCCGCGCGCTTTGCGGAAGCACAGACAATGAAGATGGAACAAAAGTAGAATAACCAAACAATCAAGCAAGCAACCACAGAACACAAGAAATTTTACGTGGAAAACCCTTTCGGAAAAATACCACCGCACAAAACACCACCGCACAAAACGACATAAATCTCCACTATAATCAAAACCTTAGAATACACCACTCACCTTATTCGATTATAGCTTCATCTGATCTCCCCTTGCGATGCACACCTCTAGGAAACCCTAGATCCCTTGAGAAATCCTTCTCAAGCCTCTTACAAGTGTAGAAAACCCTCTCCCTTAGCAAAACTAATACAGGGGCATTTTCACACTGGTCTCGAGTGGGGTAGCCTGTGTCAAGTGGGGGTACAGTCGGGGTGGGCGGCCTGTGTGAGGCAGGTGGCTCGTGTGAGGCGAGCCCCATCTGTGTGAGGCAGGTGGCTCGTGTGAAGTGGGGCCCATGAGGGGGGTTCAACTGAGGGCCTAACCTGTGTGAAGCGGGCCTAACCTGGGCTATATAAAGGGATTAATTCGCCATGCTCTATCAGTTCGAGCTTTTAGAGCAATTGATTAGTTGTCCCGCGTAAAAAACCTAGCCCCTTGAGAGAAAACACTTGCATTATAAAAGCCCTAATCTAAAAACATACTTAAATACCCTTATTTGCACAAACCCGCGCAAAACGATGATCATCTTGAACTTCACAATGAGTCATGGTCGACCCCAAAATTTCCTACTTGATTGTGAACATCACAATGAGTTTCGATGACTTCCCGGTCGACCCCGAACTTTGCACTTGCAGAATGGAAGGCATCCTGCACAACAATGATCATACCTATTTTATTTCTTTGGTCAATCTGGACTGTCCATTTTCATGCTATTGATCGGAAGCTTAGGATCATCCTATGAGCATGATCTTTGCACCATGGCTTTCTCCTAGTGGTATCATATGAATGAATGAATGGTTTAGGTCAACAATAGGTCACTCCGTGTGCCATTTAAAAGGTTTGGGGAAAGTTGGGATGTTAGAAAAAAGCCTACTTTATTAATTAAAATATTTGTATACGTGTCTATGAGTATGACTTTTAAAGGTGACCATGTACAATGGCCCATATTTGCAACCGATACTAACACATGTGACCAAGATACATATGTGATTGTAACGAGCTGATGAACTTTTATTTATTTATATAACAGTCAGTGTTGTCAAAATCCTACGATTTATGATTTACAATATATGATTTTAGTTGAATCTTAAGCAAAATGATTTGAATCCCAACCTTGAATCTCTTCTTATATGAATCCTATGATTTTATGATCTGAATCCTACGATTTATGATTCAAATTATAGTTGTTCTCTTCTACTTTAAGCTTCGCTTGACTTTCATTTTATGTTTTTAAATTGGTGGAGGCTTTAAGAATTGTTTAGAAAAGGTAAATTATTTTAATTGTTCTTTATAAGAGATTAAATGATATATATTCTTTTCAACATTAAATCACGTAGTTTTTTTTTTTTTTTTGTGATTCCTTACTTCTTAATTGGTCGAAATACCAAATTGATGTATGCCCTACCTATAATGTTTTTATGGATGGTTACGATCAACATGACTAATATGTATTATGGAATGATGTTTACAAATCAAAATATATATTTTTTTTGTTAGTCTATAGTATCAAAGGCCACTTTTCCACCGTGATTTTACTTTCAAGTAACAAGAGCATAAATTATTAAAGGACCCTTGTATGTTTTTTAAAGGAAAATTTCATGGAAGACAAAAAATGAAGAAATAAGAATTCTTTAAGACTATTATGACATGGTATTACTTGGTGCACATTGATGGCAAAAGGATGATAGATGAGTTAAAAAAAAATCTGATTTATTTACATTTTTCATATTTTTTCAAAAATTTAAGAAACTTGTAAAAAAATCTTACGATTTACTATACGATCCGATACGATTCAACCCCTACTACGATTTGCGATACGATAACAATTTTGACAACATTGATAACAGTTCCTATTAGAAAGAAAAATAAGCTGCAACTTAAGTTTGGGGGTACCTGAAACTAATACACGTGTCATCGCCCAAGTACATATGTAAACCATAACAAAAGGTGAGTCGAAGTATTTATTATTTATTATTTATTTGAACAAGTGATAGCTACTTTTATGAGGAGCCAATAACGAAGGCGAGCTGAAGAACTTATTTATTTATAAACCAAAGAACTTATTTATTTATAAGGCAAGTTGAGGAACTTTCATTTACTTATTTATCTGAACGAATGACAAATACTTTTATATGCGGCCAATAATGAAGGTGAGTAGTTGAACTTTTATATATTTATTTGAATGAACAATAACTGCTTTATGCGAACAAACAATAATTAGTATAGAAAGCCAATAATGAGTGTGACCATCCCTCCGTCCCTCCCTGACCCACCTTCCAGCCGCAAGACAACCATTAATGGTTAGCAAATTCCCTCCCTCCCTCTTCCTGAAAGGTAATTGCTCTAGTAATGTAGACAGGAAAAAAAAGGCCCTTTCCAACATGAGCGACACATAAAAAAGGTCAACAGATGTAAAAATAGAAATTAATGCCCAACTCTCGGCCATATTTTGAGAAACCTATGCACCATGGAAATTCTGTTGAAACTTCCCTCCCATCAAAGAATATGCAACAAAACCTCTGAATAAAAACAATAATCGCCAAGCTAAGGATGCATGAGAGAGGCCTACAAAATCAAACCTTTAAGAAGTGCACAGCCAATTCTGCCTGAAACCCATCAGCCATCTGAATGAGTGCATGGTCTGGTTTGTTGCGGAGCAGTTTGATTCGTACAATGTTACCATAAATAGAGAACAGATTGAAAAGTTTATCCTCATCGATTTTCTGCAGAGGAGCCAAAGAGCTAGTAATGACAGGTTGGCACACAAGCATAACTCAAAAAAAAAAAAAAAAAAAAAAAAAACTGCACAGCCTGTCGCCCAAGTTAACCACTCACTTACAGGGTCACTTTGTTCAGATTGTGAGCAACAGAAAACCTCATTTGCCAGGTGATCAGGGACTTGTTCACTTTGTCTCAGTCGAAAAGAGTCAAGAAAGTCTTCTTGCTTATCAGCGTAGAAGTTTTTCTTTTCTTTTTTCCCCCCTTTTATTATCTAAGCACAGAGGCTAAGCACATTCTAGGTACTACGGTAAAGGGAGGAGGGAATTTTCCAAAACCCTATTTGCAACCTAGGCTTTATTTACATGAGAAATAGGAAAGCTGCACATCATTCCAATGTTATTACTGTAATAACGGTCAGTTAAAGAATGAAGCTTGATTCACTGGGTTAACCTGAGTTCCATAATGACACAATAAATATCCAAGTCTGGCTCCAGGTTTTGGTAACATTGGGGGTGGCTAACATTGAAGTGTGACTAACAGTGTGGGTGTGGGTGTCAGTGGGATGTGCAAATAAGTGACAGAATAAAAATAGGCAATGGAGATGGGGAATTACTTACATCAGGATCCAGATTGGAGACAAGGATGGTGCACCTGTCATTTGTACCACTTATTCCAGGCGGCAGGCCTCCACCAAATGCAGCTGCAATGGCTGCAGCATTTCCCATCTACAGATTAAAAAGAATGAAAAAAAGCACATCATAAATGCATAGAAAGTGAGATCGGACTTTCCAAAAAAAAAAAAAAAAGGATAAAGGGCGAGGAAGCATGCTGGGTGTTCAAAACAAGATAAGCTGGAGAGCATTCAGAGTTCGGATAAATTGCACGAGCAACCCTACCTGAGGAAATGCAACTGAAACAGAAAGTAAAATGCAGATCAGTAAGTGATATGACAAAGAACCATACAAAAGTAAGAGGAAAGAACAATTTAAGCACCTGCCCCGGACCCTGGAGGTTGAAGTGCATACAGACCCCCAGCATCACCAAAGCCAGGCTGTTGCAAAAGAAGTAACAGAACGCACATCAGGCATTTCAGAATCAAATCTAATGATGGTATTTCTTATTTCTTATTTCTGTCTTTATGAAGGTTGAAATAATGATGCCATTTCTTTTAACAATGTTGTATATAATGATGGTACATCTAGCCTTGGATGTGCAAAACCACAAACCCATTATGCTAAAACTAAAGAAGTCACTGAAGGGACAAGTCCCTAAACAGATAACTTGGAGTTGGATGTAAAGGGTAGGCATCTTACCTGAGAGGATCTGCTTTTCTGTTCAGATGGCAATGACGGATTTGTGAAATCCCTGCAAACAAAGAGTGAGTCTCAACAGCAGCACCATTAAGCAGACAATTGACAAGGCCTCCTTAAGTAGAAAATTTTCAAGCCACAGAAAGCTAAATGTATGAGGAGCTACTAGCGCACCTAGATCGCTCATTATTATAGTTCACCTGTAACTCACTGAGGCTGGATTGTGAACAGAAGAAAACAAGAGCCATGTAAGTTGCTAAAACCAAAACCAGTAAATAATGGCATTCCAAAAGGTACATACTTGGAGAACTGAATATCTAGCTGACAGCAGCCGTCGTAGATATTGCGTCCCTACAGAGAAGTAACCCAGACAAAGATCTTATCAAATCAACTTGCCAAACTCAATAAAAACTTCTGAATTTCACAAAACGAGTAAATAAAAATTTGCATGGATATAGTCAACTCACTTGCAAAGCATTTCTTGCTTGAACAGCACTCTGACGTGACTGATACTGGATGAGGGCTTGAGAACCTACACAAAAAAAGCTAGTATTTAAAAGGTCACAATGCATCGCTTGCAAGATTAGAAAAAGGTACAGTTGCAATGACAAGTGTAACGCCCCAAAATTCAACGCCCGAACATACCGCCCGAGCATGAATTTTCGAGCGCTACTAAGGTAAAATTACAAAAATACAAATAATAATAGCATTTTTTTTTTTTTTTTTACTAAACCATATCCATACTCTTATTCCTACTTACATTATGAAATAAATTCTAAATGTTCATAATTCACAAACATGACATTGATATACTCATCAGATCTAACTACGATTCTATTAACTTAAAACTAAATAGAATATCTATAAATAAATAAAAGTTTCTTCATTAGAGTTTGTGTTCTCCTCCTCCTGAATTTCCACTATGTCTTCAACTTGTGCCTTGTCCTCGAAAGATTCCATGTCACCTCCTGAACCTACAGTTCCCTAAGAAGGGTGAGCAAAACAATGCCCAGCGAGTAGGGGTACTTACTCCACTCCATAATATGAATCAAACATCCAAATAAATAGATAAACAGAATCAAAACATAACTATTCAGTTTGTAAGTTGTAGAATGCCATGCTCACACTTTTCCACCCCACAACGACACATTCATTAACACTAAACACACATACCATAATGAATTCCCATGCAGCACGCATAAATTAACCATATATGTGGCCTTTAATACAAGGTCTTTAGTCAGGTTTCACACAAGTAAATCAACCATACGAGGCTACGCCTGAAAAATAGTATCACAACCAATCACAACCAGACAGGTGAGGTACATTCCGATCCTAACACGGTACGCCCGATCCTAACACGGGTCGTATTCTTGACGAGACGCAATTGCTCCGATCCTGACACGGTACGCCCGATCCTGACACGGATCGCATTCTTAATGAGAAAACAATTGCCCCGATCCTGACACGGGTACGATCCGATCCCAACACGGGACGCATTCTCGACGGGAAAACATACCACACTTAATAGTTTTTCATATTCCAGTTCATCCAATGTATCCATACATAGTTGTTCCATAGTCATTCCCATATCCATCCCACATAAACTTAACTACACTTGGATAGTCATGGTTAAGAAACATTTACATACCCTTACTCTGATTTAACTCCGTGGACTTAACCTCACCATAAACCGCTCTATGCATGGGTCCATCATATGTGATCATATAAACATGAACATGTGATAATGAGAATTTATTGCATCTTAATACAATTTAATGAATCATACAACATAACTATTTAAGAAACAAATCAAGTGTATATATATATCAAGATGGCAAGAATGCATCCACATTATGAAACAAAGCATTTTGAGGGGTTTAAGAACTTTAAACTAAACTATAACCATACGTTCAAAGAGAATGGACAGGTGTTGTCCCCACAATTTCGCTTAATTTGACTGTTTGGGAGGTCTGATGTGTACCAAATTTATTTTATAGTTTTAAGACTTGCTGGTCTAAGCATTGGACGGCTTAGATTGGGCAAAATATTCCCCAATGGCACCCAAAAGTTGGAGTCCAATTAGATTCAGATTCTGTTATTTTTCAGGGTGTCAGTCCCATTATTTCAAGTGGTGTGGGCCACTTGGAACCCCGTTCTGGCTCATATTTTTATGGTGAATCCCACACAACCCAACAAACAGTGTGGACAAGGTGGATTTATCCAAAAGTTCACATGTGGGGCCCATAAGTGCCTGTTGTCCCCACTTTAAAATCTGCTCACCTTCAGATTTACATTGTATTACATTGTCCACTATTTGAGACGGTGTGGCCCACTCGGTTATCGAAACCCTCTGAAATTTAATTTCCAGCCCCCTGACATATAATGTCACAAATGAGTGGTATAGATTTGACAGAAAGCTTAGAGTGGGGCCCACGGATTACCCGCAGTCCATGAGAGATAAATTCGGAATTTTCTGCACAATTGCAGAAAATTCAACAATATAGTCCAATTTGTAGAAGTTGGTGTGGTCCGCTCGAGTCTCGGATTAAGCTGAAATTTGGTGGGCTATCAAAACACATAATGAAGTAAACTATGGTCAGAGTAGATATCGAAAATACATCAGGGTGGGGTCCAAATGTGGACCCCCAACTGCTGCCCGTCCGCCCCTTGCGTCAGCAGTCATGACGCTACTGGACTGGCAGCGTCCTTGGGGTGCTGAATAGTCCAGCAGCCCATTGTTTTATTTTATTTTTTTTATATATGTATCCACACAAGGTGAGGCCCACTAGGTTGAGATCCAATCCATCCATTGAATTATTCGGGCCTTTAGTCTACTCAATAAATCTAATTTTGCACAGATCGAAAATTATAAAACAACGATAGTGACTTTATTCCCTTTTTAATGGTTGGGTCTATTTCTCCCACCCTGGCCCCTTTAAATATCATATTCCTTTTAAATCTGGGCCCACAAGCAAACGTAAACTAAAATACATGATGAATGGCATAGATTTAATCAAAGTAATGTAAATGATCTACTAAAACAAAACAAATGCGCAATTCAAACAATGATGTGGAGTGAGTATCTCCGTAGACTCACCAATTGTCAATCCGATCTGATCTGAGATTTTGAAGATGAAAATAACAAAGAAGACCAATCTTCGGCCCACTACAAAATACTACCTCCTTCCTCCCAATCAACGGTCATATAATGATGATGATGATGATGGATGGTAGGGATTTGAAACTGTTGGTGATGGATGTGATGGAATGGTTATTGTAAATATAAAAGTGGTAAAATAGGACTCTCTTATGAGAGTTTAAATAAAATCCACTAACTTATAACATAAATATTTGTGGTGGAATAAGAAGTAATATTCTGATGGTCCACCTAGTGATCCCCTCTTGGATCCAAGACGTCCATCATATAGAGGATTAACACAACGAGTAGTGGGTAAACTCTCGAGTCAAAGGGTCGATGGATGGACACATTATGATCTATGTAAGAGTTAGCTTAAATGAATGCTCTAGAATGGATGTGTAACATCTTAAAATCGGGCTCACCTTTCACAAATCTGAGACCATTATGATATTGGCCTCGAAAAAATGACAAAGTGGTATGAATTTGGGAGAATTTGGTAGTATCCACACTCACGATCTAATAAGGACACAAATGATGATCTAAATGGTGGTAAACACCACAACTTAAGGTGGTTAGTTTCTAAGGATAAGCTTAACCACTTTGAGGTGTGACTAAATCATGACCATTGAGTGTTGTGTGAAGTGGTCCGCATCATTGGTTAGAATGTCCATTTGATTGAATAATGGACCGTTGGGTCGGTGAATCTCTTACCGGTTTAAGAGTAATTGATAAAAAATGTGATTGACGGTGAACACATCTTGGTTCAAGATTCTGAAAACATGGGAACGTGGGCCATCTTAGAAAACCTAAAATACACAAAATCCAGGCGCATACCAACGTGTCCATACATAAAGATGGACGATCCACAATGAAGATAGAAATCTCTCTCTACCAAACTCCGTAACCATATCCTAAAATTTAGATTTTGAATTGGTACGTCGCATCGAATGTGAATTCTGTACTTCTCGGTCTACGTGGACATATCTAGGACCTTATGATGAAATCTAATCCAATAGGTCACCTAAGTATATGAAAAAGGTCATCCATGAGTAATTTCACCTTGATTGGTGGTCCACATGGCCCTCCACAGTAATTCTGTGATTAAACGGTCTTGAAAGATCATCCAGTGATGAAATTTCACATTGACGGCTAAAATGCTATGACAAAGGTGTGGAGAAAATCCCACAGCTAACTGACTCACCAATTGAAATAAAGCACGGGGGTTCACTTTCACCACTGGTTTGGTGCTAGGACAAGTTTTAATGGCTTAATCGAAGTCCGATGAGAATTTCAACAGTCACGAAGGTTCTTCTAAGGATACTCTATAATCCAACGGAACCAAACTTGATTTGATCAGTTCAATGGGCCACAGTGATCAAAATGAGGATGAATGGCCACGATAGAAAGATCTATGATCGGATCTGGGTCGATCAGACTATATTATTGGATTCTACATAATTTAATTTATCAATTTATGGCTCAGATCAATTCCACAAATAATATAAATAATTTGAGATGAATTACTAAAGTTTATGTACATGGAATATGGTTCATAATTCCACTTTTCTACCCAATTATTCCATGAGAAACGTACATCAAACATGTTATCAACTTACATACATTAAATTATTATTATTTTAATTTCATAAATTCTAATTCAGGTTTTTAAATTAAATAATAAATCATAAAAAAATCACAGATATTACAAAAAGAGTTCTCCTATTACGGTTTGCAAGTTTCCACACCATAAAATTTTAGTCAGATATCAGAAGAAGCCATGTACACAATGGATTGAAAAGAAAAAATAGAGAACCTTCCTAACAATAATGAGCAAACTCCAACCAATCATATCTTCAAAGTCCAAAACAGGGTAAAAAAAAATTTAAAAAAAATTAAGAGAGAGGGAAAGAGAAGACTTGAAGAAGCTGACCAGCGGACTTCTGAAATGTGACGATCTTCTCCACAAATCCATGAGGAGAAAAAACTTGATGCAGCACTTCCACTGTTATAGGATAGAGCAGGTGATGAATTGTAACTAAGAGAACTCGATTGGGCTCTGCATCCTGAGAGTGTGCCCGACAGCAGACCAGCATAGAGACAGGAGATAGAAGAATGAATAGAGAAGAAAAGATGGAGAAAAGAAGGGAATACAGATAAATGAAGGGAACATGTGAAAATTGTCAGTTATGCCACAGCAAGCAAACAAGCATTTGAGGTCCCAGTGAAAAAAAAGAAACAAAGAAAAGAAGTTATGATCTTAACTAATTCCCATCATTCTCTTTATTATACTTCAGATGGATGAGCATCCACCCTCAAAACAAGCGAGTCCAAAATATTCAGTTTAATGTTTATGCTGCACAGCATGCTTCTCAGCTGTAAGCCTGTTACTTTTTGTTTGAAGCAATGAAATCAAACTCCCTGGGTCATCCAAAGTCTTTGTGATTACATTAAATGCTATTACGACTGTTACGAATGATGTGATGTTATCCTTTTATTATGTATATTCATCTACTCCATACAGTAAGCATAATCCAATAATATTGTTTCAGTCACTGTTGTCATTTATACCCAAATTTTATATTTGTATCAAAAGCCAGCAGGCATTTAATCAGTTGTGCTTGTTTCTTTCCATGTTGATTATGCTTTTTCCCACATGTATTCTATGTGCATTCTCTTCTTCTTTTGTTACTGCATCTGAAATCATCTCTATATTCCTTTCTCCGTGTTAATTGGGTCATAGCAAATTGGATATAGGAGCAACTTTTAGGGTGTGATGGATTTGTCTTAACCTCCTCATACATGCATATGTTGTCTCTTTTGAAATTTCATCATTTAATTTCGGATATTGATGATGGATTCGTTATTTATATTTGGGCATTGTTTATGACTCAACCATATTAGCTATGTCTACTGCATTGCACAAAAACTTGACAGAAATAACACACCAGTCGATCCCAAGTCCGGATGGAAGATGATGGTAGACAGGCAGCCAGTTTAAGTCTTTTTTCCCCCTTTAATTTAAGGGTGCCAGTCTCAATCCTTTGACAATCAATCATGATAAAGATGACCCCAAATAGCACGGCAAGGCTATGATTATGGTGATGATGTGCATTCTACTGACTTCAAAATTTATGCTACGCTATACATCACGAACATTAGCAAAAAGCCGAAGCTGCTTAAAAGAGGTATCCTACAACATGAGGTGAGTGAACTGTGATCACTTGATGAAGAAATTACCAGATCTTATTAATGAGAAACAAACAAGCACTCACACACTTGCTCAACAGTAATGATGATCTAAGTCAAACGACCACTATCATGGATTAAATGCTTTCAGGAATTTTCACTACTGGAACTCTAAAGCTAAATCAGAAACTTGACAAATCAAACTCTTACAAATCCCATTCTAATGCATATCCTTGTTTCAAGACCCAAGCACATCTTGCTTTGATCGGCCCTGACAAAACTTTCACATACCAAAATAAGAAAATGGATATGCATGACATATGGGCACATTGCTACAAAAAATGGTTTTTTTGCAGGTAGCATCAATATCAAAGGGTTACAAGTACCAATTAGCACATTGTAGAGTATTTGACATTCTTAAATACACTTTAAGGGAAAGTTGGGATTTCGGAACCATTCAACTAAGGGCCTGTTTATTTCGCCAATTACCTCAGTAAATGTAAAGACAATGTGCCATCATTACGATTTCACCACTGCTAAACAAAACACGGGAATCATCGGTGAAAGACAGATGTATTTAGGAGATAGGTAAAGGATTTTGTAATCATTGCACTTTTTCATGGCATTACTATGAAATTTCCGAATCCAAACAGTGACATCAGTGTATTTTGGTAATGATTTGACATTGAAGTAACGTAAAATGCCATCGTTGTGATTTTACCGCCGATAAACCAAACATGGGAATCGACAGTCAAATGCAGAAGTTGTCAAGAGATGGTAAAACAAATTGTAATCATTGCACATTTCCATTACATTACTGGGGTAATTGGTGAAACAAACAGGCCCTAAGAATGAACACCTCGAAGTAAACGAGAGTTTTATTTCATATTTGGCGATAAATATAGGTATGCAAGTGATTGAAGGCACTGAAACCTAGGGTGCAAAACTATAAATATATAGGTTGTTTGAACTACAGATGCAGGGGTTTATTCCCCCCAGATGTAAGATGTAAGTTGGAATATCCATCCAAAACAATGCATTTTTGGTAATATGGATGTGCAGAACTTCTATAGAAAATCCAAAACTATAAATATATAGGTTGTTTGAACAACAGATGCAGGGGAAAAAAAATCCTCCACAACTAAGAAGAAAGAACAAAATGAACCAAAATACACATGACTTCCTTATTTCTAAGGAGATTCAATACCTTTGTATTCTCCAGAAGGCATTACCTATGTTGGCTTCCAATACATTTTCCATTATTACAAGACAATCTTGGGATTTGTCGTCCTTCCAATTTGGTTGGAAGCAGTGTTCAAAATATGGATGATATCAGTTGATATATCCGTGGATCTCTCAATTTTCCAACATGTATCATACGGTATCTTCCTTTCTTGTTTGACAGATAACTGAAATTTTATAGAGAGGCCGCAAAAGCAAGATAGAATATAAAGATCGAGAAAAAAAAAAAATCCCATAAGGAAATATCAGCGTTCCAAGTTGATTTAACAAAAAGCGCCCAATCCAAGGCAGCTAATCTGACCATATGAATGATTTCCGCAACTGCGAAGTCCTTGTTTTGGAAACAACGGCTGTTTTGAGCTCTCTAAATATACCAAAAAATTCCCATCGCCACAAGTTTCCAAATAGCTTTCCAGGATTTACCCACCACGCCCCCATGCCAGGCCCACGAAAGCTGATTAACCAACTTCGGCATCACCCAAGAAATATGGAAAATGCAAATGAAGTGCTCCCAAACCTTATGGGCAAAGGGACAATGGATGAAAAGGTGGTCAATAGATTCCGCATCCCTCATGCACATCAAACAAATGTTTGGGAGGATGAGAGACCTCCTTTGAAAATTGTCTATGGTTAGGACTCTTTTCCTTCCTACAAGAAGGACAAAAGCCACAATCCTCGGAGGAGCACTATAAGACCACTGAAGGTAGGGAAAGGAGTGTGTCAAAGATGGCTTAGAGATCAACCGGTAGAATGAGCGCATGGAGAAAATACCGGAGCTATGGGCTTTCCAAATTAATGAATCTTTGTCTTGAGGTAAAGGCAAATGAAACTTCAGGGGGTCAAGTTAAGAAATTCATCAAATTCCTTATCCGAAAGGTTCCACAGACAAGGAGGAGACCAAACAACGGATCCGCCAATAAACGAGTAGCATCGATCCACTATGATGAAATGGTCGGAGGCAAGACGTGCCAACCTTAGAAAAAGATCCTTTAAAGGACTATCCCCACACCAAACATCGATCTAGAAGTGACTATCATTTCCCTTTCCCAAAGAAAAGGAAATTCCCATATAGAAAAGATGTTCGGTGGCGACAATAAGTTTCCATGCATAGGACGCGCAATAAAGAGAAGAAGGATTTATGCCCCAACCACTTGTTTGAGTACCATATTTGGAGACAAGAAGTTCCCTCCACAACTTGCCCACCTCGGAGCAGAAACTCCAATGCCATTTTCCAAGAAGAGCGATGTTCATAAGATTCAATATTTTAAACATGCTCCTCCTTCAATACTCGGCTTGCATAATTCATCCCATTTAAGTAAATTGAACTTCATTTTATCCATGGCCCCCTTCCATAGGAAGGATCAATCTTCTTAATTTCTCGAGTCTATCCAATATCGACTTTGGGCATTTGAAAAGAAACATAAAATAGATTGGCATGATGGAGAAGGCCGATTTGATAAGCACCAACCGGCCTAACGATGCTTCCACTAACAACCTTCTTTCGATTCCTTCGATGACTTTATCCCATAAGTGTTTTGCCGATTTTCCTATGCATAGGGGCAGCCCAAGATTGGAAGATGGGGAGGATCCTCTTTTGCACCCGAAGACATTAGCTAGCTGCTGAAGATCATCACGAGACACATGAATTCCTAACATTTCAGTTTTGGAGACATTGACACTTAGGCCGGAAATTGCTTCAAAGCAAACCACAACTTCCAGAGGTTATCGACCAAATTGAAATCTGCACTCGTGAAAGAGGATCACATCGTTCGCATATTGAAGGTGGCTAACTTGCATCCCTCCTCCGCTACCTTGACACTGTAAATTAAACCATTTTCCTCTGCTTTGTGAAGCATCATACTAAAAGCTTGCTCAATAATAATGAAAAGATACAAAGATAGAGGGTCAACCTGTTTGATGCCGAAAGAAGCCTTGAAGAAGCCAAAAAGAGATCCATTAATTAGAATAGAAAAAGACGAAAATTGAATCCAAGATTGAATCCAACCTCGCCATTTAATTCCACAACTAATTCTTTTGAGCATATAATCCAAGAATTTCCAATACACGTAATCATAGGCCTTCTCAATATTTAGCTTACAGGCAATTCCACTCTTTCCTTCTCCATGTCTGGAGTCGATGTATTCATGGGCTATGAGGGCGGTGTTAAGGATCTGTCTACCTACTCTGAAAGCTCCTTGATTTTTTGAAATTACATAAGATATTACTCTTTTGAATCTGAGAGCAAGAACTTTGGCCAAGATTTTATATGAGCTCCTGGTTAGACTTATTTGTTTAAAATCTTTCAACAACTTCGCCCCTTCAATTTTGGGGATGAGGACAACAAAAATGGCTCCAAGATCCTTAAATAGATGGCTTCTAGTGTAGAATTCGCAGAAGAAATCCATTACATTGCTACTAACCGTTGACCACAATTTTTGAAAGAACATCATTAAGTCCGGACACCTTATCACAACACCTCAAGTTGAGGTCGAATTTAATTTCTTCCTCCGAAAAAGGCTTTTCAATAGAATCCGCTTTCAACGGAGAGGTAGGGGAAATGCAGATTGTCCAGTCTCGGTCCCCTCCACCGCTCGTAGGAGAGCAAGGTCTTGAAAACATGGACAATAACATCGCAAATTTGGTCATTTTCTTGGTTCTAACACTGCTCGCTACCAAATTACTTATTTTATTAACCTGGGCTGGAGCACTAGCTATACTATGAAAGAATCGTGTGTTCTAATCTCCCTCCTTTAACCAAAGGGCCCTAGATCGTAGTGGCCATTTGATTTCCTCCTCTTAAAAAAAAGAGATCTACTTTGCATTCAAATCTGCTCTCTCGAGCTTATCTTGTTCTGAAAAATGGCCCGCTGCTTCTTTCATATCGAGATTATGAATCTTAGCAAAAATGGATTCATCTCTGCCTCTCTAGCTCCCAAGACCTTTTTTTTTCTTTCCAGAACTTAATTTTTTCTTTTAGCAACCTGAGGTTACAACCCAACATGAACCCTCAATATCTCGGAATTTGAAAGGAAGACCACCATTCCGATACGAGTTCCTTGAAACCTCGATTTCTAGCCATGCAAACTCAAATTTGAATGGGCGGGGACCCCAATTATCTTCATTAACTTCTAAAATGATTGGTCTATGGTCAAAGAAGATTCTCAGAAGAGCCCATTGAGTGACAAGGGGGGATTTTTTGATCCAATCTTGGGAGACTAGGAATCTGTCCAAGCGTGAAAGCACAAGGTCAGATTGATTCTTGGACCAAGTGAATTTAGCACCCCGTAAAGGAAAGTCGATGAGATCATGAGAAGAAATCCAATTAGAGAATTTCTGCATGCTGCTGGTCACCCGATCCCCTTTAGATTTTTCATAATAAAAATGAACAACATTGAAGTCTCCTCCAACGCACCACGGAAGATCCCATTTGTGACCGATGGAAGAGAGTCATCCCTAGAACTGATCACGCAGCAAAGGGTAGCAGGGACCATAGACCGACGAAACAACCCAGGAAAAATCTGAAGCATAGTTGCGTAGGACAATGGAAACAGAGAAGGAACAAAAAAAAAAAAAAAAAACTATCAACCAGTTTCCAAACATCTGTATTCCATGGCAGAATAATAGCCCCGACAGTTCCAGAAGCATTTAGAGCAATCCAATCCAAATTTGAAATACCCCAGACAGAAGATAACATACAGTATCTTCATGGAATAGAGTTCTTACAAGATATCCATGATATACTGAGATCGGTCTACAATCACGATATCCTCAATATTCCCAATATTTCCTACGACATCTGTGACATTTACCATGAACATACCACCATGACCATGTCCAATTCGTCTTTCCAGAGGCGAGTTCTATTCCTCTTGTTTCTAGTTCAATACAATAGAAAACTATTAGAAATTAATTTAGTGGTCCATAATTGGATATTTTCTGCTCTGTTTGTGCCAATTAAATAGGGATGGTGAATCTACAATTTTATGGATACCTCTTACCCTCTATTTAACTTCAATCCCTTACTCAATGAAAGCTCAATCACTATCTTTGCTACATCACAAGGGCATCAATGCATTTGATTAAGAAAAATAATTATAAGTTACGCAATAATCCTATAACTTCTTTTGCATTTTGAGGGGGGGGGACAGTGACTTCATCATTTCCTTTTGATGCACTATCTCCACAGAAGGCCGTGTGTATTGACGTTGACTCCACTGTCTGATAAAAGGAGTTCCCAAAGAAGCAGCAGTGTATTCTTCCCCATAGAGAGTGATGGATTGTTATATAGCATTGGGAACCAAGTGACTTGGAATGTGGTTCTCGTTAAAGCTTAAATAAGGAGAGCAGGTCATAGAACAGTCTCATGCGAAAGCTCTAACCATAGATATCATATTATTCAAGTGTACGTCTAGCTCATCAAGCAAAATCCTCAGCATAGATAATATCAAAGAGAGAAATTTTCCATTTTGTACATGTGCATAACGTGTAGGAAGGCATAGATGTCGTACAACCTATTGACACGAGACTCTGTGGAAGTTCTCGCTGAATTCTATGATAAATCTTATGCCAAGAAGAATTTGAAAGTCATCTTTGTTGCCATATCCCAAAAGCATAGTGCCAGCTGCAAAGGATCTCAAATATTTTAGGCCCGTTAGCCTAGTGTAAGCATCCACAAAATCCTAAGGTCCTAATCTTGTCATTTGTGAGGGGTAGGCAAGAATCATATCTTCCTTTCAAGGGGCTTTGGGTAAAGAAGGCACATCCTTGATGGAATTGGAACTGGTAGTTTGACAGGACATGGAAGGTACCCAATGTCCAGTTTATGAATTGGGAAAAAAGGCTTATGAATATGTTGATTGGAGACAATATGTTTGAAGGATGGGCCTAGGCTACAAATAGAGGTGGAGCTTCCAATGTCAAAGATTTTAAGGCATCCCCACATCTAGTGGCTGTGGGGCTCATCAAATCAATGCATAGATCACCAAACAACAGGCCCCACCATGAGAAATGGATGCAACATAGCAGTTCATGTGATGCACCAAACCCCTATAATTTATTCTTATGTTTGACATTTATTCTAATTAAACAACGTAAATGATGCTTTTGCAGCTGTGGGTCAAATGTTTTGCACTTTCATGCAAAGAAGGAGAGCACCCAAAACACAATTTTCCATCAATTGTTATACAAATGCATTACTATTTGGTAATTGACTTGATATATGTACTACTGACCCATAGGGCTCACATTTCGGAAAAAAGAAAAAAGAAAAAAGCAAAAAAGAATTGGTCCCCTTGTAGGCGACACATTAGCAGTAGATTCACCCCTACTTAAGCTACCAATCTGCAAAATCCAAAACAAAACATAATTCACCCCATGAGTCAAACTAATATGTACCAACCTGATCTCCACCCTTGCGTGCTTGAGCATTCTGATCCATTGTTGTCAGTTCTTGATGTGAAGAGAATTGAATGTACACATTCCTACCCCTGAAATAGAAACATAACAATTTCAAACCATAAAATAAGAAGAAAATAAAAATGATAACTCATCACAGCCTTGGCAGGTTTTGCAAATGATAATGATATGAATTAGTTGATCCCCTAAGTTTTTTTTTTTTTTTTTTCAATAAGATAAATTGATTGACTGAGAAGTGTGGTGGGCGTTTCTGAGGAATGAAGTGGGTGATGCTTGACTCAATCAGGGCTTTCAGCAAGGCCTGGAATAGAGGCCTTCAAAATAAAAAGGGGTGGATTGTCTTTACAGGGGAAAAAAGAAGAAGAACGATCTCTTCTTGGGAGGGTTTCGAAGATCATCATCGATGGGTGTATCCCTACCCAACCCAATTTCCAATACAATATAGACCAATACGACCCCATATCAGGCTCCTGTATGCATCCGTGTTTTTAATAGCGCGTAGCGTTCAGCCCCCTATAGCGTGTAGTGTAAGCTACGCGATACTTCTATTTTTAATTAAAAATAGAAAACATATGATAAATAGTAAAATGGATGGACGGTGTGGATAAAATGCATAAATCATGATGGCCCCACATAGCACTGTCTAGTAGGGACTGTCTCTAGGCAATCAACGTGGGTGAGGCCCTGAGAATACGGCCCACTTTAATGTATGTGGTGTATATCCATGCTGTACATCTGTTTTGCCATTTCATTTTATGGCAGGGTCCCAAAAATGAAGTGGATGCACATCTCAGGTGGACCACATCATGTGAAAAAGTGGTCGATAAACACCCACCATTAAAACTTCCCAGGATCCAACGGAATGTTAATTTGCCATCCAACACGTTGACAAGGTCCAATGGACCTGGATTAAAGGGAAAGCACAAATAACAGCTTGATGTAAACCTATGGCCCCCAATAAGTTTTTAACGGTGGAAATTCAATCCTATTGTGTGGTCACTTGAGATTTGGATCTGTTTCGTTTTAGAGATCATGCCCTAGAAGTAGCTGGAAAAACTGATGGACAGCATGAATATACAACAAATGAATCAAGGTGGGTCCCACAAAACAGTGCATGTACTTGGCATTAAATACTCCACCGGAGTATTAAATAATTTTTTTTTTTTAAACTTGGCTGTGAAACAGCCACGTAGCTCCTCTGGTTTAAAGAGGAGAGAGAGAGGAGGGAAAAACGAAAAAAAAAAAAAAGAGGGAGAGAGAGAGGGCACAGCAGCAGCAGACGAAGAAGAAGAAGAAGATGCGGATGAGGGCATTGCAGCAATGGCAGCCGTAGCAGCAGCATCCACAGCCCAGCCACATTTGGCGCACCACCAGATCCCGTTTCCGACCAACAAATCCTCCCTTACAGGTACCGAAAATCTTTCTCACATATATCTAAAAAAAATTGAGTGAAAGCTTCTTTTTTTTCCTTTTTTTTTCCTTTTTTAATTTTTTTTTCAATTTTTTGTATTTACGCCAAAGTACATGCTACGCTACATGTGCGTAGCGTACGCTACAGGGGAAACACGCTATTTTCATGCGCTACTTAGCGTTTTCGGTACACTACGCTACTTAATGTATGCTACACGCTACGCTATGACACTATTTAAAACACTGGTATGCATATTGAGTACCATATCAGATATTTAAAAGTTAAAACAATACTTCTTAAGATTTACATAGTGAATTCTTCGAGGCGCTTGGTAAAGAGGAGTTTTATCATGATTGGAGGCTGGGTCCTCAGCCTCAAAGTAAAGATGAATGCTCATCACTCTCTCTTTTTAATGTTGTATGCTTCACTTAATGATTTCTTCACTTACCAACATTAAGAAAAATTAATATATGAGTAAAATATGGAGGAAGAAAGTAATGCAATTAGAATTCATAAGAAAGCCAATTGCTAAGTGATAGTCGTGAATCGTAACATGTATGTACCATACTAAGGTTGTAAATACCATTCTTTCCCAAGAAAGACCACACAAGAATTGAGATTGAAGAAAATGTCTCCAGATTGCAGAAAGTGACCTAGGGAACAGGACACTAGTCGATGTTGATAAGGCTTTTAAATTGAAACCATTATGGAGATTGTTTGATAAAGAGAGTATACGAGGTAACTACATCACAAGCAGATATTTCAAAAATGATTTTCTATGTGACACAACGAAAACCTCAAACACCTCCAGACTTTCGAATAGCATGATTCAGATCAAGGAATTTCTCATTAGTAATTACACATGGCTGATTGGCGAAGGCAAGATTTCATTCAAAAGTGGTTGGATCCACACCCATTGCAAGAATCAGTGGCTTTGTATGCTGTTCCAATTGATTATGGTATCCTCAGAAAATTGTTTCAACAGGAGTGTGGAATCAGCCGAATGACATGGTTTTGAAAAAACATATTGGTCCCCTCCGACACATGATGCGGGGGTGAACCAGGTGCCGAAAAAAGCTGTTGATTCAGAGCCATGTTGGTACTGTTTTGTAGAGAGCGTACCCTTTAAGGAGTTGGGTTTTGATTCTATCCCATTTTTCAGCTTTTCTCTTCCAAAAAATACAAGAGGATCTATGCTTTTCTCTTACAAAAAATACAAGAGGATCTATGCCAAAAATAAATAAACAAAAAACAAAGATTTTGAGTGGGAATTGAAGCAGATGCCAGGGAAAATTAAAATTGGTAAGCCCATCAAACGTTTTGTATTTTTCTTGATCCCAATGTTGTCAAATCACATATGCGATCACATGCAAAAAAAAAAGCATATGATGTTCGCACATATGATTAGCATAATCGCATATGCCCTAGCACGCACACACACACACACACACACACACACACACACACACACACACACACACACACACACATATATATAATAAAATTTTTGAAGAAAAAGGAAAAATCGAAAAAAAAGAAAAACTTTCTAAAAAAATGGAAAAAACTTGCCTAATTAGTACACATGATTGGATTGGGTTATCTTACTTATTTCATTATCACAAGTTACATTTGACAACTTAATTTATTAAAAAACAAGCACAACTTACAAAATATAAAAAATAAACATACTTGAAATAGTTGTAGAGAGATTAGAGTAAGAGAGAAAGAGTGAGAGATTAAGAGCTATGGAGTAAAGAATAGTGAAAATGGAGGGGATACGAGTGCCTATTTATAGGCAAAAGTGCACCAAATTGAAAAAAATAAGAAATAAAATAAAAAATTGACCATTGGAAAATATGCGATCGCATCCACAATATGTGCATATGCGATCGCATTTGACAACAATGCTTGTTTCTTTTGTTATCTTTTAACATTCTAGGGAATGATGTACAAAATGATGCTTGTTTTTGGTTTGATTAGAGCCTACTTTGTGGATTTTCACATATCGAGTATCAATCCCATTTGAGAAGATGAATGGTAAACTACTATTTATCAGTGATTTTTATTTATTTATTCATTTTTGCGACTTTGATATTATTGGGAATTTCTTTTCTTAAGTTAGAAAGCCTTGTTGCATAGATCAATCCCACAAATTTTAATTTTTGGGGCTGAAATCAGGCCATTTTTTATTTGTAACTTAGGGCTGACACTATTCATATAATCCTTTTTTTTTCAATATCGTTGAGGGAAATTCTTTCCAGTGAGCAAGGAAATGTGCTACTTCAATCAATCCAATGGTCATTGAATTTCAAGCTAAAATCAAGACGTTTTCGAGCTTTAATTTAGGTCCACACTATTCCTATGAATTTTCTTTATTTTTTTTTCTTCAATATTGCTGAGGGAAATTGTTTTCTTAAGTTAGAGACCTCATTACTTATTCTGGCTGATGCAGAACTGTATCACATATTTTGGCAGATGACGTTGTTTAAAATCTTGGGAATCAGAAGTTTTTATTGAAAATGTCCTTTTTTTTTTTTTTTGAAAGATGTCAAGGAGGATGTTGCCTAGAAAATAGGATAAAAGATTAAAATGGTCAGCAATTGGGACCATCTGATTTTGTCAATTATGCCATTAGGAGAATTACTGTTAAATGAGTGTGTGAAGTGCTGAGACACTGTGGCCAGAATCAAAATGTCTGGAAATGGTTGTGGAATAAAGACATTTTATACAAGCTCTCTTTTCATCTTTGGTGATGTTTATTGGGGAAGGTTCCTGTGGATGGCTACAAATGCATGGGGCTTCTTCAGATTTATTTTAAATGTTCCTTTCTCTGCTTATCAGTCCCTGTGTCAACGATGCCGCCTAGAATGGTTTCACAGGGACTCCACATCAAATCAATTCAATTGGAAAATATTTATGCTCCCTTATTATCTGGGATATTTAGAAGGAAAAGAACAGAAGAAGGTTTGAAAATAAAAGATGTGCCATGAAGACAGTGGTTGGTAAAGTCTTGTTCTGGATCAGTTCCATTCAGAAATCTGGAGGGGGATTTGCGATATGGGAGATAGCAGCAAAAGATGGGGAATGTTTCTTAAGTCGGGCACTAGATAATAAAGGAGAGGTTTAGGAGGATGAATGGGTCGTAAATAAGCCCTTGGAGTGGCTTTCCCTGAACTCTACAGAGTGACAGTCCAGTGCCAAGTTCTGGTCGAAGACCACAACCTTTTCGAATTTTAAAGTGGATTTGGTACATCAGGTTCAGAAGAAACATAAAGGATGTGAAATCATGCATTTTGTAGAAATGATGAGCATCCTGGAACCAGTTAAGGTAATTCATGAATAAGATAATTAGCTCTTTCCTATAGTTTTTGGTAGGGCTGTAAATGGGTCAGCGGACCCGATGGGGTACCCGGACCCAACCCATTTAGACCCGACCCAGACCCGACCCATTTGTTAAATGGTATAGGTCTGGGTCTAAGAACAGACCCAGTTGTTAAATGGGTCTGGGTCTGGGTCTGGGTCTGGTTTCCTTTATATTAGGCCCGACCCGACCCGACTCGAACCCATTTAGTAAGTGGGCGGGTTTGGTCTATGTTTCAAGGGACCCGTCCAGCCCAAACCCGTCTAGACCTGGTTTTAAGCCTTGTAAAATTCTTGCATACTTGATCCAGACCCGGACCCATTAGACCCGACCCATTTATAAACGGGTCTGGGTGGATCTTCCTCTACCAGACCCGGACCCATTTATAAATGGGTCTGATGGGTTGACCCGGACCCGACTCGGACCCGCCCATTTAGTAAAAGGGTCTGGGTCTAAAATTTGGACCCAGACCCGTTTAGTAAATGGGCGGGTCTGGTTTTGCTAAACCCGCCCCGAACCTGACCATTTACAGCCCTAGTTTTTGGAACACAATAGTCCCTCCAAGAATCTCAGCTTTCATGTGGACAACAGTGAAGGCAAAGTGATGCGGACATTAGTGGTGAACCCTTTACACCCCGTTTGGCACCTTGGATTTGGTGGTAAATGGGAGTATTTCAAATCTATATAGCTGTTTTTTTTTTGCATTTGGCAGCCTTGGATTTGGAGGCAGTTGGAATCGGAGGTATTTCAAATCTCCCTTTTTTATGTGTTTTGAGATCCCAGCAAAATGTTGAGATTCGGATGGAATTCAAAGGAAATGCCATTTTTGTCTCTTTTTTAAGAGGAGAAGAGTCACACATGTAACAAAGATGTATTTAGGCTATTAATCCATTAGACACCTGGCACGTTGATGATACCCCACAATAATTCAATGATACGGAACAAAAGCATTCAAGGTGTACCAACGAAGAAAGCGCCAACCACAAGTACCATCCTTGTAGATAGGCGACTATTGAGGAGCATTGAAGACCTTACACATGTAGTTCGAGACATTTGAAAAGACCCCACCTTGGGAAGACATGTGTAAGTTGCTTTGAGGAGATGATCAGACCGTTGGATCGTGATGATGATGTGATCGGACCGTTGGTTCATTGTGGCCCACTTTCATCACACCATCATTGGAGCGCATTGGACATCTTAGATTTGAGTTTATTTTACGCATTTTTTACTTATTTGAGAATTTGGGGGTTTAGGGTTTAGATCGATTCTCAAGGTTTAGATCGTGGGGAATAAACAAAACAGAAGTTTAGAAGGATAATAATAGAAGATGAAATACCTGGAAGAAGTTGGAGGGGCACAAGAAGAATAGAGAAGAAGGAGATCAAGGAAGAAGAAGAAGCACCATGAGAGAGGGAAAGAGGAAGGAGGCAACCAAAGGTTTGCTCTTTTTCATAAATCAACAACTAATAAAAAAAGGTTTAGGGCAACACCCTTATAAAATTCGGAATTAGCATAATTACCAAAATACCCCTACTAACAAAATTTTAAAAAAAAAGACATTTGCATGAAAAAAACGTACCTACACTAACCCAAAACTCAAATAAGTAAAAAATGCGTAAAATAAACTCAAATCTAAGATGTCCAATGCGCTCCAATGATGGTGTGATGAAAGTGGGCCACAATGAACCAACGGTCCGATCACATCATCATCACGATCCAACGGTATGATCATCTCCTCAAAGCAACTTACACATGTCTTCCCAAGGTGGGGTCTTTTCAAATGTCTCGGACTACATGTGTAAGGTCTTCAATGCTCCTCAATAGTCGCCTATCCACAAGGATGGTACTTGTGGTTGGTGCTTTCTTCGTTGGTACACCTTGAATGCTTTTGTTCCGTATCATACTCTTCGTCTGAGAAGAACTCGACTCCGGCGAGTTAAAACTCTTGTGGCGCTCTAGTAGATCTGGATTAACGCTCTGTAACTTCACTTTAATCAACCATGTAGATTTTGACGGTGGCTTGTTATTCCATTTGACCAAGTATCTTTGGAAACCTCAGCCTCTCATAAAAATGATCTCTTCACCCAAGATCTCCTCAATTTCTTCTTTATGGGTAATGGGTGGAGGAAGGGGTGGAAGGGGTTGTGTAGCAAATTCAGAACAAGGCTATGAAAGGGACGATGGATCAACGATGGAATTGTGGGAACGGACTAGATCTTCCACATTAAAAGTTGGGTTAATGCCCATTTCAGATGGAAGGTCGATCCGATACACGTTGGACCCAATTTTCTGCACAATCTTGAATGGTCCAGCACTACGCGCTTGTAATTTCTTAGCGGAACCTTGTGAGAACCGCTTAGGCCTTATCCTCACCATTACATGGTCTCCTTTCTGAAATTCTTGCAATCTACGATGAGAATCAGCTGAGATTTTAGAATCATCATTGCTCTTATTTATCCGCTGTATAATATGTGTATGCAAATCATGAATATGGCGTGCGAATGCATTGGCTGACTATGAAGACCTTTGGATGACAGACATGGGTGACACTTAAGGACACTCTGAAAAATCCACGAACTTGGAATAAACAATCCTATAGAAATAAACAATCCTATGACCTAGAACTTGGAAAACTGAAACAAAAGGATACTTCCCACGGGTGACACACAATTTCTCATTATAAGTATTATAAACAAGGATGACTTTCAGGTATCCCAACACTCGAGAATAAACACTAGTAATACCAAGTCTTGAGCAGATCTTGGCATCAGCCATTATGTCCAAAATGTCATCAAGATACGGGATAAGGACTAAGGTCATCATATCCACCATGACGTGAATACGTCGCATGATAGCATGACACTTGACTGAAGCTTTGTGGACGGTCAGGATATGCCCACTTGTGTGCCACATGCCATTATTCTTGGAAGTGAAAAGACCAGGCATGACACACAAAACAAAACTCCAACTCAAACTTTCCTTATTGAATTCTTCCCCAAGAAGTTTATCAAATTGACACTGCATTTCTATATTTTCTATGGGGTTCCCCTGGTATGGAGGAAAGCTTGACAAGACCAACTTAGGGACAAGATCAATTGTGTGTTGAATGTCCCATATGGGTGAAAATTTATCCCATAAATCATCTGGTGGGATATCACAAGTCATGTGGGTGTCTATCATCATATTCTCACTAGTCTCTTCTTCAATTTCATTTGTGTTCACTATGGTAAGAGACATAGATTGGGAGACTGTATCAATTGCATCACACATGACACTCGGAAGTGGTGTGGTCTCAAACTCTTCGACCTTTTCATCACTAACACACACTTCGTCATCCTCAACGATGATGAGCGATGCCTTAATTTCTTCCATTTCCTCACTACTGACGTTAGGCACGTACTCTTCCACTTCATAAACATCATGTTTGGATTCTTCCAACTGGCCATTTACCAAGGTATTATCTCGCTTCCAAGGAAATATAATTGGTGTTAAACACTCAAATTGTTCATAAGCCGAGATTTCCTTAATGATAGGTTGGACCACTTTACAAGGAGGGGACCATATTGGTTCTGTGTTTGGATGAGAAGGTGGGGCAACTCTCTTCTGACCCAAGGGCTTTTCACGATAAGAGATGGGAAGATATTTTTCTTTCAAACGCTCTTTCATCTCGTCCCATTATGAGGTCGGGGCTCTCCCAACTCTATCAATTCTTCGCTCAAAATCTGCCCAAAACGACTTGGCTTGGCCCTCTAATTTCCACTTGGCAAACCTCACTCGACGATAATTCGGCATATCATACCAATAAAAAAAATAGTCCAAGTCTTCAAGCCAATCAAGGAATGTTTGTGGGTCCATGTGACCATTAAAGTAGGCCAAGTCATCGGAGTTCGGCTTTCCATTGGGTCTCGACGGCCACACGACAACACTTAATGGCCTTGAAGATCTCAAACGCCTATACTCCATTCACTACGGGGAGACTCTACGGACTGGGTGACTCATAATATGGATGCAATGAATTTAAACTACAATGAACTGACACTAATTAATGCTAGATGATACGACTCAAATATGGAATTTTTCCAAATTAGGAAACTTTCTAAAATTGGAAAGTTTCTAAAATTGGAAACCTTCTAAATCTGAAAATTTTCCAAATTAGGAAACTTTCTAAAATTGGAAAGTTTCTAAATCTGAAAATTTTCTAAATCTGGAAATTCTCCAAATTAGGAAACTTTTTAAAATTGGAAACTTTCTAAATCTGAAAATTTCCTACAACAGACCTAAAAATCAAAGCCCTAATTTTTTTGATAACTCGATCTAGACAAAACCATGCAAGCCTAATCTCTGATACCAAATTTGATGCAGGACAGCCCTAAATATGATGCATGCTCATGAACACAATTATTCAGCGGAAATAAAAGCAATAATAATAATGAAATCTAGCATCAATCATCATAAACTAAGAAAATCATAAAGGAAACATGCAATGGGACGGGCCATCATCACAACCATGGAGTATGGGATTCAAGTAGCGTATAGGTTGGATCCGGCGAGGAATGGAACCTCCCGATCTTGCATGGTCATACCCAATCGATCAATGAGGATCACTAGTCCGAAGAATCAGAAAGTTTCTCGGATTAGGGATTTGAGAATTTGGGGGTTTAGGGTTTAGATCGATTCTCAAGGTTTAGATCGTGGGGAATAAACAAAACAGAAGTTTAGAAGGATAATAATAGAAGATGAAATACCTGGAAGAAGTTGGAGGGGCACAAGAAGAATAGAGAAGAAGGAGATCAAGGAAGAAGAAGAAGCACCATGAGAGAGGAAAAGAGGAAGGAGGCAACCAAAGGTTTGCTCTTTTTCATAAATCAACAACTAATAAAAAAAGGTTTAGGGCAACACCCTTATAAAATTCGAAATTAGCATAATTACCAAAATACCCCTACTAACAAAATTTTAAAAAAAAGACATTTGCATGAAAAAAACGTACCTACACTAACCCAAAACTCAAATAAGTAAAAAATGCGTAAAATAAACTCAAATCTACGATGTCCAATGCGCTCCAATGATGGTGTGATGAAAGTGGGCCACAATGAACCAACGGTCCGATCACATCATCATCACGATCCAACGGTCTGATCATCTCCTCAAAGCAACTTACACATGTCTTCCCAAGGTGGGGTCTTTTCAAATGTCTCGGACTACATGTGTAAGGTCTTCAATGCTCCTCAATAGTCGCCTATCCACAAGGATGGTACTTGTGGTTGGCGCTTTCTTCGTTGGTACACCTTGAATGCTTTTGTTCCGTATCAGACTGTAATACCAAAATCATATCAATCGAATGATTTGAACCATCTAAATGTTGGACATTTAAATGGACGGTTAAAAAACATTGGTGGGTCTTCTATTTGTGATCCTTGCATTTGTGGCTCACCCAAGGCTCGAAATTTCCTCTTTTTTGGCCAAAGCATATATTTTAATGGGCTTGTCACAATCATTCTATCAAATACCATATATATTTACTAATTTAGAGTATGAAAGCAAATTATGTTAACCAAATTTAAGTCATGTGAATATACCAAAAAATTCCAATTCCCTCCAAATACAAGCTCCCAAACAGGAGATTTGGATTCTAGTACATTTCAGCCAAACAAAAATGAGGATTTGGAGTCACCTTGATTCCAAAGTAATTGTGATTTGGATTCCAATGCATTCCAAATCCAAGCTCCCAAACGAGTCATTAGAGTGTACCAGAGGAGGCAACGTCGCAGATCGAGTGTTGGAGCAGACAAGCTGACGTGGATGGATGCCGGGCCCATTGGACCCATTTTCTGACGCGTTACAAGTATGCGAGCTGTAGGATCGCGTAGGAGGATTATGACCGCTGGACCATAGAGCAGATTTATTTTGAGGCGTTTTTCTGTTTATTTCCTTGTTTCTAGGCAGTTTTGATGTCGTTATTTAGTTTAGGCGTTTTTACGTTACTATTTTGGTTTTCAAGCACTTTAGTGCACTTTATATTTTTGTAGCTTATATATACTGTGAGAAACCCTATTTCGAATTATTGAATGAATACAAATTTCAGCTGCTTTTCTTCCTCTTGTTTCAAGAGATAAGGGTTTCAGGATTGGCCCTCGGTATTGAGGATTCCACCCCGGTTTCCATATTTCTTCATCTCTATTTCTTCAAGGTGCAGGAAAGGTACGATTTTCCTATTTTTATCATCTGTGTTATCCTTCATCTCGAACCTGTTCTTTCCCTCATCGCATTCGTTCTTTCTCGAATCTACCCATTTTGTTTCTATCGGAAAAGAGGGATACCTAGTCCTGGGAACCGGATCCAAACCTGACTATGGACTGGTCTATGCTAGATTTGGGATATCCTCATATCCCTAGATCCTCCCTATTTTATGGTTTACGTGATTCTTATGCTGATGGGCATGATCCGGACGGACGGATCTCATCTCCGTGTTGATATTTGTTAGTTTCCTTTTGAGCGAAAATGGTTAGTTGTTAGTTTTCTTACTTGAATATCTTCCAACTGAATATACATGCATCTAGGGTTAGGTCATCGCATGCCCCTGCATCACAAAGATCCTCACTCAAGATCAGCTAAAGAAGAGAGGATTTAGTCTCCCAAACAGGCGTGTTCTCTACTATCATAGTGAGGGGTCAGTCCCTCGTCTATTTCTAGACTGCCCCTATGTGAGTTCAGTATGGCTGTTCATTCTCTCCCCCTTCCCAGTCACTTGGGTGTCATAAGGAAATCTCCTTCTACAAACAGCCCTACAATTGTGTATACAGCTCTACAATTGTACTGTACCCATAAAAAATAATAATAATAAAGGTCTGTCGTTGATAATTTTTTTTTTTTGGAAGGTAACGATTTTATTAATGGTGGGCAGCGAGCCCGAAAAGAATACAAAGGAAGTTAAGAAGCTTGCAGGCTTCAGTACAAGGAGAGGAGGAAACCCAATCAACAATGAGAGTCCTAATTTTGCAGATAACTCCAGTAAGCAATTCCTCCTTGTTTTTGAAATAGCGTCGATTATGTTCATTCCATATAATCCACATGACCGCCAAGGCCATAAGCCGCCAGACCACCTTCGCTTCTTTCCTTAAGATACAGCCATGCCATGAAGCTAGGAAGGAGGGAACTGATGAGGGCATAACCCACAGGATGTGGAAGGGGGGTAGAAGATCGTCCCAGATTTTGACCGCAAATTTGCAGTGGAGGAAGATGTGATCGACTGTTTCGGCATCTTGCATACAAAGCAAGCAAACATTGGGGATTATCATGCCCCTCTTGCGAAGGTTATCAACAGTAAGATTTCTATTTCTATCCGCCAACCAAACAAAGGCTACCACCTTCGTCGAAGCTCCATACTTCCAAAAATGAAAATTGTGGGAGGCGGCCGTGGCAGATTTGGTGAGATAATCATAGAATGAATGCACCGAAAAGCCGTTAGAACCCGTAACTTTCCAGCTAAGGCCATTGTTCTCCCCCACGCAAATCTTTTCTCTATTGAGCCTCTCCAACAGGGCAATGAATGAATTAGTCTCCTCATCAGTCATACCTCAACGGATTGGTGGAGCCCAAATTACTTCTCCCCCAACTAAGGAGAAGCAACTGTCAATAAAGATGTTTCTATTTGTCGCCAACTGTGCTATGCCAGGGAAATAATCTTTCAACCGCCCGTCTTCTTGCCACAGGTCTTCCCAGAATCTAACACGCGAACCAGTCCCCACCTTAAAGGATGCGGCTTCTTTAAACTTCAGAAGCATAGTGAGGACTGCTTTCCATATGCCAGATGCTCTATAAGCTGAAGAATTTTTTGTCCACCACCCTCCCTGATCGGTCCCATACTTACCCATCAAAATCTGATGCCACAGATTCTGCTCCTCTTCAACAAACCGCCACAACCACTTACCCAAAAGGGCATCATTCATCATTTCCAAGACTTTCAGCCCTGCTCCCCCTTCAAAAAAAGGCTTGCAAACGTGTTCCCATTGTAAAAGATGGAATTTCCTAGCATCGTTTTTTCCTTTCCAAAGGAAGCCACGCCTGAGCTTCTTGAGTCTGTCCAAAACTAACTTGGGGCATTTGAAGATTGACATGAAATACAATGGCATATTCGAGAAGGCCGCCTTAATCAACGTGAGGCGGTCTCCCAGCGACAAGTGACAGTCTTTCCAAGCTGAAAGCTTTCTTTCAATCCTTTCAACAACCGAGTCCTAAAGTTGCTTAGGAGGGTTACCGATTCACAGCGGAAGACCCAAGTATGTAGTGGGAAACGAGCGGGCTTCACATTCGAAGATATCGGCGAACCACTACACCTCAGCTTGCGAAAGATGAATCCCCAACATCACAAATTTAGACTTATTAACCTTAAACTTGACGCAAGCTCAAAACACTTGATTGTTTTCCGAAGGTTATCCATCATAGCCTCATCAGCTTCACAAAAGAGAATTGTATAATCCGCAAACTGGAGATGAGTAACCAAGGGCCCACCTTCTGCCACTTTAAACCCGTGAAACAACCCCACCTCCTGACCTTTCAAAAGCATTTCCCCAAGAGCTTCCACAATAACTAGAAACAAAAATGGGGACAACAGATCGCCTTGACGCAGCCTCCTGGACCCCTTAAAGTAGCCTTTTGGGGATCCATTGACCAACACTGAGAACGAGGTTGATGAGACACACTCCATGATTCAAGATCTCCAAATTTGCCCACAACCAAACCTCTGTAAAATATAATCCAAAAATCTCCAGTCCACACGATCATATAGGCTTTCTCCATATCTAACTTGCAGACCAGATCTGCAATCCTAGCCCTATGAACAACATCAATACACTCATACGCAATCAACACTGAATCCAAAATCCGATGCCCCAACACAAATGCACTTTGGTTTTCTGAAATGATGGAAGGCAACACTAACTGGAACCTGGAAGCTAGATTTTTTGCGACAATCTTGTATGGACTCCCCAGCTGGCTAATGGGTCTGAAGTCTTTAAGGGTTTCAGCCCCATCAATCTTCAGAATAATAGTAATAAATGTGGCTCCCAAATCTTTAGACAGTCTGCTTCTTTCAAAGAATTCCTTCATAAAAGCCATCACATCTTTTTTCACAATCGTCCAAAAAACTTGATAGAATGCAAAGGGGAACCCATCAGGACCAGGAGCCTTATCCCTTCCTAGAGATCCCATGGCTTGAGCAACTTCCTCTTCCAACACCGGCCTCTTAAGAATGCAAACATCGGCCTCTGAATGAGAGGGGAATTCCAAATTGTCGAGAAGAGGGAAGGGACCTTCTTCCGCAGTTAGAAGAGACTGAAAGAAGTCAACAATGTGAGCTGAAATTTCACCCTTATCAGTAATTCTTTTATCTCCCACCATCAGAGAAGTGATCCAATTGTACCGAGCTCTAGCGCTAGCCATGCTATGGAAAAATTGGGTGTTTTGATCCCCCACTTTGAGCCAAATTTCCCTAGCTCGTTGCCTCCATTTGATTTCTTCTTCTTTCGATCTCTTCATGAATTGAAGAGCCAACTCCGATTTTCTTCTCTTGTCCTCTTCGGTAGTTGTGCCTGCCTCTTTTATCGAATTGATGTGTTGGATTTCAGAGAGAATATTATTTGATTCTTCCTCTCTGCACCTGTCCAAATCTTTCTTCCATTGGAGAAGTTTCTTCTTCAGCAAGTGCAACTTTTGATTAAGAATGAACCCTGCATAACCGTCAACTCGAAAAGAATCCTACCATTCCTTAACCAATTGCTAGAATCCATCGACTTCTAACCAGGACAGCTCGAATCGGAATGGTCTAGGACCCCAATTCCCTTCATCTGCATCAAGAAGAGTCGGCTTGTGATAAGACAATGGTCTAGGGAGACCCACTTGCTTGGAGATGGGGAACTTATCAATCCAATCCAGAGAGATGAGAAATCTATCAATACTGAGCTTACAACCCAGGCCCCGAACATTCCACGAGATAATCTTTATTTGCCCACTATGCTTTCCCCTGTCCCCCTCTTCGTTGAGGACTCCCTACTATCTAAGTCATAGCAGACTATAGACCCCAAACTACACAACTCCCGCCACCCTTTAGGTGATTTCCTGACTTTGGGGATCAGCTGAGATTTAGGACCTCTCTGCCCATTAGCATCTACGAACCACATGAATTCCTTGACGTGCTCATCCGCTTCCCCATAAGTGACCCCCAAAATTCTTCCGACTCTGCTCAGCACGTCCTTCATCCATTTCTTCTCCCTATTTGATAGCTCCTTCTCAACTGGATCTAATTCCACCACGATTGAAGAGCTCAACAACAAGTCCCTCTCAGCATCCAACAAAGACGGAAACGGAGACCATTCTCCTCCGGGTCTGCTCATCTGCTGAGGGGTAATAACCAACAGGTCATCCTCAGTCGGAAGAATATCGTTGTCCGACATAACCTTGGGGCCTCTCATAGCTTCAGAACTCCTGCAACCGACATTGTCCTCCTGCACCCCATAGGAAGCATCCATAGGGCCAGACGGAGGAATGCATCCAAGATAATATCTTCTCACCAAAGATGGATGACTCAGAAATAGGAATCATCAGTGGCGCGATTGCAGAGGAAGAGCCTTTCTGTCCACGTGTCCCACCAACCTCTTCCCTCTCACACGACGGAGCCACATCTCCCGAGGCCACCAGCTCGGATTCAGCACCCGACCCTTCCATAGCTTCAGATTGAGATGATGTGGCGGCTTCAGATAAGGTAGAGACCAACTTGCTCCCCCAAACCTCCAATCAGGTAGGCATAGAAAGCACCCGATGCTCTGATGGCACCGAGGCTAGTGGTTCAGCAAGCACGGCCTCCTTCCGAACTAACACCCCTTTAATAGTTGTCTTCGAAGCTGGATGGTCATTACCACTTACATCAGCATCGTTGTCCAAGTCCTTGTCCATTAAACACGTGTCCCCCCTCGATCGTCTCATTCTCTAGCCCTTACATCTTATCCACCCTACGGGTGTTCGCCTGGACGATCTTGAGTTGCCACGTGGGGGGAATATCACATCCTCACAGTCGTCGCCGTCCTTGCATCTATCATACGTGACCGTCTCGGGCGAAGAGACATACGTGTGAACAGAAGAGAGGATGTTCTCCTTCATCCCAACCGTCCATACGTTACCTTCGCCATGTGTCGTAGGCGATCGGTTTTCCGCCTTCCCACCCAGCTCCTCTGCATCTGTCTTTTGCCATGTATCCTGATAATCTTCTGGAGTCCCGCTGGAATACCGAAGCGGTACTCCTTCGTCACCTTGAGCGTCTGTACCCTCAACCGACGCCGCTTTCCTGCTTCTCCAAATCTCACCCCACCTCCTCGAAGGTGTGCCCAACACTTCCTTTTCCACTACAATAGGGATGGAAATGCTTCCCACTTTCAGCATCAGGGAATGGGGGAGCTCTGCACCCCTCTTTCTCCAAACGAGAATCCGGGCCGTAGAGACCTCCAACCCCAACTCAGTACATCGTCGACAACTAAAACCTCTCCGATGCATGACCCTAGGGTACGAAACACCTTCGACTACCACAACTCTATCGAGATTCCCCATAGCAGGAACCACGATTCATCTTTCTCCAAGTGGAGAAACTTCCAACCATCTTCTATGATTCACGACAGGCCTGCCTCGAATACGTGAGAGACGATTAAAATCCCCAGGAGGTCTGACCGCAACCCATACAAACGAGTCTCCAATCGAGCAGGTGGAGAACTCGCCATCATAGAAACTACATTCCTTCTTGATCTAGAATCTGACCTCTTCCAACGATATCGATTCCTTAACCTGTAAGATTACCGACCATTGAAGAAGTTTCTCTGCATCTTGAGCCACTCGTGGGCCGACGCCCACAATAGTGCCTAGAGGCGTGGCCTCCTTCCAAATCCATGCGCGATTTTCGTCTAAAACCACTGGGTCTTAAGAGTGTAAGGTCGGAGGGGGAGGAGCCCCACTTCTCTTGGGCCCTACCATGACGTCCACGAAGGATTTATGCTAATTACCCTCCCCGTTCGCCAGATCCTTCGCACAAAGAGGCCCCTGAATCTGTTTCCTCCCCAGTTTAGAAGAATCAACCGGAGCATCAGCCTGCAAAGAAGGGCGGGCAGACTGGCGATAATGCTTTCTATTGGCGATGTCTAGAACAAACTTAGCTCGTTGCACAGAGAGTTTCTGACCGCTGAAACTCCTGCCATACAGGGAGGAAATCGCCTTAACAATATCTTCCTCCGATCCCATCCTCACAAAAGCAAATCCTCGAAGTTCCTTGGTTTGATGATCTCTTGGAATGACTATCTCCTTGACTTCCCCTTCTTTGCCAAAAACCCTAGCAAAACAATAGTAGTCCCAATCTGGTGGGAAAGAGCCCACAAACAGGGTCGAATATGTTCTTAGATTGGACTCTACCCTGGAATACTTTCTGGTACGTTCCACTTTAGTTCATCCTTCGTCTTCTTTGGGGTATATTTCAGAAACCTCATCCTGTTGGATATTTAAACTAGCCCCTGCGATTCCGACGACAGATTTCCCTTTCCTCGATGTCTTTGTGTCATCCTGCTCCTTTCTAGCTGCCTGGCAGCCCTCACGAACGTTCTCCTCTGGGCTCACTCTCCCATTCTCGTCCATCAACAGCTTTCCTTTTTCGGGATCCTGCTCCGCAAACTTCCATGCGAGATTCCTTGGCGGGATGAAGGTTTTTTCTTTGATTTGAATCTTATTCTGCCCACGTCCATGGAAGTGTCTGCCTCTCACTTCTTCCACTTCTTGGTTCTCTTAGAAGCTATCTTTATACAGCATCTTACATCAAATGCATGCTAATCTTAATACATGGACTGATTTTCATGAGATTCTCTGCAAGTGTAATCAGCTGGGGTTCACTTTGGGTTTGGCACACATGCGGGCTAGAATTGGATTGCATAAGAAAGGCTCAAAAGCTAAAAAAGCGTGGATAGCCTTTATATCACCATCCCAAGTTTCAGGTAATAAATCCAAAGTGAGTAAGACCCTGTTTGCAAAATCACTCAAATGGGCATTCCATCCGATATTCAAGGTGGCCATGCGCATTTCGAGACATTGCTTGAAAATTGTGGAAAGACCATTTTGCACTGGCCAAATGGAGAAAGCCCATCAAACCCGCCGGATATAGCAAGTGAGCTCGTTATTAGAAGAGACAAGCACAATGTCCATTTAGGTGAACAGCCATTCCAACAAACATGAGTTTAGCAACATCCAAAGTAAGCCTAAAATGCCTACATCCAACCAAGAATAACTAAGAGTTGAATATCTGCGCACCTAACGCTGGGCTGAACATTAGTATAGTATTGCAGTGCATTGACAGCAGAAGCCATGTCTTGCATCTGGAGAAGAGCCTGACAGATAGGCAGATATAGGTCAAACAACAAAGTGCAGCCAGTCTGGGAGCATAAGCATGCATGTAACAACTACAGAGTTCCAAACAATCAGGACCCTAGAAAGAAAACCTGGTTTTTGGCACGTAACATCACAAGCTTAGTGACAACACCAAAAGGCTGCACCAGCTGAAGCAGATCACTCTGAAAAACAGGTGCAAAGGCAACAACTGTGAAGACAAATTGGAATTAGAGTTTCAATGTTTAAAATAAAAAGAGATGGTCTGAAATACCTCAGATATTTCATGGCCCACATTTCGGACATGAATAACCTTAGAAGGCTCTGTCATCTTAGCAGATCCCTGCAGCAAGCAAAATGGCAGAGAATCCAAGAATTTCACTATTTAGTATTTACACACAGGTAAAATGTAGTTGAATTCAATGTAAAGAGAAATAACCACTACCAATTCATGTCGTTTACTTCAACATAAAGTTAGGGGAAAAAAAGCCAGCAATCTTTATAGATGAAGGCCATGAAGCCCAACTTTCAGTGATCCAGACCGTACATATGGTGGTAACCATAGTAGAAGTCTCCCATTCGACAATCCTAGACATCCAATACATAGCCTGCAAATGGACGGTAAAATGGAAAATACAGGTAATGGTCCATATGATCATCATTATCATCTCAGCATCATCCCAATTAATTGGGGTTAGCTACATGAGTCCTATTCCACCATTCCACTCTATCAAGGGCCATACTCATAGGCCATCAAGTCTGTTCTTACTACCTCCACCCATGTCTTTTTGTACCTTCACCTTGCGAAACATCATATAATACCTTATTGCATCCATCAATTTTGCATGCATTCTATGCAGTCGTATCACCCTTCTGTAGAGGGAAGATTGTGACCTACGATTGAAAATCCCGCTGGTATGCCAACAAACAAAATAAAAATAAAGATGCTTCGTTTTTTCATTGGAAAAAAAAAGTAGGGAAATATTGTTGTAGACAAGAAATTGAGTCCCAAAGATCTCCCACCATCGATCAATGTATTAAAACAAGGACCAGACGTCTACACTGTCCAAACTGGTCCAACTGGGTCAACCCATGAGGTCATAATTAAGTTAATTAAAAATACTGAAAAAAAAAAAGAAATAAAAACAACCTCCCAAATTGGGAGGAAAAAAAAAACCTGAACAGGTGGCCCAACAAGTAGACGGTTAAGACAGCAATGGTTGAATTAAAACAGGAAAAAAGTCGGAAAAATGAATAGGCAAGGGATCTTCAAATATGGGGGATTTTTAGTGCATGGACCATCAAGTGAATGCTTTGGGCATTGTGTCGTTGAACCATGACTCCACCCAACCTGGACAGACTGAAATTCCAAACAGTTGGAATCATTCAACCATCCATCCGACCGTTGCATAATATCTCAAATACGAGAGAAGGAGAGAGAAGAAGAAGAAGAAGAAGAAGAAGAAGAGTAGACATACCTGTTCGACGTCGGTGTAGAAACGGAGTAAAAGAGGGATAGACGTCAGGGAAGATGGCGCAGTGGAGAAGACGGAAGGAAACCCCAGTTTCAAATACCTAAACCTAATTTCTACTCCCTCTTTTTTCGTTTTTATTTATTTATTTTATTTTTAAAGTATAACAATTAGTAACAAGTCTTTGGTAATAGTCACTCCCTTCTACAAAGTATGGTGGCCGAGCGCCTGTTGCATAATGTTACAACCTCTCTTTTATTGTGGATTTTCTTTTCTCTTCTCTTTATTTTTTTTTTCCTTGTATTAAGCCGCAATAACAAAAGCATTAAACCACCTAGATCTAAACATCCTTTCTAAGAATTGGGCAATAAATAGGAGTAGAGACCTTAAGTGAAATCAACATTCCAAACACTAATTTCAAATTAAGGATTTGATTCATCCACAATATGGCCCACAAGTTGAACGGATGAGATTGTATGTTATGTGAGTCGTATGTGAAGTGCATGAGCCACTTTAGTTTCTAAAATGGTGGTTAACTATCAGCGGAACGTAGACCTTGCACTATGGGCGTATGTACGCTGGTCAGGGGGACATGAAGAAGAAATACAACCGAAGCCCCCCTTCAATTTTCATCATCATCTCATCCATTGTTTGTGTGTGGGTCTCTCTCTCTCTCTCTCTCTCTCTCTCTCTGTGTCTCACATACATACACATGGGGGAGCAAGCCGCACCATCAACCACAACGACAACCTCAACCTCAGCAGGAGCAGCAGTACTACCGGCATCTTCCCATCATCATCATCATCATCAGCAGCAGCAGCAGCAGCATCATCAAGAGAACCCTCTTCCTTCTTCTCTTCCAAACACCTCTTCCAAGATCCCCTTCCGCCCCAGAAAGATCCGGAAGCTTTCTTCCTCTTCTCCTCTTCAACAAGGAGGAGAAGAACAAGTAGAACAAGATGATGATGAGAATTCCAAGGAGAAGAAGAAGAGTAATGAAAAGAAGAAGAAGAAATCTCTACAGACTACCTCCACCACTAGTACCACCAGACTCCCTCTCTCTCTTCCTCCTCCTCCACCGAGAACCCTATCCAGCGAGGGCGAGATCAGTCTGGCTCTCCACCATCTTCGCGCCTCCGATCCCCACCTCGCCCGCCTCATCGACATCCATGATCCTCCCTCCTTCCACAATCTTCACCCTCCCTTCCATTCCCTCGCCCGCAGCATTCTCTACCAGCAGCTCGCCTTCAAGGCTGCTGCCTCCATTTACTCCCGCTTTCTCTCCCTCTGCGGCGGCGAGGCTGGTGTTGTCCCTGATGCTGTCCTTGCCCTCACCCCACAGCAGCTCCGCCAGATCGGTGTCTCCGCCCGCAAGGCCACCTATTTGCATGACCTCGCCTCTAAATACCGAGGTGGGATCCTCTCCGACTCCTCCATTGTGGCCATGGACGACAAGTCCCTCTTCTCCATGCTCACCATGGTCAAAGGCATTGGTGCCTGGTCTGTCCACATGTTCATGATCTTCTCCCTCCACCGCCCTGACGTCCTCCCTGTCGGTGATCCTTGGTGTCCGGAAGGGCGTCCAGCTTCTCTACAATCTCGACCAGCTCCCTCGCCCCTCCCAGATGGAGCAGCTCTGTGACAGATGGAGGCCATACCGTTCTGTTGGCTCCTGGTACATGTGGAGGCTTGTGGAAGCAAAGGGCTCTCCTGCAGCTGTGGCAGCAGCAGCATCTGGACAGCAAACGCAGCAGCAGCTTCTCCATCCAGTGGTCAATGGCATTGCCAATCTAGAGTGAAGTGTCCTCCCTTCTGCTTCGTTCGGATTTCCTGCAGCTGTTTCCATCGATTTTCAATTCTTTCTCGACCTTTTGTCTTTTCTTTTGTGCTGCTGCTTCGCATCGTCCCATGAACTCTTGTTAGTTTTCTTGTTTTGCCCATAATTAATTATCATTGCATGTCGATGTTAAAGAAAATTCTCCTATGATCAGAAACTCGGAAAAAAAATGCTGCTTCTGGAACTTAGATCCATAAAACTGTATCATGTTAACTATATCCTGACTTGCACAGCCAGATGTTTATACTGTATTCTTGTTCAAATGGGGGAATTTCTGTTGCAGGTGCTGGAACATTTGATCTCTTGGGTAAGAACCCATTATCACCCCCGGTAAAACAGCCTAGAATGACTTCATAACTGGACTTACTGCTACGCATTTGTTATCAGAACATTATCATCTTGTTTATTGTTCATTCAACACATTAAGAGTTCTTACTTAGCTGCACTAGAAAGGACTCCAAATTTTTAGCACTACATGACTTTAAAAATAGTCAAACCACTTCAAATTGCATAATTTTTCTGAAGGCACAAGCCTAGAAGATCACAATTCATGGCGACGTGAGAACATGGATATGGCTTCCTCCCTTTGTCCTATGCAAATTCCAGAAATTATAACATCCATTCCACATTTATGACTGACTCTAGCAGTGGAACTGCACGTCAGTTCCCTGTCTGATCTTGAATTTAAATAAGAGGAGAGCTTATAATAGCCACCAAAATATTACTATTTCCATATTCTGTGCAAAATTAAGAAGTTGGTCCAAGCTGTTCAGTTTCGGGCAAAATTACTAATGCCCTTCTGCCACTCTCCCTGATTTCTGAAAGATAAATGATAGGGCTCCAATGTTTTTCCCAAAAAATATTCACTTTGTATGTTAGGGAAGTGGGTTATTTTAGTGTGGTAACTTGCTATAGGTTATGGAGAGAATGGAGAGAGACCTTTCTTTGTGGAAAAGAGTAAATTGCTCTCTCTAGGTGGTAGAATTACCCTCATTAAGGCTTCCTCTCTCCAATCTCTCCATTTGTTTCTTGTCTTTGTTTAAATGCCCTAAGTAGGCCTTGAATCGAATCGACAGGCTAAGGAGTGATTTTCTTTTGCAAGGAGGTGCGACCAAAAAGAAATTTCACCTCCTTAGTTGGTCTGAAGTGTGTAAGCTTGTGACCGAGGGAGATGCGAGCTTTAAATGTTTGGATCTGGTTAATTTGGCCCTCCTTGATAAGTCAGTGTGGAGATTTGGGGTGGAGGAGAGTTGTTGCAGCTAAGTATGGAATTTTCCCTTTTAGGTTGGTGGACCAGGGACTCTTCTCTGTATAGGGCCTCTTTCCTTTGGAAATCTATGGCTAGTATGGCTCTGAGGTTGGTTTCTTGTCGGAGGTTTGCTATTGAAGATGGGTCCAAAGTTCTTTTTGGGAGGATGTTTGGTGTGGGAATGTTCCCCTCAAAGACTCCTTCCCCTCCTTAGCAATCCTTTACCCGATGGCTGGCATAGTCGTGGCTAGCTGCTTCTCTGCTCGGGAGAACGGCGGAGTTTAGATTCCCCCTTGTAGAAGGAATCTAAATGATGCCGAAGTGGCTGAGTTAGTGTCTCGTCTTTCCTTGTTGCTGGGGAGAAGGACTTGCTAGTGTGGAGCCACTCCAAGAATAGCATTTTTTTCAATTTGGTCGCTCTATTCAGTGTTGGCTCGTCCCTTTGTCGTTGTGGGCATAAGTTGTACGTCCTTCATTTGGAAGTATGGAGTGTCTCCAAAAGTTGCTGCGTTCGTTTGGTTAGTTGGAAGGAATAGGATTTTAATCATTGATAATTTACGCGAACAATCCTTCATCATGCCTAATGGTTATCCTTACTATCTGAGCGTCGAGGAGTTTGTGGATCATTTGTTTATCAACTACTTTTTCCATATTGCCGCGTCTGGAATCCAAAGATCTGGCAATATTTGCTGGGTGATACCTTGCTCGACTGTTTTCCTACCTCCTTATGGCGTGGCATGGGGAGGTGGGTGGCTCGTTTGATAGGAAAAAATGGAGGGCAACGTCAATGGCTACCTTATGAGCCATTTGATTCGAAAGAAACAACCGTTGTTTTTGTAATGTAAAGAGTTCAAGTGAGGTGGTTTCTTTTCGGGTAGCCTTGTATGTCAAGGAGTGGGCTCCTTGAGGGTGGTTATTTTGGTTTGCTTTCTTTTCTGTTTTATTTTGTTTTTTTGTTTTTTTTTATTATTTTGTTTAATAAGATTACCATCTTTAAAAGAAAAAAAAAAAGTAGGTGTCTTGCATTCTCACTTGTGTGATGTAATTAGGTTATGCAATATTGCCTATATGTTTTTTCAAGAGTTATGTATGATTTTATTGAAACAGAAGCCTAGCAACAACCAAGCAAACAAAATAAAACTTAGCTAATTACAAGCCCAAAATGGGGCGAGATACATTAAAGTCCAAATGATGTAGATCATGAGCCCATTTTGATATGTCCCTCTGAATCTTCCAATAAACTTCTTCCTGCAATTTAGCTTTGCCGTCAAAGCATCGAGCATTCCGCTCCCCCTAGATATTCCAAAGGCATCCTAGCAAAGAGGCCATAATATTAGAATGTTCTTCTTCAATTGAGGGCCATGTCATGCCCAAATTAGTTGTGGAACTGATTGAGGCATTGACCACTCCGCGTTGAATAAATTCATAATCTGGTTCCATAAATGATTAGCAAAGGCACAGTGGATCAAATGATTCCGCATCTGACATGCAAAGAAGGCAAATATTCGTGAAGGGGGGTGGGGGTCTTGAGAATTCCTCGAAAAGGAGCCGAAGGGGGATGCTGGCCAAACTAAGGAGTCATCCGAGTCCTGAACATGGTTTTGAATGTTGGCATCGGTCGACGTATCGGCCCGACAAAAAAATGATACGATACGGCGCCATGTATCGGTATCGGCCCGTATCGGTCAGATTTTTTTAAAAGTAAAAAAAATATGGAAAATATTAGAAAAATAGGGGGGGAAAATGAGATATCCAAGAATCTATCATTTTTGTGTGTTTTGACCATGTATTCAATGATGTATCAGACCATTCTTTGATGAGGATGTTGTTTATCGATTTGATTTGTTGAAGGTCAACTGAATGGGCCCTAAATGAACACAAATCAAACATGATTTGGTAAACAATGGCCCCTTCCATTGCAAATACAACAAAAAGAAGATGAAAATATAAAAAAGAAAGTGAAGGTTTACCATTTTTTCCGATTTTTCCCATAATGGTCTTCTTCGCTTCGATTTGTCAAATCCCATTCAAATAATTTGTTTTGATCCAAAAACGAGTCTAGATTTGGCCTAAAATGAGTTTTTAAGATTCTTCCATGGTTTAAATGAAAAGAAGAAGAGGAAACATTAGTGAATTAAAAAAAATCAAAATCAAAATTGGGGTTTATGGGCGTATCGACTTGTATCGGCCCTATATCGGTGTCGATACGCCCCATATTGGCCAATGCGGGCCGATACAGGTCAAATTTTTCGTATCGGGCGGATACAACCTTGTATCGCGTATCGGCTCATGCCGATACGAATACAATATGGCTGTATCGGCTGATACAATACCGATATTCATATTCATGGCCCTGAAGAGGGGACAAATACTGAAGGCGCCCCAAAAAGCTAGCAAAATCTGTTATTTCAGAGTCCGACAAGCCCCTTCTGCATGGAGGACACCATGCTCCTCTTCCACCTTTGCAAGAGAAACACCTGTCAGCTGTTATATTTTTATCCGGTGAGAAACTAGCCATGAGGAAAGCCTCCTCTAAGGGTCTATCTCCTCACCCCTCACCCTCCCAAAATCGAATATGGGAGCCATTGTCGAGCATAAAGGATGATAAGGCTATGGCAGACGGAGGTCCCGAGGTGATGGCCTTCCATATTCCGAAGGTATGGTAGTAAGATGAATTCTTGATCTCCCACCCCCTCTTCCAAAACATACTTCTGAGCAATCGCTTCCCTCCAAAGCTTGCCTTCCTCAACATCGAACTTCCATTGCCATTTGGCAAGCAAGGCCACATTAATCGAGTCAAGGTCTCTCAAACCCGTGCCCCCTTCATTAACGGGAAGGCAAACCTCTTCCCAAATTGATAGATGGAACTTGTGTGTTTTTTATCGGCTCCTTGTCACATAAAGTCCCTCCGCAGATTTTCCAGTTTGGCTAGAATCGATTTCGGACACTTGTAAAGGGACATAAAGTACACCGGTAAATTAGAGAGAGCTACTTTAATTAATGTGATGTGCCCTACTAGAGATAGATGTCTCCCTTTTCACTTGGATAATCTCCATTCGAACTTCTTAATGACCTTGCTCCATAGATGCTTTGGTGGCTTCACCACACATAATGGGAGGCCCAAATAGGATGATGGAAAAGATCCGGTTCCACAACCGAATATTCTGGCAAAAGATGATAAATCTTGTTTGGATATGCCAATCCCTAGCATCTCACTCATATCCGAGTTTATTTTCAATCTTGACACCTCTTCAAAGCACCCCAAGATTTTCTGCAGGTTATCGATCTTTGTCCACCTCCGCATTGCAAAATAGTAATGCATCAGTTGCAAACTGCAAGTGAGATATGATGGGGCTGGAGTTAGCAACACGGAAGCCGGATATTAGTCCCACATGTTGACCCTTGGTTAGCATGCCACTAAGCGCTTCTGCAACCACTATAAATAAAAAAGGGGAAAGCAGGTCCCCTTGCCTTACACCCCTTGAAGCCTTGAAGAATCCAAGTGAGATATTGCCAGTGTTTTAAATAGCGAATAGCGTGTAGCGTAGCGTTCACCCCTCTGAAGCGTGAGGCGTAAGCTACATAGCGTGTAGCGTAAGCTACACGTTACTTCTAGATTTTTAATTAAGGTTGTTCTTGGTTGCACTAATTCCATGATATTCACCAAATTAGACTGATTAATAATGAAATTCAACAAATTTTCATGATATTTTGGTGCAACCAAATATGACTTAAAGTAATAGAAAAGGGTAATCACTAAGTATAAAGGAAAAAGAAAGAGCAACAAAACTAATTTAATACTATTACTTATATCATTTTACTAAAAGCATTAAATATTGAAAATAAAAAAAATGTAACAAATCATCAAAAACATTATTTGATTTTAATGTTGTAATAAAAAATAAATTGTAATGTAAGGCATGTAGCGTGTAGCCTAGTTTATGTAGCGTGTCGCGTATGCAAATTATCATGTAGCGTAGGCTACATGTGACTTAAGCTATTTTCTTGAGCTACGTAGCGTTAAGGCTAAGCTACGCTACGTAGCGTAAGCTACACGCTACATAGCGTAGCTATTTAAAACACTGGATATTGCCTACATATTTGCTTGCCATTAACAAACGATGTTATTAACTATGATACCTATGATATCATGATTCAAGAAAATGTTATAAACTATGATACCTATGATATTATGATTCAAAAACATGTTATAACTTTGATGCCCAGTTACTACTATCTGCTCAATATATCGTGTTGTATAAAATACTGCTACTAGTACTGGATATTCATCAGAGAACCTTTGTTTTTTTTTTTTTTTTTTTTTTTTTTGGAGAAATAAGCAAACTTTAATGAAAGAGGGAGAACTCTAAGAGAATTTGAAGGACTGTTTTGACCAACTACTATTGTATTAATTTCATTATTTTCTAAAACACTGACCAATTTCTTGCCTTCTTGTCCTAATAAATGTTTGTTTGTATGGTGGAATGCTTGCAAAGGGATTTCTCGTTGCAAGGAGAGGAAGATAATCATAAGTGCCATGAGGTACAAGAACCAAATAAGGTAGGAGGAATGGGTAACAGACTGATGAAAGCTATCAATCAAGCTCTCCTAGGATTGGCGATGCAGGGGGTGCATTATGGGAAGAGGTGGTTTCGTTGAATTATAGTGTGTGGAACAATGAGTGGAGCACTCCTAGAACCTGCAGATACATAACTTCTGGAATTTGGAAAACCATCTGAGGTGTGGAGAATCTATCCATGCAAGGTATGACCTTCAAGATCAGTCGTGCTATAGATTTTGGGTGGATTTCTACTGCAGGTATCATTCTTTGAACATTGCATTTCAATCTCCATTTGGATGAATAATCGGAGTGAGGGTACAATTCATGAGTTCAAAGAATGGGTTGGATCTCAGATAGTGTGGTTGCTAAGTTTTAGATGGGATCTAAGGAATGGAGGAGAAGGAAAATCTGATCAGATTATGGATGCTCTGAGAGTAGTCAATCGTCAAAGTAGAACAAGAGAATATGGAGGTGGGCACAAGGAAAAAGATTCTTGGTAAAATCCTTCTACGAGAAAGCAAGGGAGGTTTTCAGCATGATTTACACTGTTCCCTTTGGCGTGGCCTACCAGAGTTTCAGATTGACATGATTTTTGGCACGAGAATGAACATTTGATCCCAAAAATGAGAGAATTCCATTGCCTTTTATAGTAAAAGGCATATAGTTCTTAGGACATTCTCCTAATTTCTAGGACTATCTCCTCATCCTAGTCTTTTTCTTCTGCTTCTGTGTATCTAACAATTAATCATCCCCTAAGGATTCTTACAAAATAATTGTATTGTCTTAATTATTTTACTACTTGGGTTTGTATCGTGGAGACCATTTAGGAATCACCAGGTCATAAAAAAAAGAAAAAAAAAGAAACCCTAACATGCCAAAAATCAGGGAGTCATATTCAACTCGAAGATGCCAAGATACTTGTATATTCTCAATGCATCAAGCCTGACATGATATGTGATTGATACGATACACATAGATACGTTTTAACCATATCCTATTATTAGGTTTTGACCCTAGGCATTTCTTTTGTGTTATTGTCATAGGGGAGTGTGAGACGGGCAACGCATGTGGGGAGAGGAAGGGAAGGAAAGATGGGACTCGGAAGCATGGAATTACAAAGCAGCTATGTTACGGTTGTATCGGCCATTACATAAAGGAAAAAGTTACTCTTACGTGACATGGGGGTGAATTGATCCATTAAAAAGAAATGGGCATATCACACCGTTTCTATCACACCGTTTCAGGGCTGATACAGCCGTTGCAGGCTGACACGGCCATAAAGGGCTCATTATGAAAGTTTTTTATTTTCAAAATTTCACTGATTTTTCCACTTCTTTATTCATTCCAACCATGAGGGAAGCTTAGGAACAAATTATAACCTAAATGTAGGACTGTTTTGAGGATCAAAAATAAAATTTGAGTGGAATTCGATGAACAGAAGCAGAGTCAGCCATTTTGGGAAGTATCAAAAGAAGGGATAAATCATCACTTTTTTTTTTCTCATTTTTCTGTCTTCTTTTGTTGTATTTATATGTAAAGCACCCTAATCCATCAAATGATGCTTGATTTGTGTTCAATTAGGGACTATTTAGTCAACTTTCAGCAAGTCAAGCTGACACTACCCGACAGACAACATTCTTACCAAAGAATGACCTGTGACACCTCAAATACATGTCCCAAAAAAAAAAAAATCCTAGCATACCCTACCACCCCCCCACCCCCCCCCCCCCCAACCCCCCCCAAAGGGACCAGCAAGCTTGCCAATGCACTGGCTGATACTATTACATGATACCTTGGTTGGAAGCAGCGTTTTAAATAGCCTACGCTACATGCTACATAGACTATGCTACACACTACATAGCTCACATTACAAGTCATTCTTCACTATAACATTAAAATCAATAATTTTTTTAATGATTTGCTACATTTTTCTATTTCAATGAAATTTCGTTAGTCTTGTCAATGCTTTTAGTAAAATAATATAAGAAACAGTTTTAAATCAGTTTTGTTGCTCTTTCTTCGCTTTTATACTTGATCATTACCCCATGCTATTACTTTAGGTTGCGTTTGGTTGCACCAAATATCATGATTTTTTTTAAAATTTTATTATTAATCAGCCTATTTTGGTGCAACCAAGCGCAACCTTGATTAAAAATCTAATTAGCATGTAGCTTACACTGCACGATATGTATCATAGACGAATATTGAATGGGTAAAATTTCAGCAGTCAACGGGCTTTTTTGGGGAAAATCTTCGCCATAGATTCCCCAGCAACCACTAATTCAAATGTCTTTCCGTATCCTCTAGATACTCAATGTTTGGAGCTCTCCAAAAACTAATTGCATGGTAAAAGTTTCCTCTGCTACTTTCTATATTGTAAAAGGGCTTACTGTAAAAACGATACTTTCATTGAACTCACTATTTTTTTTTTTTCTGAAGAATAATCACAATTTTATTAAAAGAAGAAAAGGGGAAAAAGAAGAAAACAAAACAATACAAAATAATAATAATAATAAGGGAAAAGAAGGGAAGAAGAATGTACAAATGTTTCAAAAAACATTGATCCAAATGTTTTAGGTAAATCCATGAATTTTTTCTTTTTAATAGAAAGTATAAGTCATAAGACTTTTTTATCGAACGTAAATGCCATAAACAAAACATACTATGAATAATAAGTTCAAATGGATATATGCATCATCCATGCCCTAGATTTACAAATGGAAAATTGATCTCCCCATTACTGTACTCAAATGTGTATTGGTACCATATCTGGGTATCATAGATCGAAGTTATACACTAATTCCTAAATCAACATAAATGAGCAAAATGATCAAACTATCCAACTGAGTTACATGTTGAACATTTAGAAACCAATAGTTGTGTCCCCATTAGCATATTCATTTACGTATCAGTACCTAGGTTGATAGTGATTTTCCTTTCTTGCGGGCTTGCCCATGAACCGTTGCCAGGCCAGCGTTTTGCTATAATTGTGTGTCAGATTGGGAAAGCTTTTGGGTAGCTGATTGTTCCGTCATCAATGGGCTACTGCTTGGCTTGCCTAGGGGTTATTTCTTCTCGTGTTTTTGGTCCTTGGGCATCAGTGGCCGCAGAGCTATTCTCCATATTATGGTTTGGCTGACATTGTCATGTTTTGGGGTACTTTTTAATATCCAGGGTGGCCATTGTGCCTTGTATTGTACAGCCTTCTAGCTCTGCATTGTGTCTGAATTTGAGGCCCTCCTTTGTGTTCTCTCTCTCTCTCTCTATTTTACTAGCAAAAAAAGATTTGGTCTTTATTGATGTCAGGTGGAGTGCTCTGGAGGTTTCAAACTGTCCTTGAGCTTTAGCTTTTCATGAAGTCTCTTGGCATTTCTCTAATATGCAGGGGTGGGGACATACTTTTCCTAGTGCTATTGGGTTCAGCTAGAGGTTGTATTTTGTGTAGAATGGTGCCCTTGGCAATAATCTGAGTACTATGGAAAGGAGTGGGACAATTGTTTCCCTGCAACAACCTCTTCTAGCCTCAAAAAGACAATATTGGATCACAGTCCAATCATCCTAGCCTCTCCAGGTATTTAATTCTGTTCTCCTCCTGCTTTGGAAATGTGACTGGATGTGCAGGGAATTCTGGACGCAACTAGGGGATGGTGGTCTGATTTGTGAAACCTTGGGCTCGGCCCTCTTCCCTTTCTATAAGTTGTCTCATCAAGGCAGGCTAAGATTTTACATTAAGTTGGTCTTTGGTAATCCTGAACAGAGGAAAGATTTTGGGGGATCTTGGCAATCCTGATGTTGTGGAAGGATTGAAAGTTTCTCCAAACTTGGAAGAGAAGCAATCAGATCTTAAGAAGGAAAATGAAAACAATCCCCATTGAGAATTCATCTCCTAGCTTCGGAAATCTCGAGCCGATGAAATCTTAAGGTGTGAAGGAGTTGAGTGACTTTAGACCTATCAACCTCTTGGGAAGCCTTTATAAAATTATTGCCAGAGGCCTTAGACAACAGGACCCTCTTTCCCTTTTCTTGTTCTCTATCATTGCATAAGGCTCAAGTCGTCTTGTTCAAAAAGCTTTAGAACTTGGAGTTTTCCAATTTTCAATTTGGACTCTTGTAGTGCTGAATCTCCTATCTCATGTTCGCAAACAATACAGTTCTTTTATGTGACACGGTGCCAAATCAGATTGCAATTGTCTGAGGAGTCCATTATTTCGAGGTGGTCTTGGGTTGAGATTTTGACAAGAGCTCTATTACAGGAGTAGAGTTGGATTTGTCAACAGTGGAAAGTGTGATGCTTATTATGGGGGTGCAAGGTGGAGTCTTTACCATGAAATATTTGACTTTCCTCTTGGTGCAAATCCAATTGCTGAATCAACCTGAGATCAATTTGTGGAGAGATTCGAGAAAAGATTGGCTTCATGGAAAAGATCATATATTTCCCTTGGTGGCTGTTTAATGCTACTCTGTCAATCTCCCCACATACTAACTGCTATTCAAAATCCCCACTAACGTAGCTAAGAAACTCAAAAAGCTACGAAAGGATTTCATGTGGGAAGGAGGCACAGGCACCACTTCCATCTTATCAAATGGGAGGATATTTCAAAAGCCAACAAGGGGGAAATTGGTGTAGGCAGAACAGGGAGAAAATCTCGATGCTGCTTGCAAAGTGGTGGTGGTGGAGGTTTGCTTGTGAACATGATTCCCTTTTGTGGACGATCATCTCCTGCTATCATGGGGTGGAGGAGAGGGGCTGGAATCTGGTAGGAGTGATTGGTGTGAGGATCTTATGCATTTGAAAGGCAGTCTCCAAGTTTGGAGATGATTCAAGGGAGTAGGCAAAGTTCTCTCCATGGGTGCGATGTTCGAGGTTGGGATGGGCAACCAAATTTATTTTTGGGGAGTGGTGGGAGATGTATTGTTGGCCAAGTGTTTCCCACAGTTCTATTTCTTGTAGGGAATCTTCTTGTGAAGAGTGGTAGATTGGTTTGGAGTTCTTACTGAATCTATGGGACTGAATTAGAAAAAGCATGGAATATCTTCTCAAAATGCTCAATGAGGTCCTTCTCACAGCAACGGGGAGGACAAATGTGTTTGGCCTTATGCATCTAGGTGGAAGATTCTCAGCTTAGGAATTTCAGATAGCTCTATATGCAGTAGGTAGACTAAAGCCTCCATGTGCTAGTGTTTGGGTATGATGCGCCCTTTCAAGGGTGGATAAGCTTTTTATTGCACCTTCATAGCAAAAAGATATTCTGACACTGGATCAACTCTAAAGAAGAATTTTCTCCATTCCCAACGACATTCTTCATCGTTGCAAGATGGCTTGTGAAATTTATGTTTTCTTCTTCAATCTATTCAGTACTTTCTGGTTGCTTCTTGGTTGTGTCAGGTCTAATGGAGGTCACTTCTTTTACTGATTTTTCCGAGGTAGACGAAAAGAATTCTGTAGGGCATATGGAAAGAAATAATGATAGCACATCTGGGCCCTCTTTAAAGCTACTGAAGCATATTGAGTTTCTTCTTAAAAGTTGGCTATATGGGCTAAAGAAAGAATTTAAAGGAGCGAGATTTTCCGATTTTTAAGGATTTATGTTTTCTATTCAGGAAGCAGATGTCACCTTGAGGCACCTGCCCGCTGAATTCCTCCTGAGGGTGGAAATTGAATGTCGATGAGAGTTCTTTGGGGAATCCTTGACTGTTTGGAATTGGCATTGTGAACCATATCAATTATCAACACAAAATCCAGATATCATTTAGGCCCTTATATCTGTTGAGCTCATGATGCAAAATGGATGGCAATTGAAGTAGGAGGCACATTCTCTCTGTCTTTCTGGTTCCTCTCATTATTGAAGGAGACACAGGGTTGAGCCCCTGGGAGTGAGGGTTTTACTTATAAATGATATTATAAAAGATCTGCTGCTTTAAAGGTGTCTTCTAGTCATACATTCCAAGGGAAGCCAACTCCATTGACAGCATTCTAACAAAGCAAGGCATCTCTCCAAATAGCCTCTTCATTGAATCTTTTCAACTATGGCCCTTGATCGAGTGAAGCCGGGATAGGATTTATGTAGCCGACCCAAACTAGTTGGGATAATGATGAGGATTGTGTCATCTGATCCTTCGCCTTAAATGGACTTATCTCTTCTTCTTTTTCCCCATTTAATACACAGAGATCCCAAGGAATCATCTTCAACTATAAATATAACTCTTGATGTAACACGTTGCCAGTAGACAGGAGTGTTAGCAGTAAGCAGCTAGATCTGTTAAACATTAGGGGCTGTGCCTCTTTAGGCCAATAATCTGTCTAGACTTGAATCATAGATGGATGGAGGTATACTCTTTCAAGTAAGCCCTATGGCTCAATGCTAGACTCATAAGAGGTTCAATATGAGGTCATGGATTCGAGCACCCATTGTGGTGTGAGTGTGCAGGCCTGTGTGGGGTGTGTGCATGTGAAAAAAAAGAAGAGTAAGATCTTCTCGGCATCTCTCCATTAGTTATAGGTTTTCATTCTGTCTGAGGCCAAATTGGATAAGCATATTATTGTATAATTTTTGTTTTTCAATTAATTGAATTAGTTGATGATTCTCTATCAGAGATTTTCTCCGACTTGCTTTACCAACTTGCTGAAAGAGTAACATGCAAGCGCTAATATACTTCTTGGTGCACTTTTCTCTATTGTCTTAATGTACTCACCACCCATATTTTGATCATTAAAGGCTCGTTTGAATCATCGTCGTCGTCGTCTAAGCCTTATCCCCTACTACTTGGGGTTGCGCCCATTAGCGAAAGTCCCCACCAGCCCCAAACCTTTTAAACGGCGCACGGAATGACCTGTCATTGATTTGAATTGTTGATTCATTCATACAAGCGAGAGCAAGCCATGGTGCAAGAATCCTAATCCTTTGAATGGGGCAAATTTATATAATTGTCCGTAAATCACACAGTTAGAATCATCAAATCAAAGTGTTACTTTAAAATCATTAGTGTGATATATCTACTAGATGTTTCTAGATGATAATTGGACCTATTTTATTTCTCTGGTCAATCCTGATTGTCCATTTTCATGCTATTGATTGGAAGCTTTAGATCACCTAAGTGGCACAATTTTTACACCATGGCTTACTTCTAGTGGTATGAATGAATGAATAGTTTTGGATCAACAATGGGCTACTTAGTGAAAAGGTTTGGGGGTGGGGACATCAGCAAACCCACGAGCGGTGGCGCCTCTGCTCCCCAACCAAAAAAAGATAAAAATAATAATAAAAACAAACAACTACACAAGAACCTCCATGTTCATATAAGTCCCAACAAATGATTTTCTGGGGCATCCCATTTTCATATCGTGGGGGTACTATGATGGAAGGGTGGAATGGCATACAAACACCATGGTGGGTCCCACACGCCAACTAGTTGTGTGCAAGCACCTCACTGTGTGGAACCCACCATGGTCTTTGTAAGGTTGACTTACCATGAAAATGAGGCACCCTGAAAGTAGGGTATATCGACTATTAGGTGGGTGCACACCATTGAAAATGAAAATGGGGCACCCTGAACGTAGGTTAGATTGAACTATTAGGTGGGGCACACCATTGAAAATTATGAACAACCAACCAAAAAACTCCACATTCATGCGGGGCACGTCTAATGGCTGAAGCCTAAAATTTTAGTTGGTTTCATGATTTAGGTGAACCCCACCGTTGGTTTTTACAGGGTCAACCTGCAATGTGTATGTGAAACCCACTCCAACCATCAAATATGTCATTGCCTCAGGTTGGGCCATTATTCAAGTGGGACCAAGGATAGGGCATCCCCCTGTAAACTGTTCCTGATTGTGCAGCCCGCCTGAATCATGAAAGCCCAACTTTGGACCCTAGGCCTAACCTTTAAGGGACACATTGGGTTATTGGCAGGAATGTCACATACACATCATGATCCCCCAAGGCACAGCAAGGGGTCATTCATGTGTGTGCGCGAGCTCTCCTTAGCATGGTGAGAAATCTCATTCTCTAGAAATTTCTCAGGAGATTTTCAAATTTTGAGGTTTTTCTTGAGATATTATCAAGAAAATCTTTCTAAAATAAAAATAAATATTATTTATTTAAATTTATAAACAGTTTTAAGATTTCAAATATATGTAATTGCTGATGAATTAGTGTCAACTTTAAATAATTTTGCAAGTAAATATCAGGATATTTCAAAATTGAAACTGCCAACATGATGAAAATCTGTGATATTCTCACAATTATATCGTTTCATTAAGGTGGCAAGATTCTGAAAAGCTCGGCGATCTCTAGTTCATATATTTCAAATGTGGAAGTTTAATCGTCACTTTTTAGGCCCACTTCTGTTCATTTTTTTCCGCAATGCCTAAAATTATCTCACAAAACGGTTGGACGCTGTAGATTTCTCACAAACATAACGGTGGGCCCCACCTAGATTCCGAGCGAAGGACATGCCTGCGAAAGGCCAATCCGCGCCTCCTGCTCTTCTTTTCCGGGCGCGGATTGCCTGCGAAAGGCTTTCGCAGGCATCTCCTATGCAAGGAATCTGGGTGGGGCCCACCGTGAGGTTTGTGAGAAATCTACGCCGTCCAACCGTTTTGTGAGATCATTTTAGGCATTGCGACCAAAGTTGAACGGGATCCAAGACTTAAGTGGGCCGTAAACATGACGATTGAACTTCAACAGTTGAAATATTCGTGGGGCCATAGAAGTTTCGAATCAGGATAATATTTGTATTTTCAGTTCATCTCAGTAGTAATGACATTATGAACGGTATGGATGGCATATAAACATCACAGTGGACCCTATAGAGGTTTCAACGGTAAGAATTTCCCTACACACCTTTTGCTTTAGTGCGGCCCACTTGAGTTTTGGATCCGTTCAATTTTGGTTGCAACGCCTAAAATGATCTCACATAACGGTTGGATGGCGTAGATTTCTCACAAACCTCATGGTGGGCCCCACCCAGATTCCTTGAGCAGGAGATGCCTGCGAAAGGCTTTCGCAGGCAATCCGCGCCCTTCTTTTCCTGCGTCTTTTAATCAACACGCTCTCTCTCCTGGGACACGTGGAAAATTTCCAGACACGTGCATCGACCCCACGATGAACGCATGCAAGACAATCCAGACCATCCAAGTTATGGTTCCATCATCGATACACCAATCCAGACAGATAAGATCTCTCCTTGAGCTTAAACTGCTGGCTGACCACTGTATTCTTAGCTGTTTATTTGGTAGCAGTCATTTAGATGGTTGAATCGTGATTCGAACGTGCTGGATTGACAAGCGTTATGCACAGGCATAGTGCCACAGGTTGTATATGCAGGGAAAGCTGTACATATACCCCAGCCTTTGAGTATGCTACCTACACAATCATGAGCAAATTAGTCTTCAAGATGAAATGCTTCTCTTCCTTGAATTAATAATATAAAAAATTCAGTTGATAAAAGGGAAGAAAACGAACGAGCTCAAAACATTAGGGAGCTCACTTACTACGTCTTATGCTCCACCCCCTTCGCTTTTGTGACTACGGGGGTTGAGCTATGACTGTGTTCGCTCCCTCCTAGTAAATACCAAAAGAATGAGACGGTAGGCAAACACCCCTCAGTCTAGGGGGCCTATACCTAAATCGGTGGGGCCTCGCTACACTCAAGGGAAGTAAAGAAGTCAACCGAAGGGCAAAACAAGGAAGAAGCCCTTCGGTCGACTTCAAGCTATGCAGGAAATTTACTAGCAATGAGACGTCAGAAACCGTAAGTAGCAATAGTGCAACTCAAACAAAAAATGAAAAGCGAAAAGATGGAGGAAAATAAACAGCTTACACACACTATTCTCGAAATTTTATACTAACAAGCCCCTATTAAAAAAATCTATACGTGAGAATCTGAATGAGGCCCAAGCGAGAAATCCAAGCACAATCTTACCACAAGGCCATATGGAGATGATAGCTGACGTAATGGAGAAGAGTAAAAAACCAAAACAAAATTTTGAACCCCGAAAGTCTCCTTTTTTTTTCTTTCTTTTTTTTTTTTCTATTTCTTCTATGTCCTTCAAAAAGCTCGACCAGGGAACAGTGCCTTGTGTTTGGATGAACTATTGAATTTAATTACAAAAAGAAAAAAAAAAGTAGTTTTGTAGAGAGAAAATGACCAAACCGAAGTTATCTTAGTATTGTTCAATTACTAAAAGAAAAGAATTAATCCAACTTGGAAATAATAGAACTGCAACTCTGAGCTAAGGGAGAGTCCCTCCGATTTATCTACAATTTGCTCATTTCCAATTCTTGGAATCGATTGCTGCAATTTGATTCACTTGTCCATCCAAACACATGAGGTTTTTGAAGCGAAAGCAGTGGCCAAAGTAGAAGACTCATGTAGCTGATTAGTGAAAGCTCGAATTTTACAATGGCTCACGTATTGTTGCAAACAAGAAGCTCCATATGTTGTCAGTGCATTGCATGTTGGTGGCGTAAAAGTAACCTCATAATTGAATCACACAAGCGAAAGAGAAATACAAGCAAAACAACTATAGAGAACACATGAATTTACGTGGAAAAACTCTTGCAGGAAAAAACTAGGACACGGAGTGATAAAATCCACTATGAATCAAAATAACTTACAAATTCAAAACCCTCGTTTCTACAAACGAATTCCTCTTCAAAACCTTAGCTCTCACGTTTGCACAACTAGGAATTAACCTTAATCTTGTAGTTACATGATTTATATAATCCTTGTGCAGAATTAGAAACAATCCCTGTATAATTACGTACACTGTCAATTGATATGCTTGATTGATCAACAGCCCCATGTTCAATCAATTGAACATGTCCAAAAGTGTCTAGAGAGTAAAGTTGATTTTTTTTAATTTTCTCAATCAATTGAGCTTGGTGTTCAACTAACCGAAACTCTAAAAAACTGTCCAGAGACCAATCTGATTGATCCGGGGTTTTCTCGATCCGATCGAAGCTGTTGTTCGATCAATCGAAACCCCATGTTTCTGCACAGATTAAAAGCATAGGTTTTAACAATCTCTACCGTGGCTTTAATCTCCATGCTCCACTGCTCCAAGCTTCATTATCCATCTTTAATCGTCTCCATCATAGTAATATCATCATCGCTTATCATACATACTCATCTTCATCAAATCTTTGCCAAGCCTAGAGAAGTCGAACGAAATCTGAACTTCTTTACAGGAACAACTTTCGTAAGCATATCTGTCAGATTCACGCTCGTGTGGATCGTTTCAAGAGTAACCACCTTTCTCAAGCACCTGTCGAATAAAATGATAATAAACATCAATATGTTTAGTACGGGAATGGTATACTGAATTATTCGCCAAATAGATCGCGCTTTCGCTGTCACAATTCACAGGCACGGCCTTCTGCTGAAGCCTCAACTCATTCATCATTCCTCTTAACCAGACAGCTTCTTTGAATGTCTCTGTCACTACCATATACTTAGCTTCAATTGTGGTCTCATAAAACTAATTGTTGGTCTTTAGATTTTGTTAGGAACCTATGTTATACGCATATTAAGAAACAATTATTAAAAGAGGCTAGATGTTCAATGAAGGCTCACGTGAGAGTGCTCTCTCTCTCTCTCTCTCTCTCTCTCTCTCTCTCTCTCTCAAATGGGTAACATCCCTGCAATGCGCCACGAGTTCTTGGTTGGAGTGATGATACAATTGATATGCTAATGGTTTGAATGGCATATAAAATCATGGTGGACCTCACATGTTTCAAAGTCGGGTGTTCAATCATCACTTTCTCCTACTGTGTTACCCACTTAAGTTTTGGATCTGCCTCATTTTTAGGCTCATATCTTAATATGAGCTGGCTAAACAAATGGCGTTCAATCATCACTTTGTCCTGATGTGTGGCCCACTTTGAGTTTTGAATATTTCTCATTTTTAGGCTCATAACCTAACATGAGCTGGAAAAACAGATGGATAGGCGTACTTCTCTCAAACATCATGGTGGCCCCAACTAGCTTTCGACCTAGGGAACTTATGCGGTTGGGGTGGCAAGCAATTCGCAGGGGCGCGACTTTGGTGGATGCGAGAATCCACCAAGGTCGGTGTTTCCTTGACTTTGGGGCCCATTGTTATGTATTTGCCTTAAATCCACGCCGGCAACCTATTTTGAAAGCTTATTTTAAAGCTTGATCTAAAAATGAGGTAGATCCAATTCTCAAGTGGACCACACTACAAGAAACAGTGGTGATTGAATTGTAAGAATTCTATAAGGTGGGCTTAATTGATCAACGATCTGGATCTCTTTAAGGGTTGGATATGATGATAGGGTATACTGATGGACCCCACTAAAGTTGTGATTGATCTAAAATCATGTAGGGGTGGTGCGCTACAGTTGTGTTACATGTATAGTGTTTTAGTGGGACTAGGGGCCTGTTTGTTAAATCTGAAGTCTGAAGCCTGAATTTGAAATCTGAAGCCTGAATCTGAAATCTGAAAATTTATTTGGTAACTATTGTTGAAGTCTGAAAATTAAGTACTGAATCTTAAACAACCTGTTTGTTAACAAACATTTGAAATGACCGAAATCTGTTAATTTGACATATTTGCCCCTGTCTATTGTTTGGAGATGTTTCGCATTATGAAAGATTTATGTTTTTATTAAATAAAAATAAAATCATTAAGATAACATCCATTTAATTCAAATGAACTAAAATATTCAATAGAAAACCTATGGCAAAAACTTGAAATATATTTTAAATTGAGAAATATTTAAAGAAAAATAACTGGGTAAAAATTCTTTTTTTTTTTTTTTTCCCTTTTAATAGATTTACTTACAATCTTTAAAAAGAAAATAAAAAATAAATGTATTCAAAGCTTTAAAATATATGATATTAAATGCAACCAAACAATTCATATAAAAAAATGACAACATCAAAATAGGTAAAAAAAAGACAAAAATTCAAGAAAATCGAGTCTTTTTAAAAAATGGAGTAGAATGAAATACCTTCATAGGAAAAACATTTCTAAACTTTTACAAAGAAACTAAACAAACAACCAATGATACAATGGAAAAGGGAATGAAATGTTTTTTTTTTTTTTTTTCCTTTCTTATTATGTTGGCATAAAATCTCTACACATTGAAGTTCTGATGCATACCCAATTATTCGATACTAAGCGCCCGTTTCGGATTGTAAGTTACTTATTAGATAAGCAATTTATAAAAAGCAGAGAAGTCTCTCTAATTAGCCCTGCAGTTCTTTATAAAAAGCAGAGAAGTCTCTCTGTCAGACCTCCCACCCACAGCACCTCCGAACCCAGCTACCTGACCTACTACCTAGCCTCTGTCGCACCGCGACTTGCACCAGTCTCGCTCCGGTCCGCGAGGTCCCGACCCATCTGCGCACGTGCGAAGTGCCAAGTGCGCCACTAGCGCCTCTACAGCCACTACTGCCTCACGTGCCCACGCCCTTCGCACCTAGCCTAGCCCAAGCCCGTGCGCGGCCATTCTCCATCTCTTCTACCATAAATAAGTAAGGTGCACAACACCCTACTTATAAAGAGGAAAAAATCCTTTCTCCCATCCGATATGGGACAAAAAACCAAACGCTTTTTTCTTTTAAAATTGTTTTAAAAAACAACCTTTTTTTCAACAAAATGAGATGGAAAAACAAATGTACAACATGGATGTAAACTGCATACACCACGGTGAGCCACACAGCCGATTTAGCTTGGTAGTGTTGGGTCACCACCCAATCCGCTTCCCATGGACATCAGTCTGTCCAAGCGGTCGGGTTTTCAGTTTGTTTGAACGTGGTCTCTACAGCTGGGTTTTCTGCTTCATGCGAAAGCCTTTATCATATTATGGAGGCTCACCTAAGACGGTGCAGCCATTAATGTGGGGCCACCTTGATGTATGTATTGTTGCAAGAGAGCCTTCAAACGACATCCCCAGACTCTCACCGACCGGTCATGACCGGTTGGACAGTGGGCGCCGACTGGTCAAACGTGAATTTTGGTGTTTTGCTCCCTAGACTGTTTTTGGTTCGGTCGGTCGTGTTACGCGTGACTTGAGTAGGAAGTTTTTCTTGCGCCATTGCACGGTAGTGCGTAAGACGTTTCTAATTTCGGGTTAGCTCCTATATATGGGGCTTAAATTCGGGATTAGGTGCAGGTGTCCAAGGTTTCTAAAGTGGGTTTGGGAGAGGTGAGAGTGTTTTGAGAGAGAGAGCTTGGGTTTTCTCTGTTTTTCTGTAATTTTCTGTTAATCATAATAGATCGCTTTGTGCTGTGGTTTTTTACTCGTTGAAATGCTTTTACACATAAAATTAGATTGTCTCTTGTGGTTGAATAATTGTGTGAATTTGTTTAATTGTGTTTCTCCTTTGATCTTATAGTACGCTGTGTTGTTTGACTTATGTTGTCTGCTCCCATTTTTCCCAACATGTATTATATATCCACTCCATCCATCCGTTTTTCTAGATCACATTAGGGCATTATATAAAAAATGAAGTGGAGAAAATTATCAAGTGGACCATACCATAAGAAACAGTGGTGGGTGACCATCCTACCATTAAAAACTTCTTTAGACTCACCTTCATGCTTCCGTAGTGATTATTTACCATCCAATCTGTGGATAATGTCACATGAGCATGGATAAAGGGAAAAAACAAATATCAGCTTCATCCAAAACTTTTGTGGCCGATTAATGGTCAATCACCACTGTTTCCTATATTATGGTCCACCGGATGATTGGATCTCTTTCTTTTTTGGTATAATTCCCTAAACTGATATGGAAAAATGGATCTACGGAGTGGATGCATAATACATACATCAATGTGGGCCCCACGGTAACCCAAGGCTCTTGGGTGAGGCCGGGGTCTTACCTAATCCGCTCCCCTCTAGCAGGAAGTTCCTGCGCTGGAACTTAGGTGGGGGCTATCGTGATGCTTTTAAGAAATCCACACCGTTCATCCAATTTTTTGAGCTCCTTTTAGAATGTGTGACCAAACATGATCTGAATCCATGACTCAAGTGGGCCGAAAACGTAAGGATTGAACATCCACAGTTGAAATATTTGTGGGTTCATAAAAGTTTTGAATTAGGCTAATATTTGTGTTGCCAGTTCATCCCCGTAGGAATGACATTATTAACGGTATGGATGGCATATAAACAACTGTGGACCCAGGGAGGTTTCAACGTTAGAAATTTCCCTACCCACCTTTTCCTTTAGCACGGCCCACTTTAGTTCTGAATTCGGCTCATTTTTCGTCCCACGTCCTAAAATGAGATCACAAAACGGATGGACGGGGTGGATTTCTCACAAACATCACGGTGGGCCCCACCTAGGTTCGCAGGAAATCCGCGTCCCTATCTCCATTCTCAAACGTCTATTTACCGGTCCATAATTGTAGGGCCAGATTTTCCCACGTCCCCCTCTAATATCAACGGTTTATATCATATTAATCGGATAGTAGAATACACTTATACACATCTCGGCATTTATTTAAAAACAAAAAAAGAAAAAGAAAAGAAAAGAAAAGAAAAATCCCGCCTCTTCCCGCGCCCCCCTTGATCCGAATTTGGGGGCATTCGGATCTCTTATTCCTCCACGGATTTCTTTCCTCTCTCACTCTCTGTATATTTGAAATAAGCATATCCATGATTTCCTTCTTTCCATCTCATTGCAATAAAAAAGGGTTATAACACAGATGAGGTTTCCACCATCTCCGTCTTCTTTGCTCACCAGGTCAGCTGTCTTCTTCTAATAAATATGCAGTTTTTTTAATTTTTTATTTTTTTTAGGCAAGAACTCATACCAATCTCTTATATGAAAATTTCTTCACATAATGCATCTTTGAAATTACAAATTTCATTCATTAGGAGGGAGAAGAGAACCTTGATTGTTACACGGTTTATCTTTCATACATAAATAGGAAGAGAAATAGGGACTTGGATCATTGTCCATTCACAGATACTCTACTATTTTATACCTCTGCTGCTTCTCTTTTCTTCTTATCAGAAGCATTCGTCATTGAAGCTTTAAGTATTTAAGAAGCCTGCAAAAGTATATATTCATTTCAATCACAACCAATAATAATAATAAAAAAAAAATTCCACATTTACAATACTACTGTAAAAACATAGGAAATAGAGAAACATCCCAAAAATGAAAAGCTGCTTGAAAGATTATTTTATTTATTTATTAGATAGGATGGAGGAGTGAATGGGAGAAAGTATGCGTGTGGCGAACAGGGCAAGTGCATGTGATATGGAGAAGGATTAGATCTCATGTGGGCTTGCTTTTAGGTTAGGGACAAGATAAGGAGTTGGATAGAATTTCGTCAAAGTATATGAACTATGTATTATAATAATATTTATTTATTTATTTATGTCGTGTTGGGAGTTGATTTACTCAACTGATGCTCTTAAGTAATTCAATTACGGTGAGGATGGGGCCAAAAGGGAGATGGGCCCAAAAAAATGCTCCCTCTTTATAATACTGAATTGTACTGTAGAGATGGGTACTGGATGGAACAGGGATGGGTGGAAACATTGTGTTACGATCTTAATGGTTTAAAGAGCTTGATGTGTTCCATCAGGACAGTCCTTGGGACTTTTTGCTTATTGGTTGGGTTCTTAACAGTTGGTATTAGAGCTAGCGATATGTCCCATTTTGGAGTTATAAAAAGGGTGCTTTTGGTGTATTGATTGGGTTCTTAACAATTGGTGTTAAAAAGCTGGCGATATGTCCCACGTTGGAGTCACAAAGGGGTGAACTGTGGAAAGGCAAACTTGGACTTGGATAACTAGAGTGCAGCCACCATAACTTGGAAAGGGCTACTTGGAAAAAGAGTCAAGAGTGAGAGCTGACATAGAGTGGGCCACCATGGGTGTCCGCTGTGGAGTGTACAATAGTGGAATATTACAACACTAATGGTTTAAAGAGCCTAGCTTGACGCGTTCCATCAGTCTTGGGGCTTTTGGTGTATTGTTTAGATTATTAACATATTGAGAGAGAGAGAGAGAGATGAATAATATAGAATTAGATAATTAAGGAAGAGAAAAAGAATCACCTTTCCTCCTCATCAGAGGAAGAGCTTCCTTTGCTCCCAGCAGAGGACCTGTAATTAGGGAATGGCACTTGGCCCGACTCAATATACTTGAGATCCTCTATGAGGATGTCATAATGCCTCTTCACCTCCTCTGCGGATTTCCCGGCCACCGCCTTTGCTACATTCTGCCAGCGGTCGGGGGTGTCCTTGTCATACAAAGCCAATGCCCTCTCAAACTGTTTGTTCTGCTTGAGAGTCCATGAAGAACTCGAACTTCGCATTGAGCTGGATGCCATTTCTCTCTCCTTCTTGTGTCTAAGACACTCGAAACAAAAAAGAAATGTTAGAGAGAGAGAGAGAGAGAGAGAGAGAGAGAGAGAGAGAGAGAGAGATGGTGTGAGCAAAGATTGGGAAGGGGTGGTCTCCTTATAAACAGGAAGGTAGAGGTAGTGAAGGAGGTGGGGGGTGGTGGAGCCAGTTGGCTAAGAATATATTTTCATAAAGGGAGGAATAATAACTGATCTCTCTTCTTATAACCACAAGATGAGTGTACCTCGCAAAAAGACAGGACAACGAACAAACTGCAAGCTGCCATGAGAATCAGTATCTCCGGACGATCTCTCTCTCTCTCTCTCTCTCTCTGCTTTTCTTTCTCTCTTTTCCTTCTTTTTATTTTTATTTTTTATTTTTCTCCTCATCTTTACATGTTTGAGAATCATATATCTTTTTATTTTTAAGAACCATCTAGTGGAATAAAGAGCAGTGGCCAGTGAAAAATGTGCTCTCTGTTCTCATTTTTTCAACCGGTTGGAGATAAGAGCTTTGACTCTAAGCCCTCCTTGATTCATGCATGCAAGGACAGAAGCGTGCCAACGTGGCACATCCATTGGTTTACAGTTGCCTCATTGTGTCCAGCCCGAGGCGGATTAGGTGAGACCTCGGGCTCACCTAAGACGGTGCGGCCCAAACCGTGGGGTTACCGTGGGACCCACCTTGATGTATGTATTATGTATCCACACCGTCCATCCGTTTTTCCAGATCATCTTAGGGTATTATGCCAAAATTGAAGTAGAGACAATTATCAGGTGGACCATACCATAAGAAAACGTGGTGATTGACCATCCTACCATTAAAATCCTCTTAGGACACACCTTCATGTTTCTGTAGTGTTTATTTACCATCCAATCTGTTGATAAGGTCACATGATCCTGGATGAAGGGAAAAAACAAATATCAGCTTCATCCAAAACTTTTATGGCCCATTTATGGTCAATCACCACTGTTTCATATGTTATGGTCCACCTGATGATTGGATATGATTCTTTTTTGGTATGGTACCCAAAAATGATCTGAAAAAATGGATGGACGGTGTGGATACATAATACATACATCAAGGTAGGCCCCACTGGTAACTCACGGTAAGGACCGCACCGTCTTGGGTGAGGCCGGGGTCTCAACTTATCCGCTCTCGTCCAGCCCACCACTGGCCGTAGGCATGCCTTGGCCCAAAGACCAAAGTTTAAAGCTGGGCCACACGTGTATGTTGAATACAGACTGCTGGCCATATCTTTTTTCCTTCTTAATTACTAACCAATCACGTGGCATGTGTTACTTACCTGATGAGTGCAGCAGATTGATTATCTTGCATTCGTGGTAGGCCCCACCAGATGAATGGTTTAGATCTTTGCACCTTTCATGCGTGTGCAATAAATAATAATAATAAAAGAGATAGATATCTGAGTCTGAAGCAGTGTAACGCCGTACACAATACTCACGAGCGGGTCCGAGTCCCTTTTTTTTTTTTTTTCCTCAGCTCCAGGGGGGCCTTGAGAAAAGCTCATTGGGAGATGTGGGGGCGGAATCGGCTTTTAGCCGTATGTTTTATAATTTAATTTAGAAAGGCGGAGCCCTGAAAGATAAGAGGGCCGAGTGCTGAGGAAGCGGATTGGCTGGTGCACCCTACACCAGCTGAGGTTGCTGGTGTAGTGACGTCATCAAGTTATGTGGGTCCCACCATGAGGTACGTGTTATATCCAAACCGTCCTTCATTTATTTTGAGATCATTTTAAGGCTTGAGACAAAAAATAAGACAGATCCAAAGATCCAGAGGACCACATTGCAGATAGCAGTGGGAGATTGAACGTATACCATTGAAACCTTCTTGGAGGTCCCAGAAGTTTTGGATCAGTCTGATATTTATTTTTACCATTTATCCAGGTCCATATGACCTTATGAACAGTTTGAATGGAAAATAAACATCATGGTGGACCCTAGGTATGTTTTAACAGTGAGAATCAGTTGTCCTCGCTTCCTTTTGTGGTGTGGTCCTACTTGAGTTTTCGAAAGGACTCATTTTAGGTATAATGCCCTAAAAATGATCTCGCCAAATGGATGGACGATATAGATATACTAAATACATCATTGTGGGGTCCACAGAGCCTTAATTTTTTTTGAACCGTTTGCACAAGCATGATGATCGAGGACTGCGGACTCGCTATGCATCCGACACGTACCTAGCTGGTGTAGGGTGCACCAGTAGGGTCTGGAGCAAAAGTCCAAAGGGAAGTTGCTGGCTCTGGGTAAAACCAAAACCCGTACACTGCTCCGAATCATCATTCTACTTTATTGCGGAATCGAACCGGTCAGTAAGTGTTCCCTTCTAGGCTCCTGTCAGTTCATGGGATCCACTTCCTATCTTTTTCGTCCTCACTCACTGCTGCTGATGATGATGTAACATTGTTTGCGTGCATTGTTCACCAAAAATAAAAAGAGGAAACAACAACAATAATAATCACAAGCCTAAGCAGGATTACCTTACCCTGTTGATATTGATGGTGCCTAGCCCTGTATGCACACAAGGAAGGAATTCAAGGCATAGATATAGAAATTGTAATAATTATCCAACAGTTATTATCATCTTTACTAAAGAAATTGGGATCCAAAAATTAAGGATTATGCATATATATAAGTGAAAATATTACTTTTATTAGACGAGAAAGTCACTTTGTGTTGCACTAGAATATACAAGTGTAATGATTATTTTGTGGAATCTCGAGCATTCTTCCTATTAAAACAACCTCATTCTTTCAAGGAAAACAATATCTCCTTTGCTTGAATTCTTACCATTCAAATGCGCGCCATTAATGGTTTCAGTACTTGGCCTGAACTGGTCCACTTTCTCAGTTTTCTTTTGAAGTGGTTAAATCAATACACATGAACTTAACAATGCCCGCAAAGAAAGAGTCATTCATTATGACCTTGAAGTGTAAAGTAATAAGGACACATGAGTCACCTATGAGACCAATGAACTTGCATGACGACAAGAATAAAATCTATCTTCTGCTTGTAGCACACCTTACTCTATTAGTAGATCGTGATTAATCAAGTGCTTTTCGTCTATGCAATCACATGAGTGCTCACAATTTCCAAGGTATTGTAGTTTAATTCCTGAAACCTTTGGAAAGCTTATTCTAATTTTTATCTGTGGGCCTAATTGTGTTTTAAGGCCCACATCTACTCCAAACATAAGGTGCACCCCTTTAGGATCACCCAATAACTAAAAATCAAGCCAATCCAAAATTTAAGTGGGCCCCAACATAGGGAGTCATTGGGATGGAGGTGCCTACTATTAAAACCTTTCAAATTGTGGGTGAGACCTACTATATCCACTCCATTTATAAAATGGATCCCACTAGGATGAATGGGCAACCCAAAAAATCAGACGATTACCTAACTTAGGTGGGTGACACCATGTGATTTTAGAGGTTTTAGGCATGATTTTGCTTGGTGTGGCCCACCTGACTGTTTCATTGACCTGATTTCCTTTGGCTCAAAGGAGAACATGAGGGGGACTCACATGATGGAAGGAGAAGATTTACCACCCACATCATGGTGGGGTCCACCAACAATTATGATGAGCTTATGTTCTCTTTATGATTAGAGTTCCCCTAATATAATATTTAGCACATAATATTTTAAAATTATTTAAATTTCAAATGTTTTAAAATCTCAGCAACTCTTAATAGGTGTAAATTTAATTATTGTGCACTATTTTGAATATTTAATTTTAAAATATTATGCACTATTTTAAATATTTTTAAAGAGATAAACTGTATGGGATTGTATTTTAAATATTTAATTATAAGTTACACTATTAATAGACCAATAATTTTACTATTTTGTACTAATGTGATTTTTCGGTTAAATATTCTCATTCCAAAATTAAATAAAATAAATTAGGAAAATTTTAATGAATCTTCCTAATAAATATTTTAATACTATTTGAAAAAATTTGCTTTTCTAAATAAATTTATAGAAACTTCATGTTGCACATGCATTTCTACGCATCTAGTTGATTTTGCTTTTTGAAGATACCGTACATCTTGGACAATATTATTTACCATAATCTCCTTGGTTGAATGTTTAACCATTAATTATTTGTATTTTCTATCTTCCTCTGAATACTATCGATGGATGGATTTAATCATTCGATCTATGCATATTTTAAACCATTAATTTGTTATCTCGGGAGCATGGACAGATCAATTGAGGGCTAGGATTGCACTAATTTGGGCTGGGGCGGCCCCAATTAGGCAAAAGGAACGTAAACACACTATAGCTTTTGATGGCCATAAACTTTGAGACCAATTATCCTTTTTCTATAGTACAATATATCTATGGAAAGCTGTAGCTGAGCTCCACACATTGGCCAATTCCAAGGGCCAAAATTAGCACATTTTAGGGATTACTTTTGCATTTAAGTTTAAATTTATTAATTTTAGTTCTGATTTTTACTATTTTAAGTGTGTTTTAGGGGTTGTAAAGTCATGGAATAGCTTAAGTCATGATAAATATAGTTAGTTTAAAAATCGTTACTATTTGTAGAAAGTTTGTCATTTTAGGAAAGTGGAAAGTTACAAATTTAGGGTTTAGAGCTTATGTACGTCCCAAACATTTCATCGACTTGTGGATTCAAGAGCCATTCTTGAGAAGATGAGTGAGATCTCCTCTTCATCTATGCACCTGCTACATAAGCATAAGCGGTCTGAATGTTAAGTGGGCCATTGACAACTCACATGCTAGGCCTGGTTCCTATGTTGGATAGCACAGTGTAAGAGACCCGAGCCACTAGTTAAGTAGTTCACACTGGCAGCAGTGCACTCATCCAGTGAGCCACACATGCACACTGAATTTGGACTGTGGCACTTCTTTTCTAACCATTCATTTTTGTTCCTCCAAGTTTGACCTGCTTGATCAGTGCACCAACATTATTTTTGTCCAACGGATGGTCCAGATCTTTGACACGTATGCTATCTGATAGTGATAACTCCGCATCAAATGGAGCTGTTTGGAGGGGCAAAGTTCTATCAAATCCTGTTGGGGTGTTAACCTACCTGCCTCTGACATGCTATTGATTCCATGATCTGGGTCTTCTTCTCTGAGATTCCATTGCTTTCTGTGCTTATTGGTTTCATATTCCATGATCAGCTCTGTGGATTTTCATTTGCTTTAGCCATTCCTAGTTACTTCTACACACGCCGGGTTCCAACCCATGGCTCAGTGATATATAGAGCGCATTTCAACACTGAGGTCATGGGTTCGAGTGCCCATGTGGTGTGTGTGTAAAAAAAACAGTTACTTTTACACACCAAACTTACTATTAATCATCTATTCAAGAAAGCAGTACAACGTAATTTTTCTTTCTTGTTGAAAGGAAAAGAAATGGAGCTTTGGGACATTTAAGCTTCATGACTTTTGTTACATTTAGGGGGCGTTTGGATCGTAACTTACTCAAGCTACTTATACCTCAAGTAGCTTATCTTGATTTCTACTTATTAAACTGAAGACTGAAGTGATTAGGTAACTTTAGCTAATAATAATAATAAAAAAAAGTTGCTTATAAGTTATCATAAACCAAACTTGCTTATCTAAAATAAGTTACTTATCTACTGCTGTTAAGTAGAAAAAGTAACTTATTTGGTGTTATCCAAACGGGCCCTTAATGTTCAATATATTTATATTTTTTACAGAATCTTCTAATTTAATATTTTTATATTCAGATGCACAACTGTTACTATGTTATATGTTATAAATATCACTCTGGTATCATCCTGTAACATATCTTTTTCTTTTTAGTACTTTAGATATGGAATAATAGTTTTGATATATTCGAATGGGTGATTGCGCATGTTCCTTTCCATGTCACATGAATGTTGTCGATTGAACTTTCAAGAGTCGAAGAAAAATCTAACATCTGATATGGCTCAGATGTCTGTAGAGACCCGCTTACTTGCGACTTATTAGGTGGTGCATTTGGTCATTGGCTAATATTGTTAACTGGGGAAGGGAGGAGCTTTAGGCCCTTGAATAGAACTTTGTCTGAATTGGTTAAGCTAAAACTATCAGCTTCATACAATGCTTCCAGAACTGTTCCATCGCGTGCACACATGCAAACATACATATCCTTTCGGCAAGCTGGTCAGGGACTATGCTACAGACTCTTTGAGGCTGAATCAGCTTAGTGTGCCCATTGAGTTGAGTGTTGCACCTTATTTATTTATTTATTTATTTATTTTTATTGAACATGCCACCATGTCTCGCCTTCTGTCTCAGTTGTTTTTACCCCAAAACTTATAATCCATGTATTGCAATCATCTCACAAGAAATGCAGAATCAACTGGCCCCCACACGCCCAACATTGAACTGTCAGCTCAACCATGTCATTTTAAGTAGTCCTTGGATTTTGGAGGATAAGCAGCCACCCTGGACATAATCATTAAACCATTTTCCCCCCTTAAAAGCATTTCAGATTTGCTTCTGTTTGAGGGCTGGACCCCACCCTTAGACAAGTTGCTTGGGTCTTTCGCTTAGAGCACCGTCCACACACTAAGGGGAGTGATCATTTGATGAAAATGACTCCAACTGTGTTAGAATCTGTATTGGAAAGTGTTCCTTGCGGACACCGTCCTGCTGATATTTAGAATCCTTATCATCTCACGTCCATCTCCAAGAAAGCAATGTTTGTGGATTCTCTCTCTCTCTCCCAAAGGCTGAGACTGTTTTTTTGCTTGGTGGTCCTTCCACACAAATTGGAGGGACTGTTTCTGAGGTTGCTCCCAGCTCTCATCTTTCTCTCTTTTCCCCTGACTGAGGCTTTTAGTCACTCAAATGTGGTTTGAATTCAATGTAAGTACACACGGTGGTGGTGAGACCAGCAGCAGCTCAGTGTTGGATCCTGGAATATGCTAAGTTGGTTCTACCAAGTCGTCCATTAAAACGACCTTTTATCATTATTTTATTTAAAGAAAAAAAGCCAAAGGGAAGGAGTCCACCACCCATACCTGGTCCACACTGACAAAGCATGAGAACCACCTTTAAAGGGAATCTTGGAACAAAGGTCTTGATGAAATTTCTTTGAATTGTTTCTTCTACTTGCACAAGGGAGTGGAAGGATCCTTGATGTGATAGTATACATTGGGGGATACGGAGAGCGACGTATGAGGTTCATGTACCAATCAGTAGGAATCATTCAACCTCATCGCTGAGATATTTCTCTGTGCAAGTGTGGATGTATATTCAATCATATGAGATTAAAAAAAGAAAGTTGGGGAAGCATGTGGAGAAAAGCATTCTAAGTTGATAACAGATCTGTGGCTTCAATCGGTCGGATAAGATATGATGCAATTATTGGGTTTGAACAGGACTTGCAAGATTGAGACTACAAAATAAATAAATAACTATTCGAATGAGTCTGTATGGTTTCACTTTGGTCTGATTCAGTGACTCCTACCCTCCAAGGTTCTGAAAAGCCATCTCATGCCCACCACTCTAGTTTTCCAGGCTGGTACTAATTTTAGAGTATTTGGTTTTGGTGGTTTTGATCCATTTTGGTAGGTCCCAAACATGATTGAGAGGGATGTGGATTCTACCATCGTCATGCTTTTCCAATACGTGGCCTTTTTCCTCAAAAGTGCAAAGCTTTGAGACTTTCCCGTGCATCTTCCCTGCAATTACAATCCAAAGTAGAAAAGAAGATTTTTCTTCAGTCTTTCATCTCTTCTAATCTTTGTATTTTTAGTCCAATTTCTGACTCCCAAACTGAAGAAATTGAACAATCTACTCCACTACAAGTTATAAAAGAAGGCCAACTGATACAGGACTCCTGATGCCTGAAACTAGGAAGGATCAGAACACAACTTTTTCTTGAACATTGAAACTTCGCATTGGCTTAGCAGCAAGCATACATAAGTCATCATCAGCAACCTTGTCTTGTCTATTTTGTGTCGAATTTACTAATCGTTTCTAACTAATCAATGACTCAAAACAAAGGTTGAATGAGACATCAACCTTCATCAAGGTTTGAAGTAGGCTGAAACGGGTATGTATAGCCCAATTCATACTGGTTTCAGTCCCAAACTGAGCTGGTACACCTCCATATAAAAAACTAGATTGTATGTAGGGCCACAAGTTGTGTACATGCCATCCAGTTCCTAAGGTGCACCCCACCGGGATGAAGGTACAGCCCAGAAATCAAGCTGATCCAAAGCTTAGGTGGGCCACATCACTTCCAAGTTTTAAGCACATTTAGTTTCACATGGCACATCCCATCTAAGTTTTGGATCAGTCTGGTATCTGTCTTCCAATCTTCATAGTGGGGCGGACCTGAAGCATGGTTTGGGTGCCACGCAAGAAGAACTTGACCGTGGCGTAAGTTATTGTACTGTAGAATCATTTTCTTTGTTTTTGTTAAGTGATACTTGTGGTTCTGATCTCTCACACTGGATGGGCTGTACATGTACATATCACCTCTTATTGGATGCTGGTTCCTGTTGAGTGTGGAGACAGCCACACATGAGCATGGTCGGGCGCCTGGACGGTCTGTGGACCGGGCGCCCGAAATTCACCCCGTTTTGCTGTTTAGTCGCTGGACTATTTTTAGAGTGGCCGGGCGCCCGACAGTCAAAGTGACCGGGCGCCCGAAATTCACATGTTTCCTCTTAATTCACGCTGTACGTATTTCGTATTGGCCGGGCGCCCGACCCAGTTATGTCTGGGCGCCCGACCGACCGCAGACTCAAACCGCGGGTTTCCTATTTTGTGTTCTAATCGCGGGGTTTACTATATAAAGGGGTGTAAACTGGGATTAGATAAGGGGATTAGGGCTTCTATACGTCCAAGGTGAGAAAAAGGCGAGAGGATTAGCAAAAGGGCCATCTCTGTGCATGGGAGCATAGGAGAAGGTAAGTGTATTGCTTGTAACTTCGTTTTTCTTCATAGTGAAGTTTGCACCCGTGGTTTTTTACCCTTGTTGGGGTTTTTTCCACGTAAATCTCTGTCTTGTGGATTGTTGGTTTGTGTGATTCTTTTCTAGTTATTATTTTTCTTCCTGTTTATCGTTTGTGGGTGAGACCGGAGATTGGATCTCAGTTCACCGACGTTGTTGGCGTCCTGCGCAACAACTGGTATCAGAGCTATTGGTTTAGTTCAACTGGGAGCGATGGCGGAAGATGGAAAAACTAGAATTGAGAAGTTTGATGGTTCAAACTTTGCCTTCTGGAAGATGCAGATGGAGGATTATCTGTATCAGAAGGACCTCTACATTCCTCTAGAAGGAAAAGAGAAGAAACCAGAGAAGATGACAGATGATGAATGGGCTTTAATGGATCGGAAGGCTTTAGGAACGATCCGACTCTCTTTGTCTAAGAGCGTCGCCTTCAACATATCCAAAGTAAAGACCACAAAAGAATTGATGCAGGCTCTGGCTACGATGTATGAGAAACCCTTGGCGTCCAACAAGGTTCATCTTATGAAACGGCTATTCAACATGAAGATGTCAGATGGTGGGGGCGTGGCTGAAAATCTAAACGAGTTCAATACAGTCACGAGCCAATTGGAATCCGTTGACATCACTTTTGATGACGAGGTCAGGGCCCTATTGATCTTGTCAAGTTTACCAGACAGTTGGGATGGTTTGGTGATTGCCGTGAGCAATTCTTCAGGATCTACGAAGTTGAAATTCGATGATGTGGCTGGTCTAATTCTAAGCGAAGAATCTAGAAGGAAGGCATCAGGAACTTCAGGGGATTCAGGAAATGCTCTAAACGTTGAAGGAAGAGGAAGATCTTCAAACAAAGGAGGCAATAAACACGGGCGTTCTAAGTCGAGGAATAAGTCCAAGGGACCGAAAGACAAGGACGGGTGTTGGCATTGCGGGAAGAAGGGGCACATGAAGCGTGATTGTAGGGCGCTTAAGAAACAAGAAGGAAGCTCTCAAGGTGGGAAAGATTCAGTGAATCTATCTGAGGAGAGTGACACAGAGGCGTTGATCTTGTCTCTTGATGCGCGTAATGAGTCTTGGGTTATAGACTCGGGTGCTTCGTTTCATGCCACTTCATCAAAAGAAGTTCTTCGTGATTATGTGTCAGGTAACTTTGGAAGAGTCTACCTGGGTGATGAGCCATGCAGTATTGTTGGCAAGGGAGACGTTCATTTAAGTCAGAAAGACGGAACGGTCTTGAAGCTGAAGGATGTCAGACATGTATCGAGTTTGAGACGGAATTTGATCTCAGTGGGGCAGTTGGCCGATACCGGATATGTGACGACATTCACGAGCGATGCATGGAAGGTCACAAAAGGTGCCTTGGTTGTATCTCGAGGCAAGAAGGAAGGTACTTTGTATGTGACTTACGGATCGTATAGTTCACTCGCAGTTGCATCAACTGGAATGAACGGGCAGTTATGGCATCAGAGGTTGGGACATATGAGTGAGAAGGGGATGAAAGTGCTATTGTCAAAGGGGAAGCTACCAGGGTTGAAGGCAATCGATCTGGAATTCTGCGAGGACTGCGTGTATGGCAAGCAGAAGAAAGTTAGCTTCAAGAATACAGGACGTGCTCCAAAGACACATCTATTGGAGCTTGTACACACTGATGTGTGGGGACCGGCACAGGTATCATCTCTTGGTGGCTCACGTTATTTTGTTTCCTTTATTGATGATGCTAGTAGAAAACTGTGGGTCTACTTCTTAAAACACAAATCAGATGTATTCGATGTATTTAAGAAGTGGAAGGTTATGGTAGAAAATGAGACTGGTAAAACTGAGAAGTGTCTCAGATCAGATAATGGGGGAGAATATTGTGATAAGAGGTTTGAGGAGTATTGTGCAGCAAATGGAATCAAACATCAGAAAACGATTCCAGGGACACCGCAGCAGAACGGTGTGGCCGAGCGCATTAACAGGACCATCCTTGAGCGCGCTAGAAGCATGAGGCTACATGCAGGGTTGCCCAAGACCTTTTGGGCAGATGCTGTGAATACTGCCGTATATCTCATCAATAGAAGTCCCTCAGCACCATTGGATGGTGGGCTACCAGAAGAAATGTGGACTGGGAAAGAGGTGAACCTTGCACATCTCAGAGTGTTTGGTTGCACTTCTTATGTTCACATTGATGCAGAGCACAGAAACAAGCTGGATGCGAAGTCCAGGAGGTGCACGTTTATAAGCTACGGGCAGAATGATTTTGGCTACAGGTTTTGGGATATTGAGAATCGAAAAATCATCAGGAGCAAGGATGTAGTCTTTAATGAAAAGGTGATGCATAAGGACAGTGTGCAGCAAAAGCAGAACAAGGCCGATGAGAAGGAATTCGTAGAGTTGGAAGAGTTACCGGACACGGGTGTTACAGTGCCACAGGATGAGCATGCACAGGAGCATGATGAGGCAGAGCCGCAGACACCGGTTGTGAGGAGGTCCACTCGGGAGAGGAGACCTAAGGTCCGATACTCACCCTCTTTACATTATCTACTGCTGACAGATAATGGTGAGCCAGAGTGTTTTGAAGAGGCATTAAGGTCAAATATGCGGGTTAAGTGGGAGCAAGCCATGGAAGATGAGATGGACTCTCTTGAGTCTAATCGTACGTGGGAGCTAGTCACTCTACCCAAGGGTAAGAAAGCTCTTCATAACAATTGGGTTTACAGACTGAAGGAGGAACACGATGGTTCGAAACGGTACAAGGCTAGACTGGTCGTGAAAGGGTTCCAACAAAAGGCAGGTATCGATTTCACAGAGATATTTTTACCTGTGGTGAAGATGTCTACGATTCGCATGGTCTTGAGTATAGTGGCTACAGAGGACTTACATCTAGAGCAGCTAGATGTTAAGACAGCCTTTCTTCATGGAGACCTTGAAGAAGAAATATATATGCATCAGCCGACAGGATACGTGGCACCAGGAAAGGAGAACAAGGTGTGTAGACTGAAGAAGAGTCTATATGGTCTGAAGCAGGCCCCAAAGCAGTGGTACAAGAAGTTCGACAGTTTCATGTCGGGAAACGGGTACAGGAGATGTCATGCAGACCACTGTTGCTACTTGAAGAAGTTTGATACGTCGTATATCATTCTTCTTCTGTATGTTGATGATATGCTTGTGGCCGGATCAAGCATGAAGGACATCTCAGATCTCAAAAGACAACTGTCTAGAGAGTTTGCCATGAATGATTTAGGAGCTGCAAAACAAATCTTAGGCATGAGGATAAAGCGTGACAGGAAAAACAAGAAGCTGGTTTTGTCACAGGCAGAGTACATAGCCAAGGTACTTGATCGATTCAGCATGGGAGGTGCTAAGCCGGTTAGCACTCCATTAGCCAACCACTTCAAGCTTTCTAAGGAGCAAGGAGCTAAGACGCAGGAGGAACGGGACTACATGGCTAAAGTCCCTTATGCATCAGCCATAGGGAGCCTCATGTATGCTATGGTTAGCACGAGGCCAGACATTGCTCAAGCAGTGGGAGTTGTTAGCAGGTACATGAACAACCCCGGGAAAGAACATTGGGAAGCTGTGAAGTGGATCCTCAGATACCTGGTAGGTACTGTGGATGTAGGGCTGTGTTATGGAGGATCGAAAATCAAGCTACAAGGCTACGTCGATTCAGATTTAGCAGGAGATATCGACAGCAGAAGGAGCACTACAGGGTATGTCTTTACCCTGGGTAGTGCTGCAGTCAGTTGGATCTCTCAGTTACAGAAGATAGTATCCATCAGTACAACGGAAGCAGAATATGTTGCAGCTACAGAAGCGTGCAAGGAGATGGTGTGGATGCAAGGTTTTATGGAAGAGTTGGGAAAGAAGCAAGCAGATTGCAAGCTGTACAGTGATAGTCAGAGTGCAATACACTTGGCTAAGAATTCAGCCTTTCATTCAAAGACCAAGCATATTGACATCAAATATCACTTCATACGTTCGTTACTGGAAGATGGATCAATTGCTTTGGAGAAGATTCATACAAGTGAGAATCCTGCAGATATGTTGACCAAGGCGGTCACACGGGAGAAGCTGAAGCTCTGTTCAGCTTTGGTTGGTCTTCAGGCTTGAAGACTGGGTGGTGGTGCACTCCGGATGTAGAAGATGAAGGATCATGCAGTGATTGTCTCCAAGTGGGAGATTGTTGAGTGTGGAGACAGCCACACATGAGCATGGTCGGGCGCCCGGACGGTCTGTGGACCGGGCGCCCGAAATTCACCCCGTTTTGCTGTTTAGTCGTTGGACTATTTTTTGAGTGGCCGGGCGCCCGACAGTCAAAGTGACCGGGCGCCCGAAATTCACATGTTTCCTCTTAATTCACGCTGTACGTATTTCGTATTGGCCGGGCGCCCGACCCAGTTATGTCCGGGCGCCCGACCGACCGCGGACTCAAACCGCGGGTTTCCTATTTTGTGTTCTAATCGCGGGGTTTACTATATAAAGGGGTGTAAACTGGGATTAGATAAGGGGATTAGGGTTTCTATACGTCCAAGGTGAGAAAAAGGCGAGAGGATTAGCAAAAGGGCCATCTCTGTGCATGGGAGCATAGGAGAAGGTAACTGTATTGCTTGTAACTTCGTTTTTCTTCATAGTGAAGTTTGCACCCGTGGTTTTTTACCCTTGTTGGGGTTTTTTCCACGTAAATCTCTGTCTTGTGGATTGTTGGTTTGTGTGATTCTTTTCTAGTTATTATTTTTCTTCCTGTTTATCGTTTGTGGGTGAGACCGGAGATTGGATCTCGGTTCACCGGCGTTGTTGGCGTCCTGCGCAACAGTTCCAGTGTTGAATGATATGGCACGCTGAGACCGAGCAGAGTTATATAAAATGATTAAGCCTATATAAATAACGATTAAAACACCCAACTTGTGATTTCTGTACGTTCTCTGTCATTCTTGCTAGGTCCAACAGCCATCTCAGTTGTCTCACAGTCAGAGGTTGAATATTACTCACTTAGCCCAAGATATGTTTTTACTGTCGGGAGATTAGAAAGGTTACATGGTATCAGTCTATCAGAGCCAACAATGGAGGCATATTCTCAGAGAAGGTGCTCTCTTTTACCTTTGGAAAAAGCTCAAACCGTGGTAGCAATGCAGGAGAATTTATATTGATTTAACTTACATGTGGTTGTTCTATAAGCCATCCATATTTTGGCATGGGAATTTGATCACATACAACTGTTGTAGGTTAACCTACAACAGTTTATTCTTCAGGAACCAGTGTCTATTGAATCCATGCGGAAGTGTCTAATGTCTTACTTTTCAAGTTAGTGCAAGATAAATATGATGTATGTGAAACATTGGTTGGAAAGGTTCTTCTAGTCTGCTAAACACAAATGACTAAATAAAGGTTGCAACTCTAGTTATGAGTTTTACAACACCAACTTAGAATGATTTGAGTGCACCCATTTGAACCACATCTTTCATTCGGTCAAATTTGGTGGGTGCAAGTGCAGCCCTTCTCACTACAGCTTCACGGTTTTTGTGAGCTTCCAAATAAATGTAAATGCGCTCTCTATAACCCCCCCCCCCCCCCCCCCCCCCCTCCCTTTGGATTGGGCTTGGACCTATTAGTTTAGCTTGTGGTCTGGTTTTGGGCTTGCGGGAATGGCCCAATCAATTTTCAGGCTTGACTTGGCCTCAAGTCATTTTTGCTAGGGCTGAAAATTGGGCGGGTTCAACCGTCCGACCCATCACCGAACCGACATTTGGTTGGGCTTGGGCAGGAAGTATCGGATCTGATATCAAGCTTGGGCTATGCAAACACCAACCTGAGAAAGCTTAGGTTGAGGTCTCGGGTTGCCCGACCCAACCCGAACCCGATCTATATACAATTACTTATAATTTTATTATATATACTTTAGTTAAGTAAACTTATAATGTTTGAAATTTGATATTCTTGAGTGTTATAGGAGTAGTTATCTTGTATTTTAGCTCGTTTGTTTAAAAAAAAAAAGTGAAGTTCTTTACAATAAATAACTACATATATAATTAATAAAACCATAGGTACAAAAAATAAGACGTGTATTGAAACATAATGAACTAATGTAATTATGAAAATATTAGCATGTATCAACCCGATCAACCCGATTGAGCCTGCTTGGGTTGGGCTTGGGTTGAGAATTCCCAACCTGAGGTTGGGTTGGGTTGGGTTGGGTTGGGTTAGGGTTGAGGTATAAAAACCTTGGGTTGGGTTAGGGTTGAGCACTAACATGCTCGACTTTCAGCCCTAATTTTAGCCCAGCTGCCCACCTGACTTGGACCTTATAAATATGCCATATGCTGTTTTACATGACTTGGAGACCCATGTGTCTTGAATGTTGAGCATTGATTTCGTTGCTTTAGGTGTCTATTTTTTGTGCATGTGGCCCACTTGATCCATAGATGAATTAAGGATATTCAAGTGGAAAATAGGAATGTCATCAACTTTCTGGCCATACTGGATCGGGTCTGATCGGGTTGGGATCAATTTTTTGAGCTCGGGCTTGGGCCTGCTGTGATAGGCTGGCCTACGACCTTAACCATCTACTCTAGCTTGGCCCAAACACGGCCCATTGCCACTCCTAAGCACCTCTCCTTTGTTTTTGCTATTCTTAAATTACCCCAACATTTGTTGACGACTCAAATGCCTCCTCAAACGATTTTGGCTTTTCTGCGATTGTGATTTGATTAAATAGGTGCCATGTATACAATTTTGAGTGCACCTGTATATTAAGCGTTGTAGTCAACCAGAGTATCAAATCTCCCCAAGGGCCCAAAGCCCCTAATAAAAAAAAAATTTTAATCAATAACTTACAACACAATGCTTAAGAATATTCTTCATGGTCCTTTCAAATAAATATCCATCAAACATAAGCCCAATGATTCTCACGGTCCAGATGCCCATTAACTAGGGTCGATATGTCACCACCATTTCAAAGTGATAGTAAACTATCACCCTAGTCTACCTCTCAAGAGGGGTTGTCCATGGCCAGCTAAGCTAATCCGTGGGTGTGAGGCTTGTAAGATCTGGACAATTTTAGAATACAAGTCAGCAATAGCACGTACATAACCAGCTAAGCCCTGACAGTGTGCCCGTGGCACAACTTTGCCAGAATCCAAACAGGCTTTTAGATGAGGTTTCATCTGCAAGACTGCAATGGGGCCTCTGTGGTTCAGATATGGGTACAAGGCATGTGTACTGCTGCAAGGGAGGCTTTGTACCATCAGTTGTGGGGTAATGCCTCCCACCCTATCATTTTCATGATTTGATAGAGACGTCTCTGTCTCTCTCATGGACGGTAGCTACTGTCACTTTAGTGCCTCTTACATTCTTTGGACTTTAATGTGGATGGAACAAAAACCTTCAAATAACAATACTTGAACCATGTTTTTAATCTGATTTTGATTTTTTCTTTTTTTTTTTCTTTTTTTTTTTTTTAATTTGGACCACCCACAGCTATTTCTTCTTATAAACACCTGACTCGTGGAGAGTAAAAGATGTTTCTCATGCAACTCGCGTTGCAGGCTAGGCTAGGACCGTCCTGGCCCAAACTCTAGACACAAGGACCGAGCCTAGCATGGTAGGCCCAACACCGATACCGAAAGAATATTTTGGGTCCAGACCTAACCTGGCTCGGATGGAAATCGTGTAACTCTCTGTTTCTATCCATTGATTTAGTGGACACACATGCACAAAGAAATAAACATGTTAAAGCAATGGAACCAATGGTCTACATTTAAGTTGGAGGGTTTCCTAACTGAGGATTGGAATGATATATTTGAAGGATGTAAGTCACGTACATATAAAGCTGGATCGAGTCGGGCTGAGCCAGGTCAGGTCTCTGGAAATTGATTGAGCCATACATACAAGGCAAGCCTGTAAGTTCAACCCTAGCCCAAAGCAGGGTCAGGCTTGTCAGTTCCGGTGGGTTACCCACCTGTTGGGAACACGCGTGACCTAAAGATCAAGATGGTGTTGGGCTGCATCATAACTCTGAAATTCAATGATTCAACTCAAGACTCAGGCGAGTCAACTCAATGACAAATTGAGCTTGTCACTAAGAAACTTGCTGACAAGCTTGACTCGGTTCCAACTAGACAAGATTCATTGAGTTGACTCATTACTCAGATGACTTTAGACAGCTCAACATGACTCGAACGGGTTCACTCGTCGGTAAAATTGGATGGTGACATTCAAACATACCACCTCAAATATGAAAGACAACAGAATCCACCAAGAGGCCATGAGCTATGTTTGTATTTTAGTAAGCTAATTTTATGCTCATACTTGTATTATTAGTCAAATATCTTTCTTAGTTTTAATTATTAAATATGAAGGTGAGTTGACCTGACCCAGCTGGAGATTCAGTCAAGTTGAGATTTTTGGGTTTTTAAACTATGGGCCTAAGGCCTAATGGGTTATGCAAATGTAACCTAATTAATAAACTGGTCTGATTTTCAGGATTGGCCATTTACCACTCGTTAGGTGGGGCACATCTATATATTGGTTTGTACAGTGCAGATTGACCAGCCGGCAAGCTAGGCCAGGTGATCTTCATGGTGTTGCTCAGGTTTTGTGTGGCTTTGATGAGGCTCATGGTTGGCTGTTTTCTGAGCCACACACTCACCATATGTTACAGAGAATGACTGACTTGACTTGGTCCATGGGTAGTTGGGTACCTATCAATCTTTATATTTGTGTTTTTTCTGAGGCCGGCTCCTCTCCAAGTCCTGTGCCAGTGGGCCCTACCAGGGTTTATTTATGGAATCTAAAATGTTCATTAGGGTTGCTCCCATCACGAGTGTTTTTGCATGTCTCAAAAAATAAGGCCCATTCAACCATCATGTGAATTTGGAGCTCCCATCACGAGTGTTTTTGCATGTCTCAAAAAATAAGGCCCATTCAACCATCATGTGAATTTGGAGCATTTTGGATGGTTTTCCATTGTTTTCTACAGTAGAGCTACTGTGTTGAGTATATGCCATCCAAACCATGAGTTGTGTCATCCACACCATAATGAGCGGATGCCAAAAATAAAGTTCAGCCTATGCAATTATTAGGTGGGCCACGCTGTAAAAACATTGGAACCATTCAAAAGCCGCCAGATCCACTAGTAGCCCACATTATAGTTGGATTGGATTGATGTTTGGGCGTCCAAACTTTCATGGTAAAGTGACCATGCTGGACGTGTTGGGTGCAATACACAAACACACCCCTCATTGAGCCATGCAGAATAAGTTCATTATGGTGGGAGTAGTGGAGCACGTATTCAAATTAATTTGCCTCCTGCCTATTTAGGTAAGCAGCTAATCGACAAATGAATTGAACACAAGTCACGGGGCTATAAGCTTCAACCGGATCTATCTGAATTTTAATAGGCCTTCAAGGCAAGGTGACATATGGAAAGCCGAAAAAAAATAATAATAAATAAAATAATGGTGAAATGACTAATGAGGGACGCGGATTGCCTGCAAAGCCTTTGCAGGCATCTCCTGCGCTAGGAATCTAGGTGGGGCCCACCATGATGTTTGTGAGAAATCTACGCCGTCAAACCACTTTGTGAGATTATTTTAGACGTTGAGATCAAATATGAACAGGATCCAAGACTCAAGTGGGCCGCACTAAAGCAAAAGGTGGGTAGGTAAATTCCTACCGTTGAAACCTTTATGGGGTCCACAGTGATGTTTATATGCCATCCATACCGTTCATAATGTCATTCCTACTGACATGAACTGAAAACACAAATATTATCCTGATTCGAAACTTCTGTGGCCCCATGAATATTTCAACTGTGGAAGTTCAATCGTCACATTTTCGGCCCACTTGAGTCTTGGATCCTGTTCATTTTTGGTCTCAAGGTCTAAAATGATCTCACGAAATGGTTTGACGGCGTAGATTTCTCACAAACATCACAGTGGGCCCCACCTAGATTCTGAGCGCAGGAGATGGCTGTGAAAGGCTTTCGCAGGCAATCCGCGTCCTTGAAATGAGGTAAAGAGATTTGATTGGTGGGGCCCTAAAACCATCAGAGATGGCTCAGTAAATACTGGGCATGGATTGGGTAATACTCCCATCACGACCTAGCTAGAGACAGACAGTTTTGTCAGGGACATTGCAGCACCCACCATGATATCTGTGTTTAGTCGACAATGTCCTTTCATTTTGAAAGATCTTTTCAGGGCATGATAAAGGAAGCAAATCAAAAGTTAGAGTGGACCACATCATAGGAATCCGTGGCCACTGTTGAAACCTTCCTCGGGCCTACCATGATTTTTATTTGCCATTCAACTTGTTCGTAAGGTCACATAGACCTGGATGAAGGGAAAACATAAATATCAGTTTGACCCAAAACTTATGTGGCCCCTCAAGAGGTTTTAAGTAGTAGTCATTTAATCCTCACTGTTTCTTTTGGTGTAGTCCTCTATAGCATTCGACCTGCCTCACTTTTGGGCTCATCACTGAAAATGATTTGTCAAAATGTATAAAACACAAACATCAGGGTGGGCTCCACACAGAGCCCTAGGAGGACCATCCGTTTCTAACTAGGTCCTAGTGGGGTTGTACCCAATCCCCACCCGTACATACAGGCTCAAAACCTTTGCCATCTTGATAGCATACCAATCAAATCTCGCTATTCATTTCACAACCGTGGTGGGCGTCCATCATGTGGTGGTTCGTTTAGCCATTTGCGCAAGTATCCTCTGATAAACGTGGAAGAATGGAAGTCCAAGCCGCCCGCCTGCTTTTTGAGCAAGAGAAAGCCAATGCTGGCTTATTTAGTGGGGTTAGTCAACATTCCCTTCATAAAAATCCATGGTGACCCACTCGTTATGTGGGGCACATCTTTAAGTTGAATTGGGTAGGCACCACTAACAAGTCATCAAGTAAATGTGGAATTTTACTAATTAACTCATTAATAAAATAAAATAAAATAAAGTTGAAGATCTGCCGTTGGTTGTTTCTTTTCTGTTCATTTTCTTACTGTCCATTGATGAATATTGAATTGGCATGAAAACCTTCATGGAAGTGTTATGTTGTTGTGCCGTGATTCACCTCATTCTTTCCTTGCACAAATTGCCTTATCATCAATTGATCTATGCCAACGAGAGATTGATGAGAATTTGCGGTGAACTTGCCATCATTCTAAGTGTGCAACGGATCAGTAATATTCACCAGGTGAGGCCCATCGTGAACATGTGCTACCTAACTTGGTGCACTGATCATAAGATCGTCAAATGTCCGAGAAAAGTGGATGGTAGATCAAAAGATCTATGTTCTAGATAAACCAATGAACCTGGCACATGCAATGGAGAGAGAGGAGAGAGAGAGAGAGAGAGCTAGCTGTAAGAAGTGGGCTAGTGCTGTGACGGCTTATCACCACTTTAAAATGGTGACTCATCATTGTTGGACATGGCAATCATGTATGTGGGTCCGGCATCTAAATTGGGAGAAATAATGACATTGGAAAGGGAAGGGAAAGAACACCATGTCCTTTGCGTGATAGGAACTTTGACTCCACAAGGTGTGATGGCTTATGAATCCATAAGAATTAAGAAATTTTGAAATATTTTATTAGTCTCTTGAAAATGAGATTATAATGCTTTAATTAATAAAATGCAATCTTAATTAAGAGTCCTAAGGTGAATAAATTGAAACTTTTCCAAAATAGTAAAACTTTCTAAAAGTAGTAAGTCCTAATTTAATTTTGCTGGATGATTCCTAGCATGATAGGAAGTAAATCCTAAGAAGATATCTCTAAAACTTTAAGGCTAAAGAGATTTGTCAATTCTAAAACTTAATAAAAATAGTAAGTTTTATTTTTTGTTGTAAAACTCCAAATTTGAATAGAAATGAGTTGTTTTCTTGTGAAACGGAGTATCACAACCTGCTTTACATAGGTTGGTTAGTCTTAGATAACTTGTTCTAGTTAAAATTCATAGGTTATGCATTCCGTAACTCATTCTAGATAAAAAATTGAGACCAATTTATGATTTGTACTTTGAACAAAAAAATTTCTCAATCTTTAATGAATTTCTTCAATCCGAACATACTTGACGCAGGGGGAACACGGTAAAGGGGATCACCATCTTCCTAACGGGATAACTATCTTAAATCCACAAAGCTCACTGGACTCCTCAATAGGGCTTTCTCAAATCCACGAGGAAAAATTTCGAATCCACGAGAGAAAATTGAAAAAAATCAAAATTTTATTAAATAATAATTATAATTAATATTAAAAATGAATTTAACAATCTTATATATCCCTAAACAAACCTTAATTCGTACTTACTAAAAATATTAAGTTTTCCAGAATAGAAAGTTATTAAAAATAATAAAATTTTAATTAAAGACTATTATTAAGTAGAGTTTTTCTAAAATTCATTATTCAGCAAAAAATAGAAACTCCCAAATAAACAAAAATTCTAAAAAAGAAAGAAACACACTTAAAAATCGAAATTACTAGAAATAATATTTTTTTCTGAAATTTCATTTTTCCGCTGTAACCATACGTTTTCTGGCGAAACCGACAAACATAATCACCCACCACAAAACGAAATTTCGGTAGGAATCCATATGCTGTGTATCTCGTAACTCCTCCCAGATTAAAAGTTACAGTCTGATTTATGGTCCGCCTTCTTTTGATCCATCCATGCAAAAATTATTAATTGTTTATCGATTTTTCCTTAATCTTTTTTTGGTCATGTGCAATAGGAATGTATTTGATCAACACCCCTCATCAAAGGGTTCCTATCCTACATCAATACTTGGGGCCTACTTATGTCATGCCCCGCGTCCACTTCCATTTGAACCTTTTTCTGTCCACCTGTACCATGAATAGGTTTTCAGCCTGCTCTACATCAAATAGTATATGCAATATCTAACCTTACATAGGTGAAAAAAACTAAAACTTGGCTATCAAATAAATAAATAAGGAACCTTAAAATGGACAGATAGAGCCTTTTTCCTTCTCATTAAACTAATGAAAAATGGAAAAAAGTCTTCTTTTTTCTTAGGTACGAAAGGAAATGTCCCACATGCATTGTCAATGAGAGTTCCATATATAACCCCATCAACTAAGGAGAACTTTGCCCATACAACATGACCTCTATGCTATCCAGGAAAATAACAAATGTTGACTACCGATTGCATTGAACCAACTAATGTAAATATATTAAGTAAGGATGAAGACATCATACACATCATTACTTGGAGTGCATGTGTTAGCAACACATAGCCCGCAAGATGATGACCCACAGACACCCTCTTGGTGTCTATGAAAACTTGGACTCCTTTCATTTTGAAACTTAATTCACATAAAAAAGGAGTTAGAATGCTTCAGAAAATACTCTTCAGGGCCTTACTTTCTATGAGGAGAGATAAGAATCAAATCTTTTATTTAAACCCTTGACCCTTTCCTACCAAGATCAAAATGTATGAGGGTTACTTATCTCCAGTGCACACGTAAGAGGAAGAATTGGTGGGAAGGCGAGACATAGGCAGATTCTATACATGGGAATTGTAGAGTGATGATTCCAGCTGTTCACCTTTATTAGGCTGGGTGAGGAGAAAGCATGTTGTGCATAATTGCTTCGATATTCTGTAGTTGTGCATAACTGCTTTGACATTCTGCAAGGTATGTGGCCGATGTCCCTTTAAATTATGATTTTCTAGTTAAGAATGTTGTGTTAATTTGTATGTGCTTCATGATCCTAAAATTGGATATCATAACTAATCATGTTCTAGAAAAGTTTGTACTCTTGGTTTAGAGGGACATTTGTTCATTGAATTAGGCCCATTCAAACAATTTCTATTTTGGCCAACTATTGGAAATCCAATCAACCAATTATGATCGTACATGTGACATAATTTTTTTATTTCATGACTCATCAAATTTAGACAGTTGAGATAGAGGAAACATATGACATGACCAACTGTACATTGAATGAAGGGTTTATTACTTAAACTATTGGGTCTACCTTAATTAAGAAATTGAGCAGCCTTTTAAAAAAAAGAAAAAATTATACCTTTGATAACTTTTGAAAAAATCTATGGACGAAAATGCTCTTGCTTCTTCTTCTTGCTCTTCTTTTTCTTATTCTTCTTTTCCTAAATAAAAGAAAAAGAAAAAGAAAAAAGATATGTAAATCATTAAAAAAAAAGGTAATTACCTTCATATATATTTTTTTCTTTAGAAAATAAAAAGAGAATGGAAATAAAAATATCAAATAAATAAAATAGTTTATCTTCTTCTACTTTTTTCTAAAATACAAAGGCAAATAAATAAATAAATAAAGTAATAAACAGGAAAAAAACATTCTTATTCTCCTTAAATAAAAAAGAGAAAATAAAAATAAAAGTATTGAATAAATAAAAATAACTTACTTTCTTATTTTTGTTCTTCTTTTTCTTTCTTTTATTGACAAAAGGACAAATAAAAAAAATTAACTACAATGTGGGGGCCATGGTTTGTTATCAAACTTACAATTTTTTAAAATTCTCATTTTTCTTTTCAAAATCTTAGTTTTCTTTTTAAATCACATCATTTAAAAAAAAAATTGAACATTTCCATTTTTTCAAATGTCAATATTTTTTTCGAACTTCTCTATTTTTTTATTTTCAAAATCTCTCTTTTTATTTTTTTTATTTTTTATCAAACGTCTTAATTTTTTCAAAATACAAAATCTGAATTTCTTTGTAAAAATCTCAATTTTTTTTTTCCAAAATCTATTTTTTTTTTTCAAAATACAATTTTTTCAAGATGTAAAGTTTTTACAAAATGTCAATTTTTTTTTTTTTCAAAATCTTGATTCTTTTAAATCTCAATTTTTCTTAAACATTGTCAAGTTCTTTTCAAACTTCTCAAAATTTTTTTTTCAAAATCATAATTTTTTTAACTTCTTAATTTTATTTTCAAAATGTCAAATTATTTTTTAATCTCATTTTTTTTTTCAAAATTTAAAATTTTTTTTGAACTCTCACTTTTTCAAAATACAAAATCCCAATTTTATTTTAAAAATCTTGAAGTATTTTTTGAACATCTAATTTTTTTTTAAAACTTTTCAATTTTCTTTCAAGTTCTCAATTTTTTCAAAATATCAATTTTTTTAAAATATCAATTTTTATATTTTATTCTCAATTTTTACTAATTTTATCAATTAAATTTTCAATTTTTATGAGTTGTATTGTCAATTTTATTATCAATTTTATCAAAGTGACATTTTTCAAGGAAACTTTGCCTGGGTAAAAGTAATAATTACCGACGAAATACAAATTTCCTCAAAAAATTAAGCTTAAAAATTTTAAAACCATTTTTTAGCCTTGAAATAACCCCTCTTTACCCACGAAATTTCAATTTCGTCAGAATTTGTCACTTTTACTAAGGAAAATTTTCTGAATTTGTTAAAAAAAGTGCATTATTTCCCAAAAAATTGTCAGTTAACAGTACTTCTTGTAATGTTTTACCGACGATATTTGTATTTCGCCGGTGATTGTCCCTATTACCGAGTACTTTTTCCTTAGCAAAAGTGACCGTTTACCAAAGAAACGTTTCCTAGGTAAAATTGATAATTATCAACTAGGCTATTATCGATGAATTGTTTCCTCAATAAAAATAAGCTAAAAACTTTAAAATCTTTATATTTTTTAGCCATGAAATAACCTTTTCTTTACCAACAAAATTTGAATTTCATCAGCATTTGTCACTCTTACGTACCAAGGAAAATTTTCCTTGTTAACGGTCGAGCATTATTAAGTGAGGAAATTCCAAATTCGTAGGTAAAATTGCGTTGATACTTAGAAAATTAATTTCGTCGGTGAATAGGATATTTTTTGTAATATTTTATTGAGGAATCAATTCCTTGGTAAAAGTCCCCAATTACTAGCGTAATGTGTTTTGTCGATGATTGTCCTTCTTATCGATGAATTTTTTTTCTTTGGTAAAAGGGACCTTTTACCCAGTAAAAGTATCTTCGATAAAAGTGATAATTACTAACAAAATACTAATTTCCTGTAATTGTTGACTTTTACGAAGGAATTGTTACCTCGATAAAATTAAATCTGTACATTTTCACGTGACATATATTTACTCGAATTAAACCTAAAAAATTACGGCACACTTTGTCGCTGAGTTATTGGTGTGCATAGATGTGGTGAGATTGATCATCGTCTCTCTCACGGGGTACGTACTCTAAATCCATGGAGTCTTCGGGAATTCTCAACCGAACTTCTTTGAATCCACAAGGGAACACTTGAATCCATGAGGAAAAAAGAGACAAAATTCAAACTTTGATTTAATGATAATGAAGATAAGTCCTTAATAATGAGTTTAAACAACTATTTAAAGAGAAAACAAACCTTAGAAATCCTAAAAACGTAATAGAAAAGAATTCTAATCAAATTGGAAAGAAATCTGAAAAATCCACGCAAAATTACACAATCTGTTAGGTGGTCTGTCAATAGGGTCAACGGTGGTCCAGTCGATAGGATTAACGATGAATCCTGAACTATCTAGTAAGCAAAATGCATTATTGTCGATAGGATCTACGAAACATGACGGCCCAGATCCGTCGGGAAACCATTAGAAAGTCGTTAGGAATTCGAAATCTGTTGAATATCTGCTACGTCTTCCAAGTATTTGGTCTAGTTCGGCCAGGGTGTTCGGCTGACCAAAATATGATATCGATCGTCGATTTTCTTAATCTTCTCCCGGTCCATCTCCATAAAAAAATGTGCTCAATCCTCTTCCTTCACCAGGGGGTTCTTCCCATACATTAGACCCACTTCAAAATAAATCACCTTCAAGTTATGCTTCAGATTTAATCCACAACATGATCGTAACTTTTGGGGTCTGTGTTTCTTAGTCTTTCTTGGCTACTACTCCATCTCGTATAAGAGATAAGGTTCTTCAACTGCATTACTTTCCTTGAACGCATCTTCTTTTATGCCAGCCTGTAATGCCTTCCAATCTTCCACAACAGAAATTATCAAGCATATTCCGAGTTCACATGATCACCTTTTATGCACACAAAGGATGCAAAATCTCTGATTCTTCGACCCATTGTTAAATCATGGCCAATGACTGATATTTCAAAAGTATTCAAAGCACCATTCTCAAGCTTTTCAGAAAACTTCGAAACATCTGTCATGATATCATCAACTCCAATTGTTGGCGGTGGAGAGTTTTCAAGAGCAGGAGTTACAGAACTTGGGGCATCCTCTGCTTTATTATTTCCAGGTTCATGGTAAACCTTCCCAAAATCTTCAGTCGCAATGCTCGGGATAACGATGTTCTCATCAACTAGTGGTAGCACTAAATTTTTAGAAAAGACCTGACTAATCACTTGTTCGTTCTCTTTAACAGCTTTGTCCTGTACAAATGAAGGGGGCGTCTCAACAAGAGATAGCTCTGTATCCTTCAATACAAAGCACATACAAAATACGCATGTTCTTTGTGATGATCGCTAGGTGAAGGAACATGTGAGGCCACATTATCAGAAATTTTCAAGCCTTCATCAGCCAAGTGATCACCCTCATTACCTTCGAGCTCTAATTTAGAAACTTCATCTAAAATTGCATTACATTCATCCACATCCAGTGATCTTTAGATATCATGGTAAAATCATATACTGTAATATATAAAAAATTTAGGTGTATAAGTATGTACACGAGTGCACATTTATGTATGTAGGTTTAATTTTAGGTCTTGTGGTGCATGTACATACACACCTGTACACACCTATACATTTAATAATTTTAGGCCTTCGTAGATTTTACTATACTCATTTGTTTCTAAAATTGACCGCACAATTATACATATATTTGATTATAGTCCTAACCATCAAGTTTACTCATCATTAGCACGTCATCTGATCGCCCATCATATTCGGATCCGCCAACTGAGCCACCCAAACATCAAACTAAAATATTTAGTTCAAAGTTTGTGTCTTATAATTCAAATTCAATGGTTAGTTTACATATAAGATCTAGGTACATATTGTTTTAGACCACGAAGTGCCGTAATCCATTAAAAATGCATCTTCTTCGATATCAAGAGATCAAGGTCCAAAATTAAGTTGTTGGAAAGAACTTATTAAATAGTAGACCCTTGTCAAATTTCATCCTAATCAGACGGTGTAATCATAATCAATGCTAAGGCGGAAGTTCAAGTAGCTTATATGATAAATTTGTAAATGAGAGGTCTACTTCTCCTCATGAGGTAGATATTATATTATACACAACAATAACGGAAAAAAAATGAAAACGCTACAACGTACACATCTCCACTCTCCAACAACATCTTTGGATCCAAGCCATTTAATGATGGACCACAAATCCAACCCTACATCGGAACCGTTCATAGGGCAGCTCACCACCTCAACATGTATATATATTAATAATAATAATAAAGAAGAAAAAAAAGGGAAAGTTTTCAATGGTGAGTATTTCCCTACCCATTGTCTGTCCCACCTAAGATTCGATTTTGCCTTAGTTTTGGACCACTGTCTAATAAATATCTGGCCAAGCTAATAGATAGAGTGAATTTCCTAATTATACATCAGTGGACCCCCACCAATTGATGAGTGTGTGCACTAGCGGGTGTACATCGGTTGTGCACTGGATGAGAATCCTGGTCAAACTAGGTTTGACCGAACCCAACCAGAGAAGGAAAGTTTCTTATTTCTTTTCCAGTTCACGTCAGCCAACCATCGTTCAAACAGACCACAACCGTTCTTCTCAAATCAAGGCACATCACTATGGTTTGTTCAAAAATCGAAACCGTCCATCAGGTCAAAGAGGGTGTAAAGACCAATCTTGGGTAGTTTTTACATGTTGATGCACTTGTGTGCATATACTAGAGATGATGTAAGATAGAGCTGTGTAGGTGGGTTCTTTGAAATTGAAAAACTACCAGCTATTGCTTGGCTGTCGAATATGATTTCCTACTAGAATCTAATTGAAGGTTCTCCTTTAATCGTGGACTATTTATCCGTGTTTCTTGATGCACAAGTAACACTGATCTTCTATGTAGAAGATGGATCCCACACACTCCATGAGTCTCATCTGGACAGTCCAGCATGAAGAGATCGCAGGAGTATTGACCGAGCAAAGACTTGCCATTCAAGACCCAATATTTTTCTCCGTTTTCGCTTAAATTGTTGGTTCTTGTTGGAACATGATTTAAAGATCAGAAACGTTCATCAGATAGAACACAATCACGTTTCTTATCCCCTGCAAAATAACTATGATCAGCGTCCACACAAAGGATTGGCGACCCGATCAGATCAGCGACTAAAGGCATGCATGTAACTAAACATTAGTGTTTTCTCCGTTCGATGAAACTTCTATAAGACTTGTTGTACAAGACATCTACTCCTATAAGAACCTTACTACTCAAGAGAATCAAACCATAACCAGTAGTGAGAGAGAGAGAGAGTAGAGAGAGAGAGAGAGAGAGAGAGAGAGAGAGAGGGGGGGGGGGGGGGGGGGGGGGGAGTTTCAGTGGTGCATAACTGCCAAGTTGGGTCTGTTGGTGGGGAGCATTAAAAACTCTGTTGGACCTACTGGATGTAGGTTTCGCTGCACCGTTGTTACTGGACTTGAAGTTTCCAGCCAAGAAGAAAAAACTGGAAAGAAGAAAGAGAAGAAGAAAAGTTGTGCCCTTAGTTAACCCAGCGAGTCAACTTGCTGAGCCGACTCAAATTCAAATTCTCTAGAGGTTTCCTTTTGATTTCTCTTAATTTCTCTTCTTGTCATTATTCAAATATAAGTCTAGATGTTTTAAATCCTAATTAAGCTCTTCCTTCTTAGTTGTTTAAGACATAGATTCCTAAATTCCTAAATCCTAGATTTCATCTCAGATTCCTAGTACTAAATTTTAGGTAAGGGATCAATCTCTTGGTTTTAATTTTAAATTCATCTCTCAATGGTCGCTCCTTGATGAATCCTTCTTTTCTCGAATTTTCTTTCCTAACGGTATATATCAAAACTTTAGATGAACTTAACTTAGGCTTACATCATAAACAAGACCACTCATAAAACAACCCTAGTGATTTGTTAAAACACTAAAAGCTTACATGTCCTTATCTATTTTCACGTTTACAACAAACTAGGGCTAAATGAGGAATTACTTGAATAAAGATAATGTATGCATGGTGTGATTGGACTTGAACTATAATACGCATTGCATTGTATGTTTGAAAAATGCTCTCATGACTCATGACACTCATATGCATTCTTATATATATATATATATATATATATATATATATATATATATATATATATATATATATATATAGACACACACACACACACACTTTATTTTGGGTGACAGAAAGGGAGCATGATTGATTTGACTCTCGACGTGCATGTTGATTGCCGCTCCGCTGTAATCTGGGTTAGGTGAGCATGATTTATTTGCAATAGGTTTCCTAACATCCAGGGGCAGAGGTATCTATTCGTCGGGCATGGTTGATTTGCCCGGTTAGAGATGTTGAGAATGGTTGATTTGTTCGGTTGAAGATGGGGGGCATGGTTGATTTGCCCATATGCTATTATTTATTTACATCATTCATTGGATATGTGCATACATGACATCATGATCATTACACATCATTCAAGAACAAACTCCACTATACTTAGATTGTACATGGAACAACTCTCCTTAGTGTGGTGTAGGATATTATCTTAAATCAATTGAAATTTTCCTATGTTGAAAATTATCTCACTGGGCTTTAACTCACCAAAATCACCATAGTTCTTGCAGGTTTTCAAGAAGAAGAAGGACATGGGAGAGGTATCATACATTGACAATCACTTCTTCTAGGAGTGACACCCACAGTCAGTTTAGGTTGATTTATTTTTTCTTTTGAAATTGATGTAATAAGACATTAGTGGAGTTGAATTTAGTGGAAAAAAATTTATATTTGGATTTATTTTAAATATGCGATGTGTCAATAGAATCTTAGAGAATCTATGCTCGAATTCTAAATTCACATCTCGAGACTCGGACCTCAGGTCAATGTATTCGGGTTCCGAATTTCGGGGCGTGACATCTACGGCTACAGAAGACTGCCCCACCACTTTAAAAGTTTTGGGTGGGTCTTCCATTGCCATAGGGGTAACACGTACACCACTGATGGATCCGAAGATTCGTCACGATCCCATCTCAAACAGATTGTCCTTCGTCAGAAAATAGTAAGTTCTTTCTACAAAATCCTGCACTGATTGTGTTTTCTACCATGATTTTAGGGGTTGCTGATATAGTACACGGTTTTCAGTATAGAGATTAAAATCGTCTCGGCATCTCCCATTTCATCCGCGGCCATGAACGTATCGGTGTTTTCATCACTTGCTTCTGATTGTGCTGAACATATTCTCACCAGACCGACGCACTGCCTTTCAACTTGCATGCAACGTACTGAGTTTTCTTCTCATCGGGCATCTGTGTAAGTTTGAATAAGCGTTCAACTTCACATAGCTAGTCACCGACGCAATCCAAGCCATTGAAGCTAGGAAGATCAACCTCTATGTAGACTCGATAAGTCCGATCTACCAGATTTCTACCATAAACAATCATGTTTCTGTGATCTTTTGCCAGGATTGCACTGTGAACAACATGATTGTGTTGCCCAGCCATTAATGGAATCTGAATATCGCCCCAAACGTGGGGTGGTGTTACGGTCTCTATTTTACAGTCGAATCTAGCCTGCAACCCTTACATAGTTTGGCGATTCTTTTGCTGGAGTGTTTCAAGCGTCGCCCTGAAAGTCACTGCTTTGAGAATATGGATCCTTAGATCACCGTCTATAGGATTTTTGTCGTAGCCGTCACTAGAAGCCATCTTCCCCAGGGTTTTTCTCGCTTTGATGCAAGTTTGGCATTGGCGTAGACATGGTGAGATCGATCACCGTCTCTCTCATGGGATACCTACTCCGAATCCACAGAGCTTCCGGAAATCCCCAATTGAACTTCCTTGAATCTACAAGCGAACATTCGAATTCACGAGCAAAAAAGAGGCAAAATTCAAACTTTGATTTAATAATAATGAAGATGAGTCTTTAGCAACAAGTTTATACAACAATTTAAAGAGAAAACAAACCCTAGAACCCTAAAAACGTAATAGTAAAGAATCCTAATCAAATTTGAAAGAAATTTGAAAAATCCACGCAAAATTGTGCAATCTGTCGGTGGTCTGTTGATTAGATCGACAAAGACTCATGAACTATCCAGCGAGCAAACTGCATCATCATCAATAGAATCGACGAAACCGTCGATAGAATCTACGAAATGTGATGGCTCAGATCCATCGAGAAACCATCAGAAAGCCATCGAGAATTCAAAATCTGCTAAATTTCTACTAAGTCTTCCAAGTGTTTGGTCCAGTTCAGTCGGTTGACTAGGGTGTTCAGGTAGGCCGTAATATAATATCGACCGATGATTTTCTTGATATTCTCCAGGTCCATCTCCATATAAAAACGTGCTCGATCCTCTTCCTTCACCAGGGGGTTCTTCCCCTACATCACTTATAACCTAAAAAATAAGATGGGTTGAACAATCCCAAGCTTTGATTGCTCTTAACTTTTTTTTTTCCTAGAAATAAGCCCATTGGATGTTTTATTTTTAACCTTCGGATATACATTAATCAATCTAATAGTTAGATAATTAAATTCAAATAATGTTTGGTTCTTAATACATATGGTACTGAGAGTTTGGATGGCCTATTTTGAATTCACTTGTAAGCCACGTATGCAATTTCTCAATAATTTTCAACTCCAGGTGTATCATCCATCACACTCTATTAAAGTATTAAAGAATTATCTCTAGATGTCTATTGTTGTTCAATTGGATGTGACTATGCGTATAACGAATGGCCTGAATTCAACCAAACATGTGCATTTAAGAGTAGTGTCATGCGTGCCACAGTCGTACTCAACTCGAATCGATTAAACTCTTGTGGCCCTATGCTTTTACCTTGAAACCAATTAATTTTCTTTTAATAATGATAGTATATTAAGTTTCTTAATGAAGTGATCATGGCCGGACAAGATTAAATAAGGTTGGTTATTGATTTGATTAATTGAATGTAAGAACAATAAAATCAATAAGAAGAAAAGTAAACTAAACAAAAAAGAAATAAATAACTACGACAGCTTATAATGGCAAAACGGTCATGGAAAGTACCAAACAATCAGTGAGGCAATTGTGGTGTAAAGTTAATAGGATGTGATTGGCGATATATTAAGCTAAAACTCAATAATTGGAAGATTCAACGATGGTGGTCGTGGATATTTAACATACTCCTAATGCATACTACGGTGATTTGTTAAACAATAACGAATTTAAACTATTCTAATAGCTTTGGACTTACTGTAGCATGGCTGTACAGAAGTGGTGTGAGTAAAGCTAAAACTAAAAGAATAGGTAGCATAAAACTATAGAGAGATTGATTAATTGTGGTGAGGGTGTAAATCTCTTCTTCAAGTGTTGCTTTTATAGGCTTGGAGAGGCGATGGTTGCGTCGTTATGTTTCACATGAATTTTGTATTATACAACGGTCATATCTTATTAAGATTTGAAATCCTGGTTGTGTAAAGCTATTGTGTATAATTTGCTTCTAAATTTGGATGTGCTTTTCATTATTTGCTCATAATTTCTTACTGCCTCTGAAAAATATTGATCATCCTTATGAAAAATTTCCTTTTGTATCTAATCTTCTTTGAGACGGGCATGTTGTGCATATCGTGAGCTGTGAAGAATTTGGCATTGGTAGGATTTTGAATTTTCTCACGTTGGCGGTCAAATGTGTTGTTCATATGTTAGTCATGTGCCTTAAAGTGATGTTTCCCTTTTTAGTGTAGATACGTGCATGCTATGTGTCACTAAGAAATAAGAATAATTAGGAAGTTGATTGTCCAGCCCCGCCCGAACAATAATCGATTCATATAGGGGCTCTTGTAGGCCCACAATGATGTATCTGTTTATCCAATTTCTTGAATTATTTTAAGGTATGAACAAAAAATGAGACAAATCTAACATTCAATTGGACCACACCAGAGATGACTATTGCATTTAATGCAACTTGCATTAAATGATTTATGCATTTAATGTAACCCAAACTCACTATTTAGTGTGGTCCACTTGAATCTACCTCATTTGTCAAGCCTCATAATTCAAATACAGAGTGTGCACCCTCAGACCTGAGTTATAATATATGACTTGTACATAAAGTGTACTAAAACCACTTAATTATTCAATTTTTAGAGGCACGTAGTTTGATATACTCTAAATCCACAAACACAACCATTCAACATAATATTTCACACTCAAATCATTATAACCATTTACACATCATACCACAATCCATAATCCATTAATGAAGCTATGTCTGCTCATTTGGGACCTTTATTAGCTATAACTATCATCGTTAATCAGTAAAGATCTTTTAAAAAAATAAGTTTAATAAGATCTAAACTTTTTAAATGACAAGAATACAAAACTTAAACTTTCTGAGTAGTAGTTTATTCAATGAAATCGGTCCATTAGTCCAATGCAACAATTTCTTCCTTAGTTAGATAAAGCCATATTCCTTGTGGGTCATCCATCAGATCAGTCTCATTCTTTTGTACTTGAGTTAGAATCTCAGCTTCAACTTCATTTGTAAGATTTTTCCATCAATACACGTCAGCTGCCCATGCCCAATGAGTGAAGCAATCATAGTTTGCGCATGTCACAATTAAACTAGCACACACCAATACAAGTTATCAACAACATAGATTATGCATATCAATGCATAGATGTAATATAATATGAAATGATACATCAAGTGGGTATAAAGAGAAGCCGTCCACTTAGGTTAGATTTCATCAACATGTATCCCCCTCTTTTGTCATAGGACAGACTTTTATATCTAGTAGGCATCTAGGATGGTCCTTAGGTCACCCGGTACTGTAAGTTACCATCAATACATCACATGTATAAGTTACCATATTCATCTCTCCATATAAGAGGCTACAAGTCATCATTCATCTCTCCATGTGAGAGGCAATTTTAATATTTTGATATCGATAATATGTATTTCAGTATACAATAATTCACAATAGGTAATAAATCAATTCATCGATCCACTCATCATCAAGTAATTCAATACAATAATAAAATCAACATAGCAAATAACCAGCTACTTTAATCACAATGGAGAGGAAACATGTTGGGATCACTCACGTGTATCTTGGTGAAGTGAATTCTGAAATGTTATCCCCAAATTTAATTAACTAAAATATCCTAAATACATGGCATAGTCAAATCATACTTCTACCTAAGTAAACTTGTATAATTAGCCCACTTTTGATTGATCAAATCCCAATTTATGGTCCACATTAGGGCTAAAAGTTGGGCGGGTTAAGTCGGGTTAGTGCTTAACCCCAAACTTAGGTTTCGATAGCTCAAACCTAACCCAACCCAACCTCGGGTTAGGAATGTTTGTGCACTTTTCTGTGGCATACTAGTGCACCTTATTTGTCAATCACGTGTGTCCTTGAGTTGTAATGTCGGTTAAGCCTTGGCAAGCTGATGACCGAAGATTTAAGTGAACTATAAGCATCAAGTAAGAAGAACAGGTAAATAAGTGCCTTGGTGATTCTAATCCTTTAAACCAAAACACCCAAAACCTCTTAGATGACTTAGACTAATTAGGAAAACCTTTAGTCATCCTCATTAGCTTTATATCATATAGAAAAACTTGATAAATTAGATTAATTAAAGAGGTGGAAGCTAATGTATTTAATCTAGCCCAAACAACAGTTTTTTATTGTGCTTTAATGCCATCGAAATACTTTTAGATTGGTCTTCGATACCATCGAAACTAGTTTCAAGCCATCGAACATGTCCAGCAAAATGTATACTCTTTAGACAATTTTCGACTCCATCGAACATCCTTTCGAGTCATCGAAATGAATTTTTTTATGTCATCGAAATTGGATGTCCAGCAACTCAGAAAACTCTCTGAACATATTTTGATGTCATAAAGATAGGGTTTTAACTCCATCAAAGAATTTTTGATGCTATAGAAAATGTCTTCGATGCAATCAAAGCGGCCGTTTTCTACCCGTTTTGTGACCATTTGAGATTTTTCTATAAAAGCGGAAGATATGGTTTTTGAGCTTATGAGAGGAATTTTGAGGAGTTTGAAGCTACCTATCATTGAAGACCATTAGAGGCTCAAATCTTAACCCTAGCAAGGCATCTTCCTTTTGATTTATCATAAAAATGGAGCATTCCACGCTCATGATGAAGATATACTTGTCCCTCTTTGATCTCTAGAGTTTGGAATCGATCTAGATAGTTATATTCCTATCTAAACTCTATGATGAGATCATTATAGGTGAGATTCTTTAGGCAACTCATTCTCATTAATTGTAGAGATATCAAACTTACTTCCTATCACCTTGGTCTTCTCAAGAAGATCAAATGCAAGACGATTGATTGTTGGAGTTGGAGCTGGAGCTGGAGCATCGACAAAGCATCAACAACAACATCGGAGGAGCACAAAGGGAGCTGATTGAAATACGGGAGAGCAGAGATCAAGCAACTCAAAGCGGCGCATTAACGGGGTTCAAATCCGACAAGTAAGGTTGTCAATTTGTATTGAGTCTATTCACTCTATTTTTGTGAAAAATTCAGTGTAGAGTTTATTTGTCAAACTCGATCTAGGTTCGTTTGTCGATCATTAACTTGTTAGTTGAGCTTAAAAGTTTAAGGGCATTTGTCGATCATTGACTTGTTTGTTGAGCCTAAATTACAAGTTCGTTTGGAGATCCTTAGCACATTTGTCGGGCCTAAAATAAGTCTCTAAGGGGAGCCACCAACACGGGTGTAAACATGTAGGTTGGGAGAAACCTGTAAACTTTCCGGTTGGATGGATCCAAGTTGAAACACCTAGGTTGGGAGGAACCTGATTTAAACTCCCTAGTGAATGCCGGTGTGCTTAAGGAGTGAGTACTTGAACCGGGAGTGGAGTAAACTCGAAGTCGAACCATTATACATCGTTGTGTTTGAGATTGTATTTGAGCACATTTCTTATCATGCATTGTGGTTTAATTGTTGTATGCTTAATTGGAATGTATGCTAGGCACTAGATAAGCACACTTACACATAAGATGTATGTTCACTAATTTGTGTAGACTTGAGCTTTATGATCCATTCTCATATAGTCTACTCTAGTTGCATAGATTAAGTGCTTGATTAGTTTAATCATATGTTAATCTATTCATGCTTAGACCAGGTAGCGTATTACTTAATCATATGCTAGTCTTGTTATTGGACCCACTTAGGCTTGAAAGCCGAAGTGTTCTTGCTTACTTAATATTAATTATTAATCATCTTAAGTTGGCGAAAAGAATTTCAAAACGGTTCTAATCACCCCCCCCCTTTAAGACTTAGCCATAATTCTAGTTGCTCCTCTAAGCTTCCACATGTATACGCGTCCACAAGTATTATCAAAGTGACACAATTTCAAAAAATTACCCAAGCCTAACCCAAGTAGGATCGGTCGGGTTCGTCGAGTTGATACATGCTAATATTTTCATTATTATATTAGCCTGTTATATTTCAATACACGTCTTATTTTTTGTACTTATGACTTTATTAATTATATATGTAGTTCTTTATTGTAAATAACTTTACTTTTTCTAAACAAACAAGCTAAAATATAGGATCATTACTCCTTTAATACTCAAGCATATCAAATTTAAACATATCAAATTTCAAACATGATAAGTTTACTTGTTAAAGTAATATAAAACTAATAAGTTTATTTAACTACAGTATAATAAAATTATAAGTAACTTGTATAAAGATCGGGTTCGAGTTGGGTCGGGTAACCCAAGACCTCAACCCAAGCCCGACCCAAGCTTCATTAGGTCGATGTTTGCATAGCCCAAGCTCGACATCGGATCCAATAGTTCCTGCCCAACCCTAACATAATGTTGGGTCAGTCATGGGTTGGTCGGGTTGAACCCACCTGACTTTTAACCCCACATGGAGGATTAACCACCGACTTTGAATTTTCTTATATTTCATTTTTAATATATAGTTTATGAATGATTATTCTTCAATGTGGGGCTACTTGATTAAACCAAAATGCTCTAATTATTCTAGTAATTTTATGTAACGAATCGAGATTTTCAACTCTCGTGTATAACATGACGGCCGAATTCCCAAGTAAATCATGGACTAATTGATTTGTTAAATAATGAAATATAACATTCAAGCACAATGACGGAAACAAATGTTCATCTTATTATATCAAACTTACTACTTCATCATCAATGTTTAAATAAGGGAACCAACCAATATTCATATTAATCAATCAAAATATCAAACCATGCTTTCTCTGGAAGACTTATTACAATTTCCATAAATGTAGCCACTAATAAAAAGAAATGTCTAGTAAATAAAAATATCAACTAAATTCCTTCAACGTCTTCATCTGCCATGTAATCGTACGAACCATCGAACTCTTCACCTTGAAAGTTGAATTCGATATCTGGATCTTCACCTGCATCATCTAAATTGCGACTGGGATAGCGTTAAACGCTATCATAGTGGGCAATATTCCCTTCAAGACAATCAAGAATAATAATGTACAAAACTCAGAGTAACGCAATACAATGATATCTTTATTCAAACAAAACAATCAAGTAAAAATCTTTGTTAATGCGATGCATGGAATGCATGCTCTAGCTAAGGCACCCTGACTAAACGAATGCGGGAAGCCCAAGTTGAGTCACCCCATACACACCTGTTAAACGAATGCGGGAAGCCCAAGGTTGAGACACCCCATACACACTCGTCAGCCACTAGTTACCAGAGTGAAATTAACCCAACTAATGGAAGCAGGAAACCCCCAATATACTTCCACTAGATAGTGCATGGCAAGAAGTGGCACAAGTTCCCAAAACTTCATCCATGACACCTAGAGGGGCTGGCTCACCAAGTCGAGCCCTAGTGTATGCATGAGTTTGTTTCTCCTTTCATTAAGTATTTTACATACAACCATTTTTAGCAGCTCACTGGATACTATGGGGAGTCGCAAGCGACTCAGCATAGGCCGACAGCTCGGGCTTACTGTCCATGGCGCCAACCTCGGCCCATGAGAATTTGTATACCATTATTGTCCACTCATTGTCCCGTTTTATGATTTCATCATGTCCCAAGAAGCCAATGTTGTACATCATGGCCAAATTCATTAAAATACTCATGCAATGTAAATGGGTCCAATCAAGCATCATATACATGTAAGGATCCATTGACAAACAATTACTTCATTCTTTCAGTTAAGTCAAGATATATTCTTTCATAATGGACACCTCTCACGGGTTCCATCTCTCTACATTGAATAATTTTACCAACTTAGGGACAAAGAGTATACACTAATGAAATGTCCATGTGATGATCTTATACACATATTTTATATCATAATATGAAACCAATGTTACTTGTAACACGGACTAAGAAAATAAGGGCATAGATTTCACAAAGATAAATAACCCAAATACACATGCTTCTTAGTAAAAAATCTAAACAAGGAATCACATCATTATGTAATGATATTCATCGCAAATCCTACGTTAAACTTCATGTTATACGGATCAGTAATTCAAAACAAAATAATTTCACATGCTACAAAAGAAACTTATGATAATCGTAATATTATTAATGAAAGGCTTGAAGGAAAATCCTCACCTTATGATGGACTTAGAAGAGGGCTTGTAGAATATTTTAGCTGCTGAAAAAATATGAGAAATAACTACATTCTCTTCTCTTCTCTTTCTCTCTCTCTCTCTCTCTCTCTCTCTTCTCTCTTTCTCTAGGGCATGGAGGCTAGGGTTAGGAGAAGGTCTTGGAGGTCTACATGGGGAGAAAAAAGAAGGGCGTGTGCATGAGGTCTTGTGTAACAACCTCTCGAGGTGGGTTTCTCAAATCTTAATATTCGGGTGATTTTTTATCAATTTCAATCCGTTCATCTTATGAAGCTCGAAGAGTAGAGTCAGAATACGAAAATTTCTTGATGATCCACAATCTAGAATGGCCGATCCTTGAAAATGGCCTTACGGGTGCTAAAATGGGCTTGATCTCAATTAATGGTATACGCTTGATGATTAGGGCCCAAATTTTGAGAAAATATGTAGTCATGATAGGCAAACAATTGTACAAAGTTTAGTGGCTGATTGATGGTGAGAAATGCCTAGATCTGAAATTTCAACTTTTGGCAGAAAAAGAAGGGGCTGGCTTTGTGGTTCAACAGTGTAGGATTATAGATCGGGGTCCAAATTTTGTGTAAACTCGTAGTCATATGAATATAATGAGTGGTCCAAATTTGAGAAGTGATTGATGGTGAGAAGTGGGTAAATTGAAAGGTTCAGATTTAAAAAGAGTTGGTAATTAGTTAATTTCTAAAACGGGATAACTTCGCACAAAAGAAAGGGCTTATCAAGGTGGGGCACTCAAATCACACTATTGGTCCATAATAAAGACGATCCAAGTCACTCATATGAAGAGAAATATTCGACTACGACTAATCATCTACTTTCCTCACTCGATGGACATAAAAATCAAGGGTTAAGGGGCTGATTTGACAATCGAACTACTTCTACTATGATTTAAGGGCTGAAATTTGACGTGTATGGTTAATATGTGCTCAAAAGCTTAAATCCAGGGTTTTGCGTGAAAGTGATCTTCAGAAACTATAATACTTAAAAATGACATCTTAACTTAAGTTTAACTAATGGCATTTTCGTAATTATCTGAAAAGTATGTGATTTTTAAAATCTGATCTTTCTACGATGTTTATGGGATCATTCTAAGCAACTTTTGTAAAGGGTCTCCTATCGGATTTCCTATGAATGTCCCACTATTCGCAAATCAACGGTAAATGTACGATAATTAATAAAAAATAAATTAAAAATGAATTTTAAAAAAATTTCAAATAAATCTCGAAAATCTTGGGCATTACATTTTAGGATTATTAAGGGTTGTTTATTGTATCACAATTAAATAATTGTATAATTTTATAACAAGATATCTCATTTAAATAAAATTATTACAGAAATTAAGGTGCTCTTAAAATTTAGCTCCTAAAATTTCTGCAGATTCGGGTTGTTTTCAGTAATAATCTATAATTTGGATATTTCTGAAGGTTCGAGTAGTATTCTGTAATATTTTAGAATTTATGCCACAATCCTTTGACCTAGCTAGAACTTCTATTTTAGTCCGAAATTTCGAATTGACATGAATCTATCCATACTTTCTCACTTTCAAGTATGTTATTACTCCAATGGGTTAGATCTGAACCATCCATTAGCTCCCACATGATCAAATTAGGGGACGGTCAATAGATTGCCAAATCTAAGTTATTCAATCTTTGTATTTACTTTTTAGATTATATCTTTAACACCCATCTTTTATATGATTGTTGTGGCTCACTGGATGATCAAATCATTTAAAATTTTAGGTGTTGATTTAAATTTACTTCAATTTTATTCAAGTGGTACAGATTAGATCTAATACATCCGATGATCCTTCATTTATTTCACTTCATGTATTTACATTAAATCATCATTCGATCCAAGAGGTCCATTAGATGATCAGACCTCTGGATGCCATTATATTGTTATTCTAGAATTCATATAATTGGTGTAAATTGGTCTGATGCATCCAATAACCCATTGTAGGATTAATTACACAAATTAATGTCTAATATAAGATCTGATTGATGTGGTCCACTCATCAATCAGATCAATCAGAAATTTAAGGCCTTAATATAGTTTGACCTTATGGATCGGATGATCCATATGGATTTGACCTGAAACAACCAGATATACCAAAATTAATCTCTATGACAAGAGATCTCGCCAATAATCCCAAACTTCTTTCGTCTCTTCCTAGAATCTATCTATAGATCAAAGCAAGGAATGAATGGCCAATCAGTCACGTCCATTACGTAGATTGACAAATAAAGCTAAATGCACAAAATAAAAAAAAAAATGAAAAATGAGTATAGACTTACCGAATCGAAGTTTCTTAGTTATCTTCCTCTTCCTCTCTCTTTTCTTTTCTTGAGGTTTCTTAAAGAAATTTCTCTTGTATCATACTTAAAGAAGGAGAGATCTCCAGATAAAGTAGGATAAACACATCTTTCCTTATTTTAAAATTTGAAGAAAGTCTCGACCACTCAATTCAGTAGCTCATTTTTTGTTTATTTGCTACAAAATTAAATATTTAAGTTGGTTTAAGTATGTATTTAAGTGAGGAGTGTATGTATGTACTACTCAAGGGAAATTTTGTGGTGGTTACATCATTGATTTGTACCTTAAAATACTTTGAGAAAATGGAGATACACTACGGTGGGTCCCACAGGAGCCCTTGTAGGGACGGATTTTTGTTCGGATGGGGGTTGGACACAATCCACTCTTGGGTAATTGATCTCTGGGATGCCAGTTTGATCTCCTCCTACTATTCATACATGTGTGTCGGCATGTCACGTGGTTGCTTCTTACAAGGAACCATAATATAGAGTGCGTCACAGGTGTAAACAGAAACCATTGAAACGTGTTAACCAAGCTCGCATGGCCCACTGTGACAAAGGGATGAGCCAAAACATTAGAGTGATAGTGCCAACCGATGTAGGCCCGTTTGGCACCATGTATTTGGGGGGATTTGAGGGGGTTTTAAATCCCCTAGTTTGTTTGGCACATAAAGCAACTAGGGGTTTCAAATTCCTTGGATGAGGGGGTTTGCAATCAAAGGTAGAAGCTTGGATTACATCTAAAATCCTTCCAATAGTCACATAGGTAACATGTGTGTCACTAGGCTACTAATCTATTGGGCACATGGCCCACTGATGATACCCCAAAATAATTAGATTATCAACTGCATCACTAAAGTTACTTTAATATGATGATCGGTGCCGTCCAAACATTGTCCAAGGAAATCAACTGTTAAAATTCGTAGGTTAGTCACTTGGATGTGATCCTATGCTTGTGGCTCATTCGAGACTTGGAAATTCATCATTTTCGGCCAAATGATATATTTCAACGGGCTTATTACAACCATTGTGTCGAACATTTACAGGCTTATACTAATTACGAATATTAAAGTTGATTTAGTAATTAAATTCAAACCCGTGTATATATCATACTTTTGGATTATAAGGGATTTCAAATCTAAGGGTGCCAACCAAAGGTTCCAAATCGAAGGGTTCCAAATCTACGGTCAACAGGCCTAGTTCTCTTGAGTTCCAGCTGTTAAAACATCTTGACAAATGGGACCTTGTGATGAAGACGGAGGTTAGGTGGTATTGCCACTTGCCAGTTGCCAACCAACGTGTTGATGTGTTGGGGGGGCGCTGTGGGCCCAACGTGATGTATGTGTTTTATATCCATGCCGTCCATCTGTTTTGCCACCTCATTTTAGTGCATGAACCCAAAAATGAAGCAGAAGCTCAAACAGACCACACCACAGGAAACACTGGCCCTTGGATGAAAGAAAATGTGGCCCTAATAAGTTTTTAACAGTGGCCGTTCAATCACCAATGTTTCTTGTGGTGCGGTCCACTTGAGCTTTTGATCTTCTTCATTTTTGGGCCAATGCCCTAAAATAAGCTGATAAAACGGATGGGCGGTGTGGATAAAACACACGTGGCTGATGAGCGGGGCACGAGGAGACGCACGTGAGGAGGGGCATGGGTGATGGCGAGTGCGAGGAGCATTGCGATTGGTTTGCCTCTCTCTCGAGGGAGGAGTGGAGTGGTCTCTGTCAATGGACTGACTCGTGCCCGAAAGTAGCAGAGAATAAAGAAGGATGGGAGCGGATTGCCTGTGACCCCGGGCACAGAGATATCTCTGTGCCCGGCGCTGTGTTCACTGTTGATACCTTCCTGGAGCGTAATATGAAGTTTATATGCCATCCAAACCGTTCATAGAATTATTACCATTCAGATAAACTGTAGTAACAAATATCATTCTGATAAAAAAACATCTGTCACCACCAGGAATTCAATACCCACAGTTTAGTGTAGTGTGGCCCACATGAGTGTTGGATCTTCCTGAATTTTAGAATCCTGTCCTAATGCGGTCTTTAAAACAGATGGACGGAGTGGATTTATCACGGACATCTCTATGGACCCCACAAAGCTCAGGGCACAGAGATATCTCTATGCCCGGGGTCACAGGCAATCCGCTCCCAAGCGGGGGCCGCTTTCGAGGAAGGACTTCTTCTTTCAGGGTAGTGGATTGTGGATTAGGTGTTACCCGGGTAACACCTTATTGGGTGTTACCTTTACCGTGTGTTTCCCATATTGATGATCTTGTTTGTATATCAACACTGTTCATCCTTTTTTTCATTTCATTTTAAAATGTCATATCCTAAATTAGACAGATCCATATCTCCGGTGGAGAATAACAATGACAAAAGTAGTGAATGACCATTAAAAGATTTTTGTAGGCCACATAATTTTTGGATCAAGCTAATATTTATATTTTCCATTCATCCCTCTGTGGTTGACCTTATTAACAGGTTGGATGGAAATAAACATTACATATCTTCTTACGATGGGCCCTATAAATTTTAATAGTGCCCGATTCAATCACCACTTTTTCTTGTGGTGTGGTCCATCTGAGACTTGGATATACTTAATGTTTATTACCAAAACCTAAAATGGGATGGAAAAACGGATGGACGTCCTGGATATACAATACATCATCAAGGTGGGCCCCATGGTATGGGTAGCACTCACTAAGGTAGTTTCCCTCTCTTCTCCTCTACGACTAGTCTTTAAAGTCATATAAATAAAATAATAAAAATAATAAAACGAGAGATGGTTATGCGCCTTTTTCTCATCGTGTATCATGTGAGAAGATAAACAAGTTGAAAGGTGCAGTGCAACGCTGGGAAGAGCAGAAAGGAGTTTGTTGATCGCAACTAGATAGGTACGAATTTAAAAAAGAAAAAAGAAAATTCGAATTCCATTGCCGTTTGAGAGAGAGAGAGAGTCTATTGTTGTGTTTGGTTGCACCAGATTACAAGTGATTTTATAATATTTTAATGATATCACTCATAACCAATTAACCTGTCTCTGTGTCTTCTTCTTCTCATCAGTTTATGCTTATATTGTAGTCTGATTTTTTTAATTCAAAAAAGTGAAGAAACACCAACCTCAGTCTACTTATCTATTTCTTTCTTTCTCATCCATATAAGAAGTTGCTTATAAGAAGAGAATAGGAATTTCTCCAATATTCTTATATGGTTTTGTACTTGTTTTGCATTTTGATTATTGGGTAGGAAGGTGTTTCTGTTTTTTCAATATACCTCACTTGGTTGTTGTTGAAGCAGCTGCTTTGGGAGGTTGGTAGAGAAAGAGAGGTGTGGGTGGCAGCACCCCCAAAACTTATAATAGCAGGTGAAACTTTTATATCGAGTTTTTTTCAGGTTTGGGTATGAAATTTCATCTGTGAGTAGATGAGTAGATGCTGTGTTTTCACTTACTAGTTACTTACACCTCAACTCTCTCTCTCTCTCTCTCTCTCTCTCTCTCTCTCCGGAGAGCTCCACTATATCTCTCTGTGCTTTTTTCCGGTATATCTGTTTTTTTTTTTCTTCTTCTTTTTTTTTTTTTTTCATTTTTCAGAGGGCTGCACAAGAGGGAAGCGTCCGACCAGATCTATGTGGGGCCCACTCTGAGGTATCTGTTTATCCAAACCGTCCATTCCTTTTCTCAGATCATGATAAGAAAAGGGACCCAAAATAAGGAAGATCCAACGCTATATTGAAACACATCAGATAGTAAGCTTGGGTTGCATTAAATGGCCAGAGCAGTAAATGAAAGGTGCATTAAATGCAAGAGTCATCTCTGGTGTGGTTTACTATAGCGTTGGATGTAACTTAATTTTGGGCCCATGCCTTAACATCATCTTAAAAAAGTGATGGACGTCTTTGATGAACAGATACCTCACGGTGGGACCCCACACAGATCTGGTCGGACGCTTAAAGGTCCGATCAGGGGTCGGACGCAATCCGCGTCCGCACAGGAGAGGGTTTCAAAGAAGAAGAAGAGAGGCGGTCTGAGTTGTGTGTAACCCTTGATGGATTGAGTCCGTGTACCCCAAAGTGGTGTGGGGCCCACCACGATGTCCCTTTGACATCCACTCCCGCTATTCGTTCTGCCAGATCATTTTGGGGTGTGAGCCCAAAAATGAGACCAATCCAAAACTCAAATGGGTCACACCACAGAAAACAACGGGGATTGAATGATCACCATTGAAATCCTATTGGGGCCAACAGAAGTTTTGGAGCAGGTTGATATTTGTGTTTTCCCTTGATCCTTGTGACTTGTGAGAATCACCTTACGGACGGTTTGGATTAGAAATAAAAAGGCTATGGCCCCTGGAAGGTTTCAATGATGGGTGTGTACCTCTCCATTATTTAGAACGGTGTGGCCCACTTGTGTCTTGGATCTGCTTCATTTTTGGTCTCCCACGCTAACATGAGCTAGCTAAATTGATGGATGGAGCGGATTTCATGCAAACATCACGGTGGACCCCATGGAGCTTTGAATCATACAGTCTCACGGATATGGCATGTATGATGCATACAGGGTTATGTGATACTCAGGCAATCAGAAATTACATATGTGGCATTTATTAACACAGATAGAATTGGCAAGATTGTGCAGCCCACTATCGCCAATTAACGGGGACAAGATCAAACAATTGTAACCTCTATTTTGTGGATACTTGTTTGTGGAAATAGGACAGTTGTTTATTCACTTTTAACTGTCCATTGTCCACCATTTTTTTTTTTTTTTTTTTGGTCATTGTCCACCAATATGACAGTGAGATAATTGAATAAGCTTAATTTTCGTTTCATGATACATCTGCACTGGTTAGTGGTTACCATAATTTGGACGGTTTAATTGGCTACTTGTATGCCACGTGTGCAATTTATAAGTGCCTGAATATCATCATCACACCCTGCCGGTGTATCAAAGTTTTTCTCATTTTTTTTGATATTCAAGCAGCTTGCGATGTTGATAGACAGGCACAGAGATTTGGGGGCCATGATGATGTGCGCAGGAGATCTAATCGGTCCATTTTGTGTCATATGATGCCATCTTAGAGCCCTAAGCAAATCTACGGATTTATTGATCAAGTCGCACCTGTTTCTTAAATAGGACAATTGGATATTATCTACAGGCCTGATTGATCCAGTGTATGTTCTGGTGGTATGGCCCAAATGAAATTAAGATCGGCCTGAATTTTCGGGGCCAAGAAGAAGATGAGGGGATGCACATGATAGACAGATTGGATGTACTTGACACCAGATGGGCCATTGCCACTTGTTTGTGCAAATTGGTTAATCTCTTGTACATGGGCACTTGTTTGTTACAGTAGGACCATTGGATACTATTAATCTATTATCCATGGGCATGGGCACTTGTTGTTGAAATATTAATCCATTATGAATGTACTTTATCGTTTGTTTTGGACTGTGGTTATTAAAGTTTTATGTTTGGACTTATTATTATTATTATTATTAATTTGCTTGTTGCTTATATTAAGCAGTCATTCCACACTACAGGTATTTTGAATTTATGGGCCTACTTTTGTGGCCCCCCTAATGATTGGTTTAGTCTAAGATTTATCTATATGGGCTCAAACCCAATGGCATACCTAATGCCAAGTTTTTTTTTTTTTTTTTTTTAAATTTTTTTTTATGTGATTTGAAGGTATTGGAGTGATTCCCAGCTCCAAGCTTTGTTTGGTGTGAGCACATAGTTTCTCACCTGTAAACATTTTAAGGTTACTCAAAAACAAAAACTGTTAACTTATAAGTTGTTTACAATTTATATCTAAACAAGAAGCATGCAAGTCACCAACACCTGAAACTCACTTAGAACTTAAGAAGTTACAGGCATCCAAAGGTTTGTGAAAACATTCAGAGTTTGGTTCCATGTTTTGGGTATGAGTCTCACAAATCATTGTACCTTGTGACCTTCATCATAGTATCTCCTTGATCATCTACAACCACAGACAAAGTCACTCTCGTGGTGAACCATGTACATTCTTTTGCACTGTTCATTGCTTTATTTTTCTTGCGCTCGTGTTTTCATCGACCCAAACTCAGCTATTCCTGGAATTAGGACCATCATATTTCTTGAAGAGAACTGATCCCCCACTACCCTTTTTACCAGCATTTTTGCTAAAAGAATAGATGATATTTCAAGGGTAAATTTGGAAACGATAATTTTCTCGAGGTATAGAAAAAGGGTTCTACTCACAACCAGTTGTAGGTGATTAGTCCTCTTTCTTCTAATTGAAAGTGGTTCTATGGTATTTGAATGTTCTGTTGATGAAAGAGTACTGCCACTGTTATGGAGCATTCTTCATGTAGAACATGCAAATAGAGGTAGAGACATTGATGACACATCGATTGTTCTGTTTTCTGTTACCTATATATTTCTCTGGCCTTACTTGTGTTGGAGGCGTCAGCAAACCTCCTGATATACATTGTTCTACCATTTCCTAAAAGCTCGAGCTTTTAGCGCAATCGGTTAATAACATGGTATTAGAGCAGGACGTTCGATGTTCAAGTCCCGGGGTTTGCAAAATTCAGTATTATAGGGCATCCGGTATTGTATCAGCCCAAAGTATCACATGCGGGGCCAGTATACCGCCTGCACGTGAGGGGAGGTGTTGTAGGCGTCAGCAAATCCCCTGGTATACATTGTTCTACCGTTCCCTAAATCTCGAGCTTTTAGCGCAACCGGTCAGTAACAACTTGACTATATGCTCTTTATTTATTTCTTGTCCTCCAATGCTATTAGTATCTTTCCTAGCTGATCAGGAGTTCTCTTTTGTACTGGATTTTATCTGTTCATTCTACTTATTTTCTTCTTTGGGCATGTCAGATGCGTGCTACCTGTCTCACGTACGACCTTGGGCTAGTGTCTAGATGCTATGGAATTTGAACATAATTATGATGCTACGTACCTATGATTTTCGACCTCACTTCCTCTACAAAGTTCCTGTTTATATGAAATGTCTCTGTGTTATTGGTTCTTCATCTTGCTAGTGGATTGTCATTCCTCCATTACGGGGGAACAAGCAAATTAAAATCAGGAGACTACAAGGAGAGAGAAAGCCTTCGTGTTGTCAGAAGACCAATATATCTGTCCTTTTGTTTGGAAGCTGATGTGCTGTGACACTTAGTGGAAGTTGAAACCATGCATGGTTGCTCAGACACAAACAGCTCTCAACTTCTAGATCCAAGGCACTTAGTGGAAGTTGAAACCATGCATAGAGTCTCTCTCTCTCTCTCTCTCTTGTTGGGTGCGTTTCACACAAACCTTCGGATCTCGCCCCCCAATGCACTAGAATTATGGAATACGATAATGCAATAATCAAGAATAAACGAACAACCACACGACACAAGGAGTTTTTACGTGGAAAACCCTCAAAAGAGGTAAAAACCACGGGACCTAGTTCAGATCAACAATCCACTATCTCAGGGAACTGTTACAACCGATCTCAAGCACACACCACTTGGATCAAACCTTTTTCACCCACTTGGGATGGATAAACAACAAGAGAATAACAAAGGAGAGGAGCGATCTCACCGATCCTGAGGACGTAGAAGCGCTGAGACGACGGTTGCGCAGAAGAATCCCTCTTCAAGCAACTTCTCCCTTCTACAAGCTTCCTCTTTCTCTCTCTTCTCTTTCTCTCTTCCTCTTTTTCTCTCTTTCTCACCTTGGACGTACAAACCACACAATGGGATGCCCTAATCCCGTTTTAGAACTCCTTAAGTACGAAAACGGAGCAATTAAAGCCCAATTAGGAAACTGCGTCTAAGCAGTCTGCGCCGGGTCGGGCGCCCGGTCATCAGACCGTCGGGTGCCCGGCCAACCCAAAATCAGTCCAGCAGCATTGTGAGAAAAACAGATCAATTTCGGGCTCCCGGACCAACATGGTCGGGCGCCTGGCCAAGTCATCGGGCGCCCGGTCACCAGACCGTCGGGCGCCCGGCTGTTGTGAAAACAGTCCAGCGTGTTAGCTGCCACATCCGATGAATTTCGGTTGCCTGGCCAAAAATGGTCCGGGCGCCCGACCTCACGCAATTGTACTCTCTCTCTCCTCTGCGTTTTTTAGGAGGAAAACTCCATCAAATCTCCCCCTTTTCGACTCAGGAGAAATTCGCCTTCTTCAAGCCAGCCAGGTTTCTGCAAACTTCAGACTTGCCCTTGAGCAAAGCCTTGGTCATTATGTCTGACCCGTTATCATCTGTATGGACCTTGTCAAGCTGTAACACCTTCTGTTCCAAAGTATCCCTGATCCAGTGATACCGAATCTCTATGTGCTTCGACTTGGAATGCTGACTTGGATTCTTGTTCAAGTGTATAACACTTTGGCTATCCCAATAGACCACGTGCTCCTCCTGCTTCAGGCTGAGTTCCTGTAGGAACCTCTTCATCCAAAGCATCTCTTTGCATACTTCTGTGACTGCGATGTACTCGGCCTCTGTCGTCGACAATGCTACGACCTTCTGTAGCTTGCTCTGCCAAGAGACCGCTCCCCCTGCAAACGTGAACATGAACCCCGATGTAGACTTCCTGGAGTCTATGTCACCTGCCATATCTGCATCTGTGTAGCCTTCTAACACAGGTTTTCCGTCACAATAGCATAGGCTCAACCTGGATGAGCCTCTCAGATACCGCAGTATCCACTTCACCACTGCCCAATGTTCTTTGCCAGGATTGGCAAGATACCGGCTGACAACCCTAACCGCATATGCTATGTCTGGGCGCGTACACACCATATCATACATCAAACTTCCTACCGCTGACGCGTAGGGTATCTTCTGCATCTCTTCCACTTCTGTCTTCGTCTTGGGACACTGCTTGTCGCTCAATTTGAAGTGACCATCCAGTGGAGTACTGATTGGCTTCGCTGCATTCATGTTGAACCACTCTAGGACTTTCTCAATATACTGCTCTTGTGACAGCCAAAGTTTCCTGCTGCTTTTGTCACGGGTTATCTCCATTCCTAAGATCTGTTTTGCCGGACCAAAGTCTTTCATCGCAAACGACTTGCCCAACTCCTGTTTCAGCCTGTCAATCTTCTTGATGTCTTTTCCCATGATGAGCATGTCATCAATGTACAATAGCAGAACTAAGAAATCACCATCTGAGAACCTGGGAGTGAACACACAGTGGTCCGACTCCGTTCTGTCATATCCATGCTTCAACATGAACGAGTCGAACTTCTTGTACCATTGCTTAGGAGCTTGCTTCAGCCCATACAAGCTCTTCCTAAGCCTGAACACCATATGCTCTTTGCCCTTGATTTCGAACCCTTCTGGTTAACGCATGTAGATCTCTTCTTCCAGGTCACTATGGAGAAATGCAGTTTTGACATCTAACTGCTCTATCTCCAAATCCATGCTAGCCGCCAACCCAAGTAACACCTGTATGGATGTCATCTTCACCACTGGTGAGAATATCTCCTCGAAGTTTATTCATTTCCTCTGACCAAACCCTTTCACCACAAGTCTGGCCTTGAACCTTGTCTGTGAATTCTTCTGCTCATTTTTCTTTCTGAACACCCACTTGTTGCTCAAAGCTTTCTTACCCTTAGGCAATTTCACCATGTCATAAGTGTGGTTCTTATGCAAGGATTCCATCTCCTCTTGCATAGCTTTCAACCACTCCTCCTTATGCTTGTTGGCTAGGGCCTCAGAATAGTCTTCTGGCTCTCCCCCATCAGTGAGTATAATGTACTCATGCGGCGAGTACTTCTTGGATGGATGTCTGTCCCTTGATGTCCTCCTCACCTGCGGCTCAACAGGTGGATCAAGTTGGGGCTGCTCCCCCTGTCCATCTTCTGTAGGGACTCTCTCATCCTCTGCACCTTGCTGTACTCCCTCGTCATCAGGCACCACGGGAGGAGTAACCGGATCCATGTCTTCCAGTTCACCTGAATTGGGTTGGGTCTTCTCTGGCTTTTCAATGTCTTCTATACACTGATCTTCAATGAAAACCACATATCTGCTCCTGACGAGCTTCTTCTCGGTCTGATCCCACAACCTGTAGTCGAACTTCTCATCACCGTACCCTAAGAACACACACTGCCTGATCTTCATATCGAGCTTGGACCTCTCGTCCTTTGGTACGTGAACGGATGCCCTGCATCCAAACACCCTGAGATGATTGTGCGATGGATCATGTCCAGTCCACACCTTCTCAGGTACTTCTCCATTCAACGGGGTTGATGGAGACCTGTTTATCAAATACACCGCCGTGTGCATTGCTTCTCCCCAAACATCTTGGGCAACTTTGCATGGGATAACATGCATCTGATTCTCTCTATGATGGTGCGATTCATTCGCTCAGCCACACCATTATGTTGAGGGGTCTTGGGAACTGACTGTTCATGCCGTATACCCAGTGACTTGCAATACTCGTGGAAGTCACCTATGTATTCACCACCATTGTCAGTGCGGATGCACTTCAATGATCTGCCTGTCTCTCTCTCGACCATAGCATGAAACAGTTTAAACACACCAAAGACCTCGTCCTTGGATTTCAAAGCATACACCCAAACCCTTCTAGATGCATTATCTATAAATGTGATAAAATACAATGCCCCACCCAAGGTTTTTGTCCTCATAGGACCACAAACATCAGAATAAACTAAATCTAATGCATGTACTTTATTAGTATGAGAAGCAGTTTTAAAAAAAGAAACTCTATGCTGTTTCTCAGATAAACAGTCAATGCAGGTTTTGAGAGGTTTACCTGTCACGTCTGGAAGGAGCTGCTTCTTCGCTAGTAGCTAAAGCCCTTTTTCACTCATGTGGCCTAGACACCTGTGCCACACGTCAGTAGCTGAATCTTCTGCTGCGTTCGATCCACTCTTGCATACACTGACACTTGCCTTATAAAGAGTGCAACACTTTTTTCCTCTGACAGTGATCAACGAACCCTTGATGAACTTCCAGCGCCTACCAACAAACCGGCTTTCATAGCCATCATCGTCCAGCCTTCCCGTTGACATCAAGTTGAGGCGAAGGTCTGGAATGTGTCTCACATCCCTGAGAACCAATGTTCAGCCCACATCGGTCTTCAAATAAATATCACCAACCCCTACGATCTTCGAAACACCAGAATTTCCCATCTTCACTGTCCCATAGTCACCTGACTTGTAGCTTGTGAAGAAATCTCTGCGTGGAGTCGCATGAAACGAGGCTCCCGAGTCTATCACCAAGTCGGTGTCCTGACTCGAAGCCGTGAGACAAGTATCATGATCTGCCGAAAGAATAACAACAACGTCACCATCTTAGGCGACTGCAGTAGAATCTGATTCATCTTCCTTCTCCTTTCCTTTACCCTTCTTGTCACTCTTCTTCTTGTGACATTCATGCTTATAGTGGCCCTTCTTGCCACAGTTCCAGCATTCAACATCTTTCCTGGCAACTGACTTGCCTTTTGATTTATCTCGGGCCTTTCCGCCCTTTCTGTTCTTTCCTCTCCCCCTATCTTGTGTCACAAGGGCCTCTTGTTGAGCAGGCCCTAGAGACTTCCTCCTTGTCTCCTCATTGAAGAGACAACTTGTTACCTGATCCATGGATACCTTTCCGTCTGGCGCGGAGTTACTTAGAGACACCACCAATGTCTCCCAACTGTCAGGCAATGAGCTAAGCAGTAGCAAAGCCTGAAGTTCATCATCCAGGACCATCTTCATGGCGGAGAGCTGGTTCACAATGTTGCTGACCTCATTCATGTGTTCAGCCACAGAACCACCATTTTTGAACTTGAGATTCACAAGTCGTCTTATCAGGAAAATCTTATTGCCGGCTGTCTTCCTCTCATACAGCCCTTGCAATTTCAGCCATAGGCTAGCGGCTGAGGTCTCTGTAGACACATGGTGGAAAACCGAATCATGCAACCATTGTCTAATGAACCCCACCGCCTTCCGGTCTACTTTCTTCCAATCATCATCTGACATATCCTTTGTCTTCGCCGATATGCCTAAGATCGGAGCATATAGGTCCTTGCAATAGAGCAAGTCCTCCATCTTAGCCTTCCATATGGTCCAGTTAGAACCATTGAGGCTGATCATCCTTAATGAGCCACCTTCCATAATTCAGAACCGATCCCACACCGTTCAAACAACCTGAACTCTCTGATACCACTTTGTTGGGTGCGTTTCACACAAACCTTCGGATCTCGCCCCCCCAATGCACTAGAATTATGGACTAAGATAATGCAATAATCAAGAATAAACGAACAACCACACGACACAAGGAGTTTTTACGTGGAAAACCCTCAAAAGAGGTAAAAACCACGGGACCTAGTCCAGATCAACAATCCACTATCTCAGGGAATTGTTACAACCGATCTCAAGCACACACCGCTTGGATCAAACCTTCTTCACCCACTTGGGATGGATAAACAACAAGAGAATAACAAAGGAGAGGAGCGATCTCACCGATCCTGAGGACGTAGAAGCGCTGAGACGACGGTTGCGCAGAAGAATCCCTCTTCAAGCGACTTCTCCCTTCTACAAGCTTCCTCTTTCTCTCTCCTCTTTCTCTCTTCCTCTTTTTCTCTCTTTCTCACCTTGGACGTGCAAACCACACAATGGGATGCCCTAATCCCGTTTTAGAACTCCTTAAGTACGAAAACGGAGCAATTAAAGCCCAATTAGGAAACTGCGTCTAAGCAGTCCGCGCCGGGTTGGGCGCCCGGTCATCAGACCGTCGGGTGCCCGGCCAACCCAAAATCAGTCCAGCAGCATTGTGAGAAAAACAGACCAAGTTCGGGCGCCTGGACCAACATGGTCGGGCGCCCGGCCAAGTCATCTTGTGCCCGGTCACCAGACCGTCGGGCGCCCGGCTGTTGTGAAAACAGTCCAGCGTGTTAGCTGCCACATCCGATGAATTTCGGTTGCCCGGCCAAAAATGGTCCGGACGCCCGACCTCACCCAATTGTACTCTCTCTCTCCTCTGCGTTTTTGAGGAGGAAAACTCCATCTTTCTCTCTCTCTCTCTCTCTCTCTCTCTCTCTCTCAAAGGTTGCATCATCCTGCCAACTTTAGCACCTTCTTAGGCTACATCCCACGTTCCTGCTCTAGCATTTTATTAGCAATGAAACTTTTCACTATTCATTACTCATTTCATTTGGTGTAGTTCCTTTTTCGGCGATTTCCCATTTGAATGCAGTTTGCTTTCAATGAAAATGATTTTCTTATGTATGTAGCAGTTTGGTTTTGCCTTTTCAATTGCTTGAACTACCAGCTTCGATTTAATAAGTTACCAAGCAATTGATCTTTTCTATTTTGCTATTTATGCAGAGAAATTCATTATAGTTTAACTTCGATGTGCAGATCAGATTACTTTCCAGCTGAATGGGTGATGACATTACTGAAGTTGAGCAAGCGCAGCGGTGTTCTCTTGTTGCAAAGGTAACCATCAGTGTTACATAGGATCATATTGGTACCAGTTTTCTTTTAGTTTGAGCTTTGAACTAAATGTTTCTTTTCCTTGAATTGGTCTTTCAACATCTCTCTAATACTTATGTAGGCACTAATTACCTGATTAGTTACAGGTTTAGCAACATGTTTTGTCCATGAAAATGAGAAAAATATACTTAGTGAAGTTCTCTCCTCTCTAATGTTTTGTTAGGTTTAAAACCTGTATAAATACTATATGAAAATTGAATGGATAGAATGTTGGCTCTACACCAATAAACGGATCACTCAGGCTAAATTTCTTCATGCATTGCAAGAATGTGATTCTTATAGAAGTGTGATATTCATTGGGCATCTTGTATGACCCCATTGAACTCACAACTGAATAATGAAAAAATGTGTGGACAGTAAGAAGCATGGGGAGGTCTCTCCTTCTCTCCTTCTCTCCCTTTGGATAAGAAGTGGAGAGGCATGCTAAAAGTGCACATGGCTTCTTTGAAATTCATTATGTTTTCTTTCCTTCTATGATAAAATGAAGAGACACAGCTGAGGAATGTGATTTCCCTGTGGTTACTATGGTCTTTATATTCAAACCTAATCAGTGTCTACGGAGTTAAGATAATAAGGTTTTGACAGTTCTCTGTGAAAGTTTCAAAGCCTCTATGTAATCTGTTGACTGTTTTAGTGAATTTTTAGTTGTGAAGAGTTATTGGTTTGTTAAGGTAAAATGAATTTGGAAATTCATAATCTAAGTCATGTCTAATATCTGATTGTAGCACAAACTTGCATACTAAGCATAAACTATTCTCTCTTTCTTTATCCTCTGTATGTTTTTCTTTCCACAATGCTGCTGAATATTCTGGTTTTCTAGGCTTGTTTCTAAAGCTCTGTGGTTTTTTTCTTTTGGCTTTATTACATTTCATATGAGCACATTTCTTGATCGCAGGTACATAGTGTAATGTGCAAGGAGTTGACAAATGTCGTCGATAGGGTCACACAGATAATTCCATCAATAGAATCGGCTCGCCCAGGATGCAATTCTGGAATACAAGCATTGTGCGCTTTATACAATGCAGTTGAGAAAGCCAATTTCCTTCTTCAGACGTGTGCAGAGTCTAGCAAGCTCTACTTGGTGTGTTATCTGCTTCCTATTATAGATCTATTTCATGATCGGCATCATCACTGTGTTAGTTCCTCTTACCATTAGCTTGATGGATTTTGCACTTAGAAAAAAAGAGAGGATAAGTAGCTACTTTATTGATCAGAAAAGTATTTAGAGTGGTTTCTGAAAAACCAGTCCCAATTTGGAAGATACTGAAGTGTCGATTGCATTTCCTCAAACCTCATGAGAACCTTGAATACTGTAATGCAGACTTGAAATAATTATAATTTTTTATAAAATCACCTGCAAGTTTATTTTAATTTTTATATATTTTTTTTCTTTTGGGCAGTGATGTGGTGGTCATACAATCAGGGAGATTTTTTTTTATAAATCCCCAGTTGCATTGATTAGATCAATGATTTGGATCATGAACTTGTAGTCCCAGTTGTATGAACGCATTCCAACTTTCGTATAAGTTTTCAACCTGGGCCCTAGCAACTAGCAAGCTCGGGCTGGAGCCTCTAATTATCAGCATGGCCCGGTCTTGGGTCTGTCTATTTTGGCCTTGGCCAAGACTGGCCCTAGTTTTTCTTTTGCAGGATGGACTTGGACAGACCCTGGTCTGGCCCATACCCGGTCTATTGACAGCCCTAATGATTGTGATGATGTTTGTCATTGCAATGTTGACCAAAATCGATGAGGGATAAATAGGCTTCGGAGATCCCTCATGCATCCCAACGATGGATTTGATGAAAACCCATATCAGACTTGAAAGCCTAACTAGTGATTCAAGCAACAGGCTAGCTAAGCCCCCGAAAATGATGGGTATGAGTTTCTCACTCAAGTAAGAGCATCCATCTCAATAAGCGTGCATGTTGGAAGAGTAAGTGAGGAAGACCTCAAGATTAAAAAAAACCAATCTAGGTTGTGTTTGAATACATGAAATCTGTGGGTTTTCTATGGAAAATGTAATGATTATCGAATGATAATTTCCCTGCTTACTGACAATAATTGGGATTCAATATTGCTGCCCTGTTTTGTTTTGATAGCAAGTGGAATCTGCAAAATTCATTAGACAATGGTCAAATTATTTCTTGTGCTAGAGAATTCCTATTGTGAATGAGTGTAATGATTATTGTGTGGATTCCACATATCCAAACAGCCAACTGTCTCGTCAGTGGAAAACAATTTCCATTTCCACAGATTCTGTGTATCCAAACACACTTGTAAATCAATTTATCAATAAAGAGAACCCATTACAACTTCTTTATAGAAGAGGCTTGGTTCAACCTTAAGCTACCTTAACCACCAAGCAAAGGCTATTAACTCTAGCTAATTCATGTTCATGTTTATCAAAACACAAAATAGTAACTAAATAAAACAATAACAAATAGTAACATCTATGGCCCACTGGTGGGTCCAATTTTCTTGCGGAACTGATCTGGCTGAGGAATCAACTATTCATGCGATCTCAGCCCTTGATCATAGCTGGATCAGAAGCTAATCGTTCTATCTCATTCTGTTTTCCAGTCACCAAAATCAGCAGTCTGAGAACTTTATGTGAAAAAAATGACTTGCTATTGATTTGTGTAAGATGTCAGCAACTTCCATGTACATTACCAGCATACAACCTACACTGTAAAGGTGGAAGTGCTAGGGTCATTCATTGTAGGACGTGAATTGTCATGTCAGACCAAAAACACATTGAACTAATGATGAGTCTACCAAACTGACTGGTGCTTGTCTCAACTGGGATTCATTCTTATCCCTTGTTCCCTTGGAAAGCAAACTGGGATTGTTTACTTTGTTGCCTCTGATATACGGGAATGTGTCTATAAGAAACTGATGCAACGTGTAAAGTTAGGCTATTAAACCATTGGGGTTGTAACATTCCACCACGCTCTGCAGCCGACGTCCTTGGTGGCCCACTCTGTGGCGGGACTCACTCTGGCCTCTTTTTTTTTTTCCAGGTAGCCCTTTTTCCACAGGTCGCCCCTTCCGGGACTTGAACATGGGACGTGGTGTTGGCTCTGATACCAAATGCTAAGAACCTAACCAATGTGCCAAAAGCCCCATGATTGATGGAACGTGTAAAGTTAGGCTATTAAACCATTGGGATCGTAACATATTCTTTGAAAATGACCAACACTGAAGTGTTAGGTTCATCTCATCAGTGTGCTTCTGTTGCATCATGGCCTGCCTGTAGTGGTATGAAATAAATACTGTTTGGATTGATGATTGAGTTTCTCATGTCATTTAAAACTTTTGGAGACATTGCTAACATCCCCATGAAGGTGGAGGAAGTTTGCATTTCCCTTTTATTTTATTTTGCAAAAACTGAGCGAGTATGACTTTTTGACTAATTGCTTATGCTGTCTGTGTGTGAAGCTCTTCTTTATGATCTTCAATCCCCTTCAATCTGCATATTTATGTTTCTTTCAACTGAACATTTTCTTTCTGGCAAGTTTTCCTTATCATTATGCTTTCCTTAATTTTGTAGGCAATCAGAGGGCAATCAATTCAGTTAAGATTTGAAATGGCTAGTAAGGAACTGGATATAAGTTTAAGCAAAATTCAAGATATGGTTCCGCAACCATTAGCTGCTGAGGTTTGTTAAGAATTGTCCTTCTGAACATAGTTTCTAGTATTGGGAAGGGAAGCAGATAATGTTAATCATTAAATCAGTAGTTTCAATTTCTTCCATGGTGTTTGGGTAGTTACTGCAGCCAGGGTTGCTGTGTCCTAATAGGAGTGCTTCTTTATCCTCTGACCTTTAGTGTTGCTTCTTTTTTTTTTTTTTTTTTTTTTTTTTTTTTTTTTTTTTCATTTTTAAATTAGTTTATAATTTCTGTAATTTGATAGATGTACAACATCACACTTCTGCCTTTTACTCACCAGACTAGTATTCTGGCCTGATTAGAATTGAAATACACATATTATTTTTTTTTCCTCACATCTGTGCTCTTTTTTGGGATACTATATGCTTTGTTTGTTTATTGGTTCAGCAAGGTACTCCTTGGCTTTAAAATCTGGTAGGTTGTTAGTTCCTTTAGTTGTTATCTTGGTACTAATGGCTCTTGGCGCACAATTTTTCCCCCGAGAGATAATGAATTTTTTTAGAGAAGCGCTGAGATGGTGCAAGGAACTACAACCGAAGCTGAGAAAAGAAATTACAATCTTGATACACATGTTAGTGTTTCTTATTTCATACTTGCATAACTAATGAGTCACAACAAACTGGCAAACTATGAATGATAGCTGATTGCAATACCTATCTAATACCGACAATATAGTCACAACATTTGTAAAAACAGGTAGGGTGGATGCACTTTTTAATGCAGGATTCTGTTAGGCATTGGTTGGATGTCTGGAACTCTTTACTTACGAACTTGAGTTTCATGGGACACGAGGGTTCCTCTGGATGCTCCAGAGAGTTCCATGGAAATCTTCACTTAGAACTCCCACAGAAGGGCCTAAAATATAGACAAAATGAGTTCGAACTCCCACAAAAGGGCCTAAAATATAGGCAAAATGAGTTCTTTCATAAACGCAAAGTCATCTCTATCTATGGAACTCTCTTTCTTGGCACACGGTCCATGGAACTTAAGTGGAGAGTTCCACACATCCAAATGACTGCTTATTGATTTTAAATTGTCAATAAAGTAGACTTCTGCCTTTTCCTATTTTAAAATTTTTTGCATTTCTCATATTTGTATTTTTATTTGTATATTCTATTGTTTTTAATAATTTATAGAAGGTATAACCTTGAACCTTCAAGCAAAGTTGCTTGTAACTGATTGGGCAGTAGCGATGAAGGTGGTTGATCATTTCCCATCGTGCTGGGCTCAGTTGTAGGGGTTCTTGGCCCGTTTGGGTGTTTTCTGTATAGTTCGCTTCTCTGTTTTTTTCCGTTTTTGTTTTCTAATAAACAAAATTTTCAGTGCTAAAAATAAAAAAAAAAACAAAAAAAAACCTTCAACCTTCAACCTCTACTCACTATGGTAAAAATAAATAAATACCTTGTGTTATTTTTCAGCTTTTAAATGATGTGGAAAATTGATTAACAACATGCAATTATACACAGTAACCACCAAAACCATCTATATCTGCTCTAGAACCTGTTGTGAGAATATAACTATACACACAATACATACATACAGTTGCACAAACAGATGCATGAGAATAGCATAAATTCATGAATGCATGTACTGATGTACATATTTAAATTCTTTCTGTGGAAGATTGTCACATCTACTCTTAAATATTTTTCCTATATGACATTAAATGGGGAAAAACCATGGCTCCTATTGATTATGGGACCTCACAAGTCCCAATTGAAGGCATGTCCCAAACTGTGCAACCAAATTGAGTCCTTGGACTACTAACTGGACCTCTTATTAGATTTATGTTGTGCATCATTTATTCTCTGGATAAAGGTGTATAGATATCTAGTGCGAAGGGGCTTGCTTGCTAGGTTATCATTCATTATTTGGTAATTTGGAGCTGTATTTCTTTGACGGCAATGACTAATATTTAAAATTTGTCTCCAGATATCTGATATTGTCAATGATCTTCGAGATGCAAATTTTGTGATGGAATCTTTTGAAGAAGAGGCTGGCAGGGTGCTAATCGCATTGCTCGAGCAAGATAAATCTGCGACTAATTCAACAGAAATTTCAGAATTTGAGGCATTCCAATTTGCAGCTCTGAGGTTAAAACTTAAATCTCCAAAGGCCCTTTTGATTGAGAAAAGATCTATTAGGAAGCTACTTGATAGAGTCAGTGACACGGACCAGGAAAGGACGAGTATCCTGAAGAACCTCCTCCACCTTTTGATCAAGTACGGAGAACTGCTTGGATGTGAACCCACAAAAAATATTGCTGCTCGGTGGAAAAGTTTAATTTCAAGCACAAAAAATTCCTCATGCAATAGTGGTCCTTGTGAAAACCTGTGTGAGCCTGTTGGGTTGAAACTACATGCGGATTCTGGTTGCAGTGAAGCTCAAACTGATGTGGGTAATCCAGATGAACCTCCTGAGGAACTCAGGTGTCCTATTTCATCAGAATTGATGTTTGATCCTGTGGTTATAGCTTCTGGTGAAACATATGAAAGGATATTTATAGAGAAATGGTTCAGTGAGGGTCATGATACGTGCCCAAAGACGCAGAAAAAGCTGTCACATCTTTCTTTGACTCCGAACTCTTGCGTGAAGGGCCTCATTGCCAACTGGTGCAGAAAGCACAATTTTACTGTTCCAGATCCATGTTCACAACCAGTTCCTGCAGCATTTGCCCCATGGAACAGTTCCTGTACCGCATCTATCCATTGTTTTGGCAGCTCTATTAACAACATGGCAAATACAGTAATAGATGGCAAAAGTTCAGATTATGCAAATCAAAATGATATTGGCAATGTATCAATTAGCTCCTCTGATGCTAGTAATCTTTTGGATTCATTGGATACTAAGAACACCAAAAGCTTTAAGGATGGCCACCATCAAATCTTCTCCTGGTATGATGGTTCCGACAGTTGTCAGTCTTTTGCGGACTTTAGTCACAAAATGTACTCGAACTTGCTTTCCAAACTCACAATACTCCCATCAGAAGCTCACTACAAAGCAGTGGAAGATGTCAAGATCTTTTTGAAAGACAATGAGGATGTCTGTTATGATATGAACTCTAATGGTTTTGTGGAAGCATTGATGGCGTTTTTGATGAATGCACGTGAACAGTCAGACATAAAAGCACAGAAAGTAGGTGCTCAGATTCTTTTGGCATTTCTAAGGAGCAGCAGGTAATTAGTTTCTTCTTTCATTGGTTTGATTGATCAGTCTTAATTTACTAACTGCTTACCAAAAGAAAACAAAAAAGTCTTTAACTAGTAGCTGCTGCCCTTTGAGGTATTGGACAAAATTTAAAAGAGCCTAGGTTACAATTTCTTTCAGCCTAAGGGGGAACTGTTTGGTACTTTATGTTTTGCCAAAATTCTTTGATGTTTCCAAAGATCTAAATCAAAATATTCAGCAACTCAGGGCTGTTTGCATGCCCAGTACATGCTTACTCTCATTTGGAATTGCACTGAGAGTAACATGAACCTTGTGCTGAGGATGCTGCCCCCACTTTGGAATATTGCGATTCCCATATTCCTGTCTCCTTCCATATCTAGTAATTTAAAAGAGTCTTAATCCTGAGAAATGATCCAGTGCCCTTAGAGAATTATAAGTTATAGTGCTGTTTGTTGCATTGTGACACTTATTTCAATTTCTTTTTTTATTTTTTTTATTTTGAAAGGTAACACTAAGAGGGATTGAACCCTGGGTCACTACATTGTGACACTTGGTCATGCCAATCGATTGATCTGGGCTGTCCAGTAGTTCCCGCATACATTTCATGGCCTACAATGCAAAATCCACTCTAACGGGATGATTCTGACCATTAAAAAAACCCAGAAAAGGATGGTCAAAATCATTTATATAAATATAGATCCAATCGACATTTGATACATTTATTTATTGGCGCATGTCATGCATGGTTATGGTTAGAGAGCATCAGTTTTATCAGGTCATCCTAACCATGTCCTCCATGGCTTCGGAATTGGAGAGCTATAAGGAAGAAGGCCCAGATGTAGCTAATCAACTGGCTGGAGGATTTTTCATCGAAGCCCATGAAATGTGTGCTTGACCTAATGGCCAGTCTCCTGATTAATCATTTGGACTGTCCAAGCATCCCAATGCAGCTAGGAGATAAATAGTGCTCCGAGAGCACCTGATTTCCTTAGTTGTGCTACATCTGTTCATTGTCTCATAGCTGTTGGTTTCTTTTTCTGTTCACACACAAATAATCTTCTTTGTGGGATTTCATGTAGGAATGAGATGCCACCCTTAAATGAAGATGCATTTCTCCTGTTGGCATCTTTTCTTGATTCTGAAATGTTTGAAGAAGCTTTGGCAATCATCCAATTGTTATTAAGCCATGGGTACTCCAAACAAGAAATCGTGGTGTCTGGTATTCTTCCTTCCATCACGAAAGTTCTCGACTCCCAAGTCAAAGAATTCCTGCTCCAGGCTGTTAAAATCTTCTGTGACTTGTCTTCTTATAGCGACATTCAATCTCACATTTTATCCTCGGGATGCATCTTAAAGCTGATTCGGCTTTTGGGAGATGATCAACTCGCTGGACATTGCATAAGGATTTTGCAAAATCTATGTGATACAGAAGAAGCTAGAGTTGCGATTGCTGAAACTAATGGATGTATTGCTTCCATTGTTGAACTGATTGATGCTGGAACTCATGAAGAACAGGAGCATGCAGTTTCTGTTCTCCTTTCACTATGTTCTCACAGTTCCGACTATTGCCAATTGGTCATGAAAGAAGTTGTTATACTGCCTCTTGTCAGTTTATCCATCAACGGGAATGTCAGGGGGAAGGAAAGCGCCATGAAGTTGCTCCTACTTTTGAGAGATCTCAGGCATAACGATCATCTGGACAGTTCATTCTCCCAGATTGGATCCGTTCCAGAATTATCACAGGATTCTGGAAGCTTACGTAAAGAAAAACAACCGAATTTCAAGGCTTCCAGTTCTTTCAGAAGAAAATTGAGCATCTTCTTAAAACATATCTTTGGCCCTTTTTCAGCAGGCAGGAAGATATGACCAGAGCATTTAGAAGAGAAAAAATCCCAGGTATGGTGCAATGCTCTAATTTCTCCACCAACTTGTATACTTATCCGAGGAGCAATGTTGTCAAAATCGTTATTGTATTGCAAATCGTAATAGGGGTTGAATCGTATCGAATCGCAAATCGTATCGTAAATCGTAAGATTTTTTAAAATTTTCTTAAAATTTTGAAAAAATTATAAAAAATATAAATAAATAAGATATTTTTTAAAACTGATCTATCTCCCTTTTGCCATCAATGTGCACCAAGTAATACCATGTCATAAATAGTGTTAAAGGATTCTTATTCCTTTATTTATTTGTCTTCAATGAAATTTCTCTTTAAAAAATATACAAGGGTCCTTTAATAATACATGTTCTTGTTACCTTTCTTGAACGTAAAATCATGGTGGAAAAGCGGCCTTTGATACCGTAGACTAACAAAAAAAGATATTTTGATTTCTAAACATCATTCCATAATACATATAAGCCATGCTAATCGTAACCATTCATAAAAACATTACAGGTAGTTCATACATCAATTTGGTGTTTCGACCAATTAAGAAGTAAGGAATCACACCAAAAAAAAAAAAAAAAAGCTACATGATTTAATGTTCAAGAGAATATATATCATTTAATCTCTTATAAAGAACAAATAAAAATAATTTACCTTTTCTAAACAATTCTTAAAGCCCCCACCAAGTGAAGCTTGAAGTAGAAGAGAACAAGTATAATTTGAATCGTAAATCGTAGGATTCAAATCATAGAATTGTAGGATTCATATAAAAAGGGATTCAAGGTTGGGATTCAAATCGTTTTGCTTAAGATTCGACTAAAATCGTATATCGTAAATCGTAGGATTTTGACAACACTGCCGAGTACTTATACCTGTTAAGTTGGAAATGTTAGCGACGGGTTACTATGGTAGCTTGTCATTCCAGCTCTTCATGCATTTCCAGTTATTTTGGTTACTCATACTTCTCTTCAGTTATTTTTTGGTTGGATCTCTGCTGAGTAAGAATTGTCAGCCTTGCTGCTGTTCATGGTGGATGACAGATTTATTCTCTTTTTTTTTTGGAAGGTGAAAGATGTTTCTACCAATCAGAGATGGCACAGAGCCTAAATACTAACAAAATAGCAGCAGAAGGAAGATACAAAGCTAAGACAAGAGCAAAGAGAAAAAAGAAACCCACACCGTGAGCCAAGCAAACAACTGAGTGAGCCCACATCCCGGGCCAAACAATAGGAGAGCAGAACTGGGATCCTTGAAAAGACTGCAATCATGGTCAAACTAACCACAAAAGAAAAATGAGGAAAGGAGGACGGCGAGTCCCTACCTTGTAGTCAGATCTGTTGCTGTATCAGGGCAAAATAACCAACAGTTGATGCTGATACACCGATGGAGATTGTAAGAGGTAAATCCCTGTACTTGCCAAGTGGCCCTAACCATATCTTGCTGGTGTCCTAAACCACAGTTCAAAAACCTGAAAACTCAATTCAACTTGATTGTTCAGCCAGTTCGATATGTAATTATTGTAAATTGAAAATTTAGGAATGCAAAGGGATATTTAAAATAGTTAGATATAGTGTAAGTAAATAGAACATAACTCATGCCGACAACAACATTAGATGCCTCACCTTTTATGGTTGTTCCTTGGTTTACTTTTTAATGAAATCCTGCCTCAGGAAATGAGTGACTTGGTTTGAGTTGTACCAAGTTGTGTTGGTTGATTGAGCCATTGAATCGATTAGATGAGTCTCTCCGCATCTAGGCAGAGCAGGCTCGGTACCAAGTTTCCCAATGCTTTTGCTTGAAGTCTTGCAGAGTTGAGCTGACTCGGATGAGTTTTGATTCCAGTCAACAAGTTCTGGAACTATAATCTGAACATGCCTAATCTGGAATCTAGGCTTCCACTCCTCAGGTTGATCACATGTATGCATTGCACATCTGTTGTTGGTTATTTTTCTCTCATCTTGTGCAAATGTGGCCCATCTGATGAGTGGATGCATTGAATATCTGTTGTTGGTTATTTTTCTCTCATCTTGTACAATTGTTAAACCTTATACATGTATGTAATTAGCTGGAAATTCTCTAGAGATTTTGTATCTTCATGTATATAAACTTATGTCTGGGTCTGTAAATGACATAACAATTTTTCCAGCTTTATAAAATCCATTGTGATCTTGATAGAGCATTCCTATTGGCCTATAAGAATGAGAAAGGCTGAGTTTGGATGACAATCAGAAATTAGCTTCTAAAAAACTCGATTATTTGGAAATGCAGTTTTATGAATGCAACTTCACTCATTGTACATGGAAATGTTGTTGCCTGAGAGTGTTTATTAATGTTGTTTGGATGCTAAGCACAAGTTAGTTATCAAAATGACTATATCTTTCAATTCATATAACTAATGCAATATGCCATAAAATCTTTTTATCAGGACTAAACTTTCACCTTTGGGAAGAAATAAGATGAGAAGTGCAATATTAAATGTCTGCTAGGCAGAGGAAGTCTCTCCTGCATGCACTTTGCAAGCAAGACGTGCCAGTTTGGCATGCATGTTTAGGTCATGAGGTGGGCTTTAACATGCAATTGGCCAATTTCAGGTTGATCCATTACATTGATTATGGGTCTATGATGAGTTCCTTAAGGGGTTGTTTGGGAGCTTGCATTTGATATGCATTAGCAATTACTAAGGAATCCATGTGAATTGGAATCATCAATTGCGTTTGGCATCTTGCAATTGGAACCTGACAATACGGTAATCAGAATCACCCAATGGTGTTTGGCTGCCTATATTTAGTGTGAGAGAGATTTTGACAATCCGTTAATCAGAATCACCAAATTGTGTTTGGCAGCCGGTTTTGCTATGATTTTGAAGAAGCATATTTTGGTATAATTTAATATGAATTCCAATTCACATCAAATACACTCCGAAACATCCTGATTACCACCAATTCATGCTTCCAAACGGCCCTTAAAACTGTCTAAGTGGTCCTTCTTTCTGGCACAATGGGTGGAGCATAATCCAAAAAATTATACTTGAGAAAGTGGCAGTGACTTTTCCCTTCAAGTTTGAATAAAATTCTTTATTTTGATTTTTGAGCATCCATTTGGCAACCGCAAATGGACGGTTGATTATTATGGTTCATCCAAAACATGGCCCACAATTTGCTTTGGATGGTTTGATTAGTAATAAGTGAGCACCTCAGATGTGGGCAAACTATCATTTGAACCATCCAGGATTTTACTTTTTAACCATTCAACATCTGTCATCAATTAAACAACTGATTTCCCTACTTTTTTAATCTAAAATGTGGGTCAAACCCCACACGTCTGTTGACACTGCCACTATCACAAGACGAGTGTAGCTGTAAAATGCAACGGGTGATGTGTCATCCCCTGGGGCCCTTTGTTTAGATGGTATGACCATCCCAACCGTACATGTACGTGATGTGATGGGGGCCACTATAATGTATCCAGGCTGGTCCATGAATTTGCCAGCTCAAGAAGATTGAAATCTCAAGTGGACTAGATCACAGGAAACGTAGTCCTCCAAAAGTTTATAATGGTGAGGGTTTAATCACCATTGTTTATTGTGGTGTGGTCCAGTTGAGCTTTTAATTTGCTTCATTTCTCATGCCCTAAAAATGAGGAAAAATGAGGGGGCATGGGAGGCTGAGTGAAGATAACCTCATTTCAACACTGAGGTCCTGGTATCGATCCCGATGTGAGGGTGGCTAACATTGAAGTATGACTAACAATGTGGGTGTGTACTAACAGTGGGGATGTATGTACTAACCTTTAAGAAAATAAAAGCAGATATAAATCGCAGGTGGACCCACTACAGGAAACAGTGGTGATTGACTATTAAAAAACCCTTCTGTGGAGTTCAGACGGATTTTTTGTTTTTTTTTCCCTTCATCCAGGGCTGTGTGATATCAACAGGTTCCATGGCAAATAACATTGCCGTGGGCCTAGGCTGTTCTAATGGTAGACATTCCATCACCACAGTTTCCTTCGTGTCATGTATTTACTACACATACATCAAGGTGGCCCCACAGTCAGGGGCGCCACCTAATCGGACTCCCTTAGAATGCACGTTCGGGATGTTATGGTCTAAAATTCAGGACATTTAGGCTAGTTTAGTTGCCCTAAATTTGTACACAAATAAATAAAAATGGCCGGCTGCAGAAGTGATTTTCTGAAAGCTCTGATCACGCAACCTGTGTGCCGTATGTGTGAGGTGGTCGCCATCCCTGATGTTTATGAGAATCCACCCTGTCCATCCGTTTTTCCAGCTCATTTTAAGACGATCCAAAACTCAAGTGGGCCATACAATAGGAAAACAGTGGGGATTGAATGACAACGGATGAAACATTCTTCTTGGCATAGAAGTTTTGTATCATGTTTAGGGCTGTCAATGGACTGGGTTGGCCCGCCTTGGGCCGGGCTTGGACTAGAGTATCAGGCCTACGGGTTGAGTTCAGGCTTAAAGTATAAGCCCGTTTTTCAAATGGCCGTACTTGGACTAGCTGTTCGAAAGCCCGACAACCCAGCCCGACCTAATATATGTTTTAATTTAAAATTTAAAATAAAATATCTACCCTCCTTTCAAAATTTAAATTGTATATAAATTTTTCGTAAAAATTCGTTTCTTTTTTAAAACTCCTTTTATTTTTTATAGTTTGTTGATGATTTTTTTTCATAGAAGATAATTTCTCTCTATGTAAAAGGTTGGGCTTGGGCTAGGGCCAGGTTCCGGCTGGACCCTGCATTTGTCCCTTAGGCGGGGCTTGGGCTAGACTATTGTGGCCCGTCACGAGTCCAGGCCGGGTTTGGGCATATGTGGAGTAGGGTTGTTATCCTCTTCCAGAACCTCCAGATGTACCCCTCTTTTTTCTTCCCGCACACGTACTCCAGAACACATTGTTGGAGAGCTCCACCCAAAGAGTTTAGAATTATAAGCCCACTAAAAAATTAGTTAAAGTTAGGCAAGTAGAATACTTCGAGCTTCTCATCTCAATCTTATGCTTTTAAAGAACTACTAGGTGTTAGATCTTACCGGCTAGGAACTTTTACCAGAATGCCCACGATTTTACCCGAACTAGAGTTAATTGCCAGATGCGAACTACTACTCCCGGGTTTAAAACTCTTTTATACATCAGTACTATCCGTTTGTTAACATGTTTCAAATCACCGACTAACTACCACTCTTTACGGATCTAGACTTTAAAGTTGAAAACCGTCTTTTTCTTCCCCGACCAAAACACCAAGTTGGCACATCCTAATATCTAGCCCCAGGTTTAAAACACATTTGAGCATCAGTATACTTATATTACTCACCAGGTTTAAACTCTTCACTAACTACCACTCTTCACCCATTTAACTTTCCAAGTCTAAATTTTTCTCAACCATTAATCAATTAAAGATTTTGCCCTATTGATCGCACAAAAGAAAGGGCTTATCAAGGTGGGGCACTCAAATCACACTATTGGTCCATAATAAAGACGATCCAAGTCACTCATATGAAGAGAAATATTCGACTACGACTAATCATCTACTTTCCTCACTCGATGGACATAAAAAATCAAGGGTTAAGGGGCTGATTTGACAATCGAACTACTTCTACTATGATTTAAGGGCTGAAATTTGACGTGTATGGTTAATATGTGCTCAAAAGCTTAAATCCAGGGTTTTGCGTGAAAGTGATCTTCAGAAACTATAATACTTAAAAATGACATCTTAACTTAAGTTTAACTAATGGCATTTTCGTAATTATCTTGAAAAGTATGTGATTTTTAAAATCTGATCTTTCTACGATGTTTATGGGATCATTCTAAGCAACTTTTGTAAAGGGTCTCCTATCGGATTTCCTATGAAATGTCCCACTATCGCAAATCAACGGTAAATGTACGATAATTAATAAAAAATAAATTAAAATGAATTTTAAAAAAATTTCAAATAAATCTCGAAAATCTTGGGCATTACATTTTAGGATTATTAAGGGTTGTTTATTGTATCACAATTAAATAATTGTATAATTTTATAACAAGATATCTCATTTAAATAAAATTATTACAGAAATTAAGGTGCTCTTAAAATTTAGCTCCTAAAATTTCTGCAGATTCGGGTTGTTTTCAGTAATAATCTATAATTTGGATATTTCTGAAGGTTCGAGTAGTATTCTGTAATATTTTAGAATTTATGCCACCATCTTGACCTAGCTAGAACTTCTATTTTAGTCCGAAATTCGAATTGACATGAATCAATCCATACTTTCTCACTTTCAAGTATGTTATTACTCCAATGGGTTAGATCTGAACCATCCATTAGCTCCCACATGATCAAATTAGGGGACGGTCAATAGATTGCCAAATCTAAGTTATTCAATCTTTGTATTTACTTTTTAGATTATATCTTTTTATACCCATCTTTTATATGATTGTTGTGGCTCACTGGATGATCAAATCATTTAAAATTTTAGGTGTTGATTTAAATTTACTTCAATTTTATTCAAGTGGTACAGATTAGATCTAATACATCCGATGATCCTTCATTTATTTCACTTCATGTATTACATTAAATCATCATTCGATCCAAGAGGTCCATTAGATGATCAGACCTCTGGATGCCATTATATTGTTATTCTAGAATTCATATAATTGGTGTAAATTGGTATGATGCATCCAATAACCCATTGTAGGATTAATTACACAAATTAATGTCTAATATAAGATCTGATTGATGTGGTCCACTCATCAATCAGATCAATCAGAAATTTAAGGCCTTAATATAGTTTGACCTTATGGATCGGATGATCCATATGGATTTGACCTGAAACAACCAGATATACCAAAATTAATCTCTATGACAAGAGATCTCGCCTATAATCCCAAACTTCTTTCGTCTCTTCCTAGAATCTATCTATAGATCAAAGCAAGGAATGAATGGCCAATCAGTCACGTCCATTACGTAGATTGACAAATAAAGCTAAATGCACAAAATAAAAAAAAATGAAAAATGAGTATAGACTTACCGAATCGAAGTTTCTTAGTTATCTTCCTCTTCCTCTCTCTTTTCTTTTCTTGAGGTTTCTTAAAGAAATTTCTCTTGTATCATACTTAAAGAAGGAGAGATCTCCAGATAAAGTAGGATAAACACATCTTTCCTTATTTTAAAATTTGAAGAAAGTCTTGACCACTCAATTCAGTAGCTCATTTTTTGTTTATTTACTACAAAATTAAATATTTAAGTTGGTTTAAGTATGTATTTAAGTGAGGAGTGTATGTATGTACTACTCAAGGGAAATTTTGTGGTTGTTACATCATTGATTTGTACCTTAAAATACTTTGAGAAAATGGAGATACACTACGGTGGGTCCCACAGGAGCCCTTGTAGGGACGGATTTTTGTTCGGATGGGGGTTGGACACAATCCACTCTTGGGTAATTGATCTCTGGGATGCCAGTTTGATCTCCTCCTACTATTCATACATGTGTGTCGGCATGTCACGTGGTTGCTTCTTACAAGGAACCATAATATAGAGTGCGTCACAGGTGTAAACAGAAACCATTGAAACGTGTTAGCCAAGCTCGCATGGCCCACTGTGACAAAGGGATGAGCCAAAACATTAGAGTGACAGTGCCAACCGATGTAGGCCCGTTTGGCACCATGTATTTGGGGGGATTTGAGGGGGTTTTAAACCCCTAGTTTGTTTGGCACATAAAGCAACTAGGGTTTTCAAATTCCTTGGATGAGGGGGTTTGCAATCAAAGGTAGAAGCTTGGATTACATCTAAAATCCTTCCAAGAGTCACATAGGTAACATGTGTGTCACTAGGCTACTAATCTATTGGGCACATGGCCCACTGATGATACCCCAAAACAATTAGATTATCAACTGCATCACTAAAGTTACTTTAATATGATGATCGGTGCCGTCCAAACATTGTCCAAGGAAATCAACTGTTAAAATTCGTAGGTTAGTCACTTGGATGTGATCCTCTGCTTGTGGCTCATTCGAGACTTGGAAATTCATCATTTTCGGCCAAAGGATATATTTCAACGAGCTTATTACAACCATTGTGTCGAACATTTACAGGCTTATACTAATTATGAATATTAAAGTTGATTTAGTAATTAAATTCAAACCCTTGTATATATCATACTTTTGGATTATAAGGGATTTCAAATCTAAGGGTGCCAACCAGAGGTTCCAAATCGAAGGGTTCCAAATCCACGGTCAACAGGCCTAGTTCTCTTGAGTTCCAGCTGTTAAAACATCTTGACAAATGGGACCTTGTGATGAAGACGGAGGTTAGGTGGTATTGCCACTTGCCAGTTGCCAACCAACGTGTTGATGTGTTGGGGGGGCGCTGTGGGCCCAACGTGATGTATGTGTTTTATATCCACGCCGTCTATCTGTTTTGCCACCTCATTTTAGTGCATGAACCCAAAAATGAAGCATAAGCTCAAACAGAACACACCACAGGAAACACTGGCCCTTGGATGAAAGAAAATGTGGCCCCTAATAAGTTTTTAACAGTGGCCGTTCAATCACCAATGTTTCTTGTGGTGCGGTCCACTTGAGCTTTTGATCTTCTTCATTTTTGGGCCAATGCCCTAAAATAAGCTGATAAAACGGATGGGCGGTGTGGATAAAACACACGTGGCTGATGAGCGGGGCACGAGGAGACGCACGTGAGGAGGGGCATGGGTGATGGCGAGTGCGAGGAGCATTGCGATTGGTTTGCCTCTCTCTCGAGGGAGGAGTGGAGTGGTCTCTGTCAATGGACTGACTCGTGCCCGAAAGTAGCAGAGACTAAAGAAGGATGGGAGCGGATTGCCTGTGACCCCGGGCACAGAGATATCTCTGTGCCCGGCGCTGTGTTCACTGTTGATACCTTCCTGGAGCGTAATATGAAGTTTATATGCCATCCAAACCGTTCATAGAATTATTACCATTCAGATAAACTGTAGTAACAAATATCATTCTGATAAAAAACATCTGTCACCACCAGGAATTCAATACCCACAGTTTAGTGTAGTGTGGCCCACATGAGTGTTGGATCTTCCTGAATTTTAGAATCCTGTCCTAATACGGTCTTTAAAACAGATGGACGGAGTGGATTTATCGCGGACATCTCTATGGACCCCACAAAGCTCAGGGCACAGAGATATCTCTATGCCCGGGGTCACAGGCAATCCGCTCCCAAGCGGGGGCCGCTTTCGAGGAAGGACTGTTTCTTCTTTCAGGGTAGTGGATTGTGGATTAGGTGTTACCCGGGTAACACCTTATTGGGTGTTACCTTTACCGTGTGTTTCCCATATTGATGATCTTGTTTGTATATCAACACTGTTCATCCTTTTTTTCATTTCATTTTAAAATGTCATACCCTAAATTAGACAGATCCATATCTCCGGTGGAGAATAACAATGACAAAAGTAGTGAATGACCATTAAAAGATTTTTGTAGGCCACATAATTTTTGGATCAAGCTAATATTTATATTTTCCATTCATCCCTCTGTGGTTGACCTTATTAACAGGTTGGATGGAAATAAACATTACATATCTTCTTACGATGGGCCCTATAAATTTTAATAGTGCCCGATTCAATCACCACTTTTTCTTGTGGTGTGGTCCATCTGAGACTTGGATATACTTAATGTTTATTACCAAAACCTAAAATGGGATGGAAAAACGGATGGACGTCCTGGATATACAATACATCATCAAGGTGGGCCCCATGGTATGGGTAGCACTCACTAAGGTAGTTTCCCTCTCTTCTCCTCTACGACTAGTCTTTAAAGTCATATAAATAAAATAATAAAAATAATAAAACGAGAGATGGTTATGCGCCTTTTTCTCATCGTGTATCATGTGAGAAGATAAACAAGTTGAAAGGTGCAGTGCAACGCTGGGAAGAGCAGAAAGGAGTTTGTTGATCGCAACTAGATAGGTACGAATTTAAAAAAGAAAAAAGAAAATTCGAATTCCATTGCCGTTTGAGAGAGAGAGAGAGTCTATTGTTGTGTTTGGTTGCACCAGATTACAAGTGATTTTATAATATTTTAATGATATCACTCATAACCAATTAACCTGTCTCTGTGTCTTCTTCTTCTCATCAGTTTATGCTTATATTGTAGTCTGATTTTTTTAATTCAAAAAAGTGAAGAAACACCAACCTCAGTCTACTTATCTATTTCTTTCTTTCTCATCCATATAAGAAGTTGCTTATAAGAAGAGAATAGGAATTTCTCCAATATTCTTATATGGTTTTGTACTTGTTTTGCATTTTGATTATTGGGTAGGAAGGTGTTTCTGTTTTTTCAATATACCTCACTTGGTTGTTGTTGAAGCAGCTGCTTTGGGAGGTTGGTAGAGAAAGAGAGGTGTGGGTGGCAGCACCCCCAAAACTTATAATAGCAGGTGAAACTTTTATATCGAGTTTTTTTCAGGTTTGGGTATGAAATTTCATCTGTGAGTAGATGAGTAGATGCTGTGTTTTCACTTACTAGTTACTTACACCTCAACTCTCTCTCTCTCTCTCTCTCTCCGGAGAGCTCCACTATATCTCTCTGTGCTTTTTTCCGGTATATCTGTTTTTTTTTTTCATTTTTCAGAGGGCTGCACAAGAGGGAAGCGTCCGACCAGATCTATGTGGGGCCCACTGTGAGGTATCTGTTTATCCAAACCGTCCATTCCTTTTCTCAGATCATGATAAGAAAAGGGACCCAAAATAAGGAAGATCCAACGCTATATTGAAACACATCAGATAGTAAGCTTGGGTTGCATTAAATGGCCAGAGCAGTAAATGAAAGGTGCATTAAATGCAAGAGTCATCTCTGGTGTGGTTTACTATAGCGTTGGATGTAACTTAATTTTGGGCCCATGCCTTAACATCATCTTAAAAAAGTGATGGACGTCTTTGATGAACAGATACCTCACGGTGGGACCCCACACAGATCTGGTCGGACGCTTAAAGGTCCGATCAGGGGTCGGACGCAATCCGCGTCCGCACAGGAGAGGGTTTCAAAGAAGAAGAAGAGAGGCGGTCTGAGTTGTGTGTAACCCTTGATGGATTGAGTCCGTGTACCCCAAAGTGGTGTGGGGCCCACCACGATGTCCCTTTGACATCCACTCCCGCTATTCGTTCTGCCAGATCATTTTGGGGTGTGAGCCCAAAAATGAGACCAATCCAAAACTCAAATGGGTCACACCACAGAAAACAACGGGGATTGAATGATCACCATTGAAATCCTATTGGGGCCAACAGAAGTTTTGGAGCAGGTTGATATTTGTGTTTTCCCTTGATCCTTGTGACTTGTGAGAATCACCTTACGGACGGTTTGGATTAGAAATAAAAAGGCTATGGCCCCTGGAAGGTTTCAATGATGGGTGTGTACCTCTCCATTATTTAGAACGGTGTGGCCCACTTGTGTCTTGGATCTGCTTCATTTTTGGTCTCCCATGCTAACATGAGCTAGCTAAATTGATGGATGGAGCGGATTTCATGCAAACATCACGGTGGACCCCATGGAGCTTTGAATCATACAGTCTCACGGATATGGCATGTATGATGCATACAGGGTTATGTGATACTCAGGCAATCAGAAATTACATATGTGGCATTTATTAACACAGATAGAATTGGCAAGATTGTGCAGCCCACTATCGCCAATTAACGGGGACAAGATCAAACAATTGTAACCTCTATTTTGTGGATACTTGTTTGTGGAAATAGGACAGTTGTTTATTCACTTTTAACTGTCCATTGTCCACCAATTTTTTTTTTTTTTTTTGGTCATTGTCCACCAATATGACAGTGAGATAATTGAATAAGCTTAATTTTCGTTTCATGATACATCTGCACTGGTTAGTGGTTACCATAATTTGGACGGTTTAATTGGCTACTTGTATGCCACGTGTGCAATTTATAAGTGCCTGAATATCATCATCACACCCTGCCGGTGTATCAAAGTTTTTCTCATTTTTTTTGATATTCAAGCAGCTTGCGATGTTGATAGACAGGCACAGAGATTTGGGGGCCATGATGATGTGCGCAGGAGATCTAATCGGTCCATTTTGTGTCATATGATGCCATCTTAGAGCCCTAAGCAAATCTACGGATTTATTGATCAAGTCGCACCTGTTTCTTAAATAGGACAATTGGATATTATCTACAGGCCTGATTGATCCAGTGTATGTTCTGGTGGTATGGCCCAAATGAAATTAAGATCGGCCTGAATTTTCGGGGCCAAGAAGAAGATGAGGGGATGCACATGATAGACAGATTGGATGTACTTGACACCAGATGGGCCATTGCCACTTGTTTGTGCAAATTGGTTAATCTCTTGTACATGGGCACTTGTTTGTTACAGTAGGACCATTGGATACTATTAATCTATTATCCATGGGCATGGGCACTTGTTGTTGAAATATTAATCCATTATGAATGTACTTTATCGTTTGTTTTGGACTGTGGTTATTAAAGTTTTATGTTTGGACTTATTATTATTATTATTATTAATTTGCTTGTTGCTTATATTAAGCAGTCATTCCACACTACAGGTATTTTGAATTTATGGGCCTACTTTTGTGGCCCCCCTAATGATTGGTTTAGTCTAAGATTTATCTATATGGGCTCAAACCCAATGGCATACCTAATGCCAAGTTTTTTTTTTTTTTTTTTTTTAAAATTTTTTTTATGTGATTTGAAGGTATTGGAGTGATTCCCAGCTCCAAGCTTTGTTTGGTGTGAGCACATAGTTTCTCACCTGTAAACATTTTAAGGTTACTCAAAAACAAAAACTGTTAACTTATAAGTTGTTTACAATTTATATCTAAACAAGAAGCATGCAAGTCACCAACACCTGAAACTCACTTAGAACTTAAGAAGTTACAGGCATCCAAAGGTTTGTGAAAACATTCAGAGTTTGGTTCCATGTTTTGGGTATGAGTCTCACAAATCATTGTACCTTGTGACCTTCATCATAGTATCTCCTTGATCATCTACAACCACAGACAAAGTCACTCTCGTGGTGAACCATGTACATTCTTTTGCACTGTTCATTGCTTTATTTTTCTTGCGCTCGTGTTTTCATCGACCCAAACTCAGCTATTCCTGGAATTAGGACCATCATATTTCTTGAAGAGAACTGATCCCCCACTACCCTTTTTACCAGCATTTTTGCTAAAAGAATAGATGATATTTCAAGGGTAAATTTGGAAACGATAATTTTCTCGAGGTATAGAAAAAGGGTTCTACTCACAACCAGTTGTAGGTGATTAGTCCTCTTTCTTCTAATTGAAAGTGGTTCTATGGTATTTGAATGTTCTGTTGATGAAAGAGTACTGCCACTGTTATGGAGCATTCTTCATGTAGAACATGCAAATAGAGGTAGAGACATTGATGACACATCGATTGTTCTGTTTTCTGTTACCTATATATTTCTCTGGCCTTACTTGTGTTGGAGGCGTCAGCAAACCTCCTGATATACATTGTTCTACCATTTCCTAAAAGCTCGAGCTTTTAGCGCAATCGGTTAATAACATGGTATTAGAGCAGGACGTTCGATGTTCAAGTCCCGGGGTTTGCAAAATTCAGTATTATAGGGCATCCGGTATTGTATCAGCCCAAAGTATCACATGCGGGGCCAGTATACCGCCTGCACGTGAGGGGAGGTGTTGTAGGCGTCAGCAAATCCCCTGGTATACATTGTTCTACCGTTCCCTAAATGCTCGAGCTTTTAGCGCAACCGGTCAGTAACAACTTGACTATATGCTCTTTATTTATTTCTTGTCCTCCAATGCTATTAGTATCTTTCCTAGCTGATCAGGAGTTCTCTTTTGTACTGGATTTTATCTGTTCATTCTACTTATTTTCTTCTTTGGGCATGTCAGATGCGTGCTACCTGTCTCACGTACGACCTTGGGCTAGTGTCTAGATGCTATGGAATTTGAACATAATTATGATGCTACGTACCTATGATTTTCGACCTCACTTCCTCTACAAAGTTCCTGTTTATATGAAATGTCTCTGTGTTATTGGTTCTTCATCTTGCTAGTGGATTGTCATTCCTCCATTACGGGGGAACAAGCAAATTAAAATCAGGAGACTACAAGGAGAGAGAAAGCCTTCGTGTTGTCAGAAGACCAATATATCTGTCCTTTTGTTTGGAAGCTGATGTGCTGTGACACTTAGTGGAAGTTGAAACCATGCATGGTTGCTCAGACACAAACAGCTCTCAACTTCTAGATCCAAGGCACTTAGTGGAAGTTGAAACCATGCATAGAGTCTCTCTCTCTCTCTCTTGTTGGGTGCGTTTCACACAAACCTTCGGATCTCGCCCCCCAATGCACTAGAATTATGGACTACGATAATGCAATAATCAAGAATAAACGAACAACCACACGACACAAGGAGTTTTTACGTGGAAAACCCTCAAAAGAGGTAAAAACCACGGGACCTAGTTCAGATCAACAATCCACTATCTCAGGGAACTGTTACAACCGATCTCAAGCACACACCACTTGGATCAAACCTTTTTCACCCACTTGGGATGGATAAACAACAAGAGAATAACAAAGGAGAGGAGCGATCTCACCGATCCTGAGGACGTAGAAGCGCTGAGACGACGGTTGCGCAGAAGAATCCCTCTTCAAGCAACTTCTCCCTTCTACAAGCTTCCTCTTTCTCTCTCTTCTCTTTCTCTCTTCCTCTTTTTCTCTCTTTCTCACCTTGGACGTACAAACCACACAATGGGATGCCCTAATCCCGTTTTAGAACTCCTTAAGTACGAAAACGGAGCAATTAAAGCCCAATTAGGAAACTGCGTCTAAGCAGTCTGCGCCGGGTCGGGCGCCCGGTCATCAGACCGTCGGGTGCCCGGCCAACCCAAAATCAGTCCAGCAGCATTGTGAGAAAAACAGATCAATTTCGGGCTCCCGGACCAACATGGTCGGGCGCCTGGCCAAGTCATCGGGCGCCCGGTCACCAGACCGTCGGGCGCCCGGCTGTTGTGAAAACAGTCCAGCGTGTTAGCTGCCACATCCGATGAATTTCGGTTGCCTGGCCAAAAATGGTCCGGGCGCCCGACCTCACGCAATTGTACTCTCTCTCTCCTCTGCGTTTTTTAGGAGGAAAACTCCATCAAATCTCCCCCTTTTCGACTCAGGAGAAATTCGCCTTCTTCAAGCCAGCCAGGTTTCTGCAAACTTCAAACTTGCCCTTGAGCAAAGCCTTGGTCATTATGTCTGACCCGTTATCATCCGTATGGACCTTCTCAAGCTGTAACACCTTCTGTTCCAAAGTATCCCTGATCCAGTGATACCGAATCTCTATGTGCTTCGACTTGGAATGCTGACTTGGATTCTTGTTCAAGTGTATAACACTTTGGCTATCCCAATAGACCACGTGCTCCTCCTGCTTCAGGCTGAGTTCCTGTAGGAACCTCTTCATCCAAAGCATCTCTTTGCATACTTCTGTGACTGCGATGTACTCGGCCTCTGTCGTCGACAATGCTACGACCTTCTGTAGCTTGCTCTGCCAAGAGACCGCTCCCCCTGCAAACGTGAACATGAACCCCGATGTAGACTTCCTGGAGTCTATGTCACCTGCCATATCTGCATCTGTGTAGCCTTCTAACACAGGTTTTCCGTCACAATAGCATAGGCTCAACCTGGATGAGCCTCTCAGGTACCACAGTATCCACTTCACCACTGCCCAATGTTCTTTGCCAGGATTGGCAAGATACCGGCTGACAACCCTAACCGCATATGCTATGTCTGGGCGCGTACACACCATATCATACATCAAACTTCCTACCGTTGACGCGTAGGGTATCTTCTGCATCTCTTCCACTTCTGTCTTCGTCTTGGGACACTGCTTGTCGCTCAATTTGAAGTGACCATCCAGTGGAGTACTGATTGGCTTCGCTGCATTCATGTTGAACCACTCTAGGACTTTCTCAATATACTGCTCTTGTGACAGCCAAAGTTTCCTGCTGCTTTTGTCACGGGTTATCTCCATTCCTAAGATCTGTTTTGCAGGACCAAAGTCTTTCATCGCAAACGACTTGCCCAACTCCTGTTTCAGCCTGTCAATCTTCTTGATGTCTTTTCCCATGATGAGCATGTCATCAACGTACAATAGCAGAACTAAGAAATCACCATCTGAGAACCTGGGAGTGAACACACAGTGGTCCGACTCCGTTCTGTCATATCCATGCTTCAACATGAACGAGTCGAACTTCTTGTACCATTGCTTAGGAGCTTGCTTCAGCCCATACAAGCTCTTCCTAAGCCTGAACACCATATGCTCTTTGCCCTTGACTTCGAACCCTTCTGGTTAACGCATGTAGATCTCTTCTTCCAGGTCACTATGGAGAAATGCAGTTTTGACATCTAACTGCTCTATCTCCAAATCCATGCTAGCCGCCAACCCAAGTAACACCTGTATGGATGTCATCTTCACCACTGGTGAGAATATCTCCTCGAAGTTTATTCATTTCCTCTGACCAAACCCTTTCACCACAAGTCTGGCCTTGAACCTTGTCTGTGAATTCTTCTGCTCATTTTTTTTCTGAACACCCACTTGTTGCTCAGAGCTTTCTTACCCTTAGGCAATTTCACCATGTCATAAGTGTGGTTCTTATGCAAGGATTCCATCTCCTCTTGCATAGCTTTCAACCACTCCTCCTTATGCTTGTTGGCTAGGGCCTCAGAATAGTCTTCTGGCTCTCCCCCATCAGTGAGTATAATGTACTCATGCGGCGAGTACTTCTTGGATGGATGTCTGTCCCTTGATGTCCTCCTCACCTGCGGCTCAACAGGTGGATCAAGTTGGGGCTGCTCCCCCTGTCCATCTTCTGTAGGGACTCTCTCATCCTCTGCACCTTGCTGTACTCCCTCGTCATCAGGCACCACGGGAGGAGTAACCGGATCCATGTCTTCCAGTTCACCTGAATTGGGTTGGGTCTTCTCTGGCTTTTCAATGTCTTCTATACACTGATCTTCAATGAAAACCACATATCTGCTCCTGACGAGCTTCTTCTCGGTCTGATCCCACAACCTGTAGTCGAACTTCTCATCACCGTACCCTAAGAACACACACTGCCTGATCTTCATATCGAGCTTGGACCTCTCGTCCTTTGGTACGTGAACGGATGCCCTGCATCCAAACACCCTGAGATGATTGTGCGATGGATCATGTCCAGTCCACACCTTCTCAGGTACTTCTCCATTCAACGGGGTTGATGGAGACCTGTTTATCAAATACACCGCCGTGTGCATTGCTTCTCCCCAAACATCTTGGGCAACTTTGCATGGGATAACATGCATCTGATTCTCTCTATGATGGTGCGATTCATTCGCTCAGCCACACCATTATGTTGAGGGGTCTTGGGAACTGACTGTTCATGCCGTATACCCAGTGACTTGCAATACTCGTGGAAGTCACATATGTATTCACCACCATTGTCAGTGCGGATGCACTTCAATGATCTGCCTGTCTCTCTCTCGACCATAGCATGAAACAGTTTAAACACACCAAAGACCTCGTCCTTGGATTTCAAAGCATACACCCAAACCCTTCTAGATGCATTATCTATAAATGTGATAAAATACAATGCCCCACCCAAGGTTTTTGTCCTCATAGGACCACAAACATCAGAATAAACTAAATCTAATGCATGTACTTTATTAGTATGAGAAGCAGTTTTAAAAAAAGAAACTCTATGCTGTTTTTCAGATAAACAGTCAATGCAGGTTTTGAGAGGTTTACCTGTCACGTCTGGAAGGAGCTGCTTCTTCGCTAGTAGCTGAAGCCCTTTTTCACTCATGTGGCCTAGACACCTGTGCCACACGTCAGTAGCTGAATCTTCTGCTGCGTTCGATCCACTCTTGCATACACTGACACTTGCCTTGTAAAGAGTGCAACACTTCTTTCCTCTGGCAGTGATCAACGAACCCTTGATGAACTTCCAGCGCCTACCAACAAACCGGCTTTCATAGCCATCATCGTCCAGCCTTCCCGTTGACATCAAGTTGAGGCGAAGGTCTGGAATGTGTCTCACATCCCTGAGAACCAATGTTCAGCCCACATCGGTCTTCAAATAAATATCACCAACCCCTACGATCTTCGAAACACCAGAATTTCCCATCTTCACTGTCCCATAGTCACCTGACTTGTAGCTTGTGAAGAAATCTCTGCGTGGAGTCGCATGAAACGAGGCTCCCGAGTCTATCACCAAGTCGGTGTCCTGACTCGAAGCCGTGAGACAAGTATCATGATCTGCCGAAAGAATAACAACAACGTCACCATCTGAGGCGACTGCAGTAGAATCTGATTCATCTTCCTTCTCCTTTCCTTTACCCTTCTTGTCACTCTTCTTCTTGTGACATTCATGCTTATAGTGGCCCTTCTTGCCACAGTTCCAGCATTCAACATCTTTCCTGGCAACTGACTTGCCTTTTGATTTATCTCGGGCCTTTCCGCCCTTTCTGTTCTTTCCTCTCCCCCTATCTTGTGTCACAAGGGCCTCTTGTTGAGCAGGCCCTAGAGACTTCCTCCTTGTCTCCTCATTGAAGAGACAACTTGTTACCTGATCCATGGATACCTTTCCGTCTGGCGCGGAGTTACTTAGAGACACCACCAATGTCTCCCAACTGTCAGGCAATGAGCTAAGCAGTAGCAAAGCCTGAAGTTCATCATCCAGGACCATCTTCATGGCGGAGAGCTGGTTCACAATGTTGCTGACCTCATTCATGTGTTCAGCCACAGAACCACCATTTTTGAACTTGAGATTCACAAGTCGTCTTATCAGGAAAATCTTATTGCCGGCTGTCTTCCTCTCATACAGCCCTTGCAATTTCAGCCATAGGCTAGCGGTTGAGGTCTCTGTAGACACATGGTGGAAAACCGAATCATGCAACCATTGTCTAATGAACCCCACCGCCTTCCGGTCTACTTTCTTCCAATCATCATCTGACATATCCTTTGTCTTCGCCGATATGCCTAAGATCGGAGCATATAGGTCCTTGCAATAGAGCAAGTCCTCCATCTTAGCCTTCCATATGGTCCAGTTAGAACCATTGAGGCTGATCATCCTTAATGAGCCACCTTCCATAATTCAGAACCGATCCCACACCGTTCAAACAACCTGAACTCTCTGATACCACTTTGTTGGGTGTGTTTCACACAAACCTTCGGATCTCGCCCCCCCAATGCACTAGAATTATGGACTAAGATAATGCAATAATCAAGAATAAACGAACAACCACACGACACAAGGAGTTTTTACGTGGAAAACCCTCAAAAGAGGTAAAAACCACGGGACCTAGTCCAGATCAACAATCCACTATCTCAGGGAATTGTTACAACCGATCTCAAGCACACACCGCTTGGATCAAACCTTCTTCACCCACTTGGGATGGATAAACAACAAGAGAATAACAAAGGAGAGGAGCGATCTCACCGATCCTGAGGACGTAGAAGCGCTGAGACGACGGTTGCGCAGAAGAATCCCTCTTCAAGCGACTTCTCCCTTCTACAAGCTTCCTCTTTCTCTCTCCTCTTTCTCTCTTCCTCTTTTTCTCTCTTTCTCACCTTGGACGTGCAAACCACACAATGGGATGCCCTAATCCCGTTTTAGAACTCCTTAAGTACGAAAACGGAGCAATTAAAGCCCAATTAGGAAACTGCGTCTAAGCAGTCCGCGCCGGGTTGGGCGCCCGGTCATCAGACCGTCGGGTGCCCGGCCAACCCAAAATCAGTCCAGCAGCATTGTGAGAAAAACAGACCAAGTTCGGGCGCCTGGACCAACATGGTCGGGCGCCCGGCCAAGTCATCTTGTGCCCGGTCACCAGACCGTCGGGCGCCCGGCTGTTGTGAAAACAGTCCAGCGTGTTAGCTGCCACATCCGATGAATTTCGGTTGCCCGGCCAAAAATGGTCCGGACGCCCGACCTCACCCAATTGTACTCTCTCTCTCCTCTGCGTTTTTGAGGAGGAAAACTCCATCTTTCTCTCTCTCTCTCTCTCTCTCTCTCTCAAAGGTTGCATCATCCTGCCAACTTTAGCACCTTCTTAGGCTACATCCCACGTTCCTGCTCTAGCATTTTATTAGCAATGAAACTTTTCACTATTCATTACTCATTTCATTTGGTGTAGTTCCTTTTTCGGCGATTTCCCATTTGAATGCAGTTTGCTTTCAATGAAAATGATTTTCTTATGTATGTAGCAGTTTGGTTTTGCCTTTTCAATTGCTTGAACTACCAGCTTCGATTTAATAAGTTACCAAGCAATTGATCTTTTCTATTTTGCTATTTATGCAGAGAAATTCATTATAGTTTAACTTCGATGTGCAGATCAGATTACTTTCCAGCTGAATGGGTGATGACATTACTGAAGTTGAGCAAGCGCAGCGGTGTTCTCTTGTTGCAAAGGTAACCATCAGTGTTACATAGGATCATATTGGTACCAGTTTTCTTTTAGTTTGAGCTTTGAACTAAATGTTTCTTTTCCTTGAATTGGTCTTTCAACATCTCTCTAATACTTATGTAGGCACTAATTACCTGATTAGTTACAGGTTTAGCAACATGTTTTGTCCATGAAAATGAGAAAAATATACTTAGTGAAGTTCTCTCCTCTCTAATGTTTTGTTAGGTTTAAAACCTGTATAAATACTATATGAAAATTGAATGGATAGAATGTTGGCTCTACACCAATAAACGGATCACTCAGGCTAAATTTCTTCATGCATTGCAAGAATGTGATTCTTATAGAAGTGTGATATTCATTGGGCATCTTGTATGACCCCATTGAACTCACAACTGAATAATGAAAAAATGTGTGGACAGTAAGAAGCATGGGGAGGTCTCTCCTTCTCTCCTTCTCTCCCTTTGGATAAGAAGTGGAGAGGCATGCTAAAAGTGCACATGGCTTCTTTGAAATTCATTATGTTTTCTTTCCTTCTATGATAAAATGAAGAGACACAGCTGAGGAATGTGATTTCCCTGTGGTTACTATGGTCTTTATATTCAAACCTAATCAGTGTCTACGGAGTTAAGATAATAAGGTTTTGACAGTTCTCTGTGAAAGTTTCAAAGCCTCTATGTAATCTGTTGACTGTTTTAGTGAATTTTTAGTTGTGAAGAGTTATTGGTTTGTTAAGGTAAAATGAATTTGGAAATTCATAATCTAAGTCATGTCTAATATCTGATTGTAGCACAAACTTGCATACTAAGCATAAACTATTCTCTCTTTCTTTATCCTCTGTATGTTTTTCTTTCCACAATGCTGCTGAATATTCTGGTTTTCTAGGCTTGTTTCTAAAGCTCTGTGGTTTTTTTCTTTTGGCTTTATTACATTTCATATGAGCACATTTCTTGATCGCAGGTACATAGTGTAATGTGCAAGGAGTTGACAAATGTCGTCGATAGGGTCACACAGATAATTCCATCAATAGAATCGGCTCGCCCAGGATGCAATTCTGGAATACAAGCATTGTGCGCTTTATACAATGCAGTTGAGAAAGCCAATTTCCTTCTTCAGACGTGTGCAGAGTCTAGCAAGCTCTACTTGGTGTGTTATCTGCTTCCTATTATAGATCTATTTCATGATCGGCATCATCACTGTGTTAGTTCCTCTTACCATTAGCTTGATGGATTTTGCACTTAGAAAAAAAGAGAGGATAAGTAGCTACTTTATTGATCAGAAAAGTATTTAGAGTGGTTTCTGAAAAACCAGTCCCAATTTGGAAGATACTGAGGTGTCGATTGCATTTCCTCAAACCTCATGAGAACCTTGAATACTGTAATGCAGACTTGAAATAATTATAATTTTTTATAAAATCACCTGCAAGTTTATTTTAATTTTTATATATTTTTTTTCTTTTGGGCAGTGATGTGGTGGTCATACAATCAGGGAGATTTTTTTTTATAAATCCCCAGTTGCATTGATTAGATCAATGATTTGGATCATGAACTTGTAGTCCCAGTTGTATGAACGCATTCCAACTTTCGTATAAGTTTTCAACCTGGGCCCTAGCAACTAGCAAGCTCGGGCTGGAGCCTCTAATTATCAGCATGGCCCGGTCTTGGGTCTGTCTATTTTGGCCTTGGCCAAGACTGGCCCTAGTTTTTCTTTTGCAGGATGGACTTGGACAGACCCTGGTCTGGCCCATACCCGGTCTATTGACAGCCCTAATGATTGTGATGATGTTTGTCATTGCAATGTTGACCAAAATCGATGAGGGATAAATAGGCTTCGGAGATCCCTCATGCATCCCAACGATGGATTTGATGAAAACCCATATCAGACTTGAAAGCCTAACTAGTGATTCAAGCAACAGGCTAGCTAAGCCCCCGAAAATGATGGGTATGAGTTTCTCACTCAAGTAAGAGCATCCATCTCAATAAGCGTGCATGTTGGAAGAGTAAGTGAGGAAGACCTCAAGATTAAAAAAAACCAATCTAGGTTGTGTTTGAATACATGAAATCTGTGGGTTTTCTATGGAAAATGTAATGATTATCGAATGATAATTTCCCTGCTTACTGACAATAATTGGGATTCAATATTGCTGCCCTGTTTTGTTTTGATAGCAAGTGGAATCTGCAAAATTCATTAGACAATGGTCAAATTATTTCTTGTGCTAGAGAATTCCTATTGTGAATGAGTGTAATGATTATTGTGTGGATTCCACATATCCAAACAGCCAACTGTCTCGTCAGTGGAAAACAATTTCCATTTCCACAGATTCTGTGTATCCAAACACACTTGTAAATCAATTTATCAATAAAGAGAACCCATTACAACTTCTTTATAGAAGAGGCTTGGTTCAACCTTAAGCTACCTTAACCACCAAGCAAAGGCTATTAACTCTAGCTAATTCATGTTCATGTTTATCAAAACACAAAATAGTAACTAAATAAAACAATAACAAATAGTAACATCTATGGCCCACTGGTGGGTCCAATTTTCTTGCGGAACTGATCTGGCTGAGGAATCAACTATTCATGCGATCTCAGCCCTTGATCATAGCTGGATCAGAAGCTAATCGTTCTATCTCATTCTGTTTTCCAGTCACCAAAATCAGCAGTCTGAGAACTTTATGTGAAAAAAATGACTTGCTATTGATTTGTGTAAGATGTCAGCAACTTCCATGTACATTACCAGCATACAACCTACACTGTAAAGGTGGAAGTGCTAGGGTCATTCATTGTAGGACGTGAATTGTCATGTCAGACCAAAAACACATTGAACTAATGATGAGTCTACCAAACTGACTGGTGCTTGTCTCAACTGGGATTCATTGTTATCCCTTGTTCCCTTGGAAAGCAAACTGGGATTGTTTACTTTGTTGCCTCTGATATACGGGAATGTGTCTATAAGAAACTGATGCAACGTGTAAAGTTAGGCTATTAAACCATTGGGGTTGTAACATTCCACCACGCTCTGCAGCCGACGTCCTTGGTGGCCCACTCTGTGGCGGGACTCACTCTGGCCTCTTTTTTTTTTCCAGGTAGCCCTTTTTCCACAGGTCGCCCCTTCCGGGACTTGAACATGGGACGTGGTGTTGGCTCTGATACCAAATGCTAAGAACCTAACCAATGTGCCAAAAGCCCCATGATTGATGGAACGTGTAAAGTTAGGCTATTAAACCATTGGGATCGTAACATATTCTTTGAAAATGACCAACACTGAAGTGTTAGGTTCATCTCATCAGTGTGCTTCTGTTGCATCATGGCCTGCCTGTAGTGGTATGAAATAAATACTGTTTGGATTGATGATTGAGTTTCTCATGTCATTTAAAACTTTTGGAGACATTGCTAACATCCCCATGAAGGTGGAGGAAGTTTGCATTTCCCTTTTATTTTATTTTGCAAAAACTGAGCGAGTATGACTTTTTGACTAATTGCTTATGCTGTCTGTGTGTGAAGCTCTTCTTTATGATCTTCAATCCCCTTCAATCTGCATATTTATGTTTCTTTCAACTGAACATTTTCTTTCTGGCAAGTTTTCCTTATCATTATGCTTTCCTTAATTTTGTAGGCAATCAGAGGGCAATCAATTCAGTTAAGATTTGAAATGGCTAGTAAGGAACTGGATATAAGTTTAAGCAAAATTCAAGATATGGTTCCGCAACCATTAGCTGCTGAGGTTTGTTAAGAATTGTCCTTCTGAACATAGTTTCTAGTATTGGGAAGGGAAGCAGATAATGTTAATCATTAAATCAGTAGTTTCAATTTCTTCCATGGTGTTTGGGTAGTTACTGCAGCCAGGGTTGCTGTGTCCTAATAGGAGTGCTTCTTTATCCTCTGACCTTTAGTGTTGCTTCTTTTTTTTTTTTTTTTTTTTTTCATTTTTAAATTAGTTTATAATTTCTGTAATTTGATAGATGTACAACATCACACTTCTGCCTTTTACTCACCAGACTAGTATTCTGGCCTGATTAGAATTGAAATACACATATTATTTTTTTTTCCTCACATCTGTGCTCTTTTTTAGGATACTATATGCTTTGTTTGTTTATTGGTTCAGCAAGGTACTCCTTGGCTTTAAAATCTGGTAGGTTGTTAGTTCCTTTAGTTGTTATCTTGGTACTAATGGCTCTTGGCGCACAATTTTTCCCCCGAGAGATAATGAATTTTTTTAGAGAAGCGCTGAGATGGTGCAAGGAACTACAACCGAAGCTGAGAAAAGAAATTACAATCTTGATACACATGTTAGTGTTTCTTATTTCATACTTGCATAACTAATGAGTCACAACAAACTGGCAAACTATGAATGATAGCTGATTGCAATACCTATCTAATACTGACAATATAGTCACAACATTTGTAAAAACAGGTAGGGTGGATGCACTTTTTAATGCAGGATTCTGTTAGGCATTGGTTGGATGTCTGGAACTCTTTACTTACGAACTTGAGTTTCATGGGACACGAGGGTTCCTCTGGATGCTCCAGAGAGTTCCATGGAAATCTTCACTTAGAACTCCCACAGAAGGGCCTAAAATATAGACAAAATGAGTTCGAACTCCCACAAAAGGGCCTAAAATATAGGCAAAATGAGTTCTTTCATAAACGCAAAGTCATCTCTATCTATGGAACTCTCTTTCTTGGCACACGGTCCATGGAACTTAAGTGGAGAGTTCCACACATCCAAATGACTGCTTATTGATTTTAAATTGTCAATAAAGTAGACTTCTGCCTTTTCCTATTTTAAAATTTTTTGCATTTCTCATATTTGTATTTTTATTTGTATATTCTATTGTTTTTAATAATTTATAGAAGGTATAACCTTGAACCTTCAAGCAAAGTTGCTTGTAACTGATTGGGCAGTAGCGATGAAGGTGGTTGATCATTTCCCATCGTGCTGGGCTCAGTTGTAGGGGTTCTTGGCCCGTTTGGGTGTTTTCTGTATAGTTCGCTTCTCTGTTTTTTTCCGTTTTTGTTTTCTAATAAACAAAATTTTCAGTGCTAAAAATAAAAAAAAAAACAAAAAAAAACCTTCAACCTTCAACCTCTACTCACTATGGTAAAAATAAATAAATACCTTGTGTTATTTTTCAGCTTTTAAATGATGTGGAAAATTGATTAACAACATGCAATTATACACAGTAACCACCAAAACCATCTATATCTGCTCTAGAACCTGTTGTGAGAATATAACTATACACACAATACATACATACAGTTGCACAAACAGATGCATGAGAATAGCATAAATTCATGAATGCATGTACTGATGTACATATTTAAATTCTTTCTGTGGAAGATTGTCACATCTACTCTTAAATATTTTTCCTATATGACATTAAATGGGGAAAAACCATGGCTCCTATTGATTATGGGACCTCACAAGTCCCAATTGAAGGCATGTCCCAAACTGTGCAACCAAATTGAGTCCTTGGACTACTAACTGGACCTCTTATTAGATTTATGTTGTGCATCATTTATTCTCTGGATAAAGGTGTATAGATATCTAGTGCGAAGGGGCTTGCTTGCTATGTTATCATTCAATATTTGGTAATTTGGAGCTGTATTTCTTTGACGGCAATGACTAATATTTAAAATTTGTCTCCAGATATCTGATATTGTCAATGATCTTCGAGATGCAAATTTTGTGATGGAATCTTTTGAAGAAGAGGCTGGCAGGGTGCTAATCGCATTGCTCGAGCAAGATAAATCTGCGACTAATTCAACAGAAATTTCAGAATTTGAGGCATTCCAATTTGCAGCTCTGAGGTTAAAACTTACATCTCCAAAGGCCCTTTTGATTGAGAAAAGATCTATTAGGAAGCTACTTGATAGAGTCAGTGACACGGACCAGGAAAGGACGAGTATCCTGAAGAACCTCCTCCACCTTTTGATCAAGTACGGAGAACTGCTTGGATGTGAACCCACAAAAAATATTGCTGCTCGGTGGAAAAGTTTAATTTCAAGCACAAAAAATTCCTCATGCAATAGTGGTCCTTGTGAAAACCTGTGTGAGCCTGTTGGGTTGAAACTACATGCGGATTCTGGTTGCAGTGAAGCTCAAACTGATGTGGGTAATCCAGATGAACCTCCTGAGGAACTCAGGTGTCCTATTTCATCAGAATTGATGTTTGATCCTGTGGTTATAGCTTCTGGTGAAACATATGAAAGGATATTTATAGAGAAATGGTTCAGTGAGGGTCATGATACGTGCCCAAAGACGCAGAAAAAGCTGTCACATCTTTCTTTGACTCCGAACTCTTGCGTGAAGGGCCTCATTGCCAACTGGTGCAGAAAGCACAATTTTACTGTTCCAGATCCATGTTCACAACCAGTTCCTGCAGCATTTGCCCCATGGAACAGTTCCTGTACCGCATCTATCCATTGTTTTGGCAGCTCTATTAACAACATGGCAAATACAGTAATAGATGGCAAAAGTTCAGATTATGCAAATCAAAATGATATTGGCAATGTATCAATTAGCTCCTCTGATGCTAGTAATCTTTTGGATTCATTGGATACTAAGAACACCAAAAGCTTTAAGGATGGCCACCATCAAATCTTCTCCTGGTATGATGGTTCCGACAGTTGTCAGTCTTTTGCGGACTTTAGTCACAAAATGTACTCGAACTTGCTTTCCAAACTCGCAATACTCCCATCAGAAGCTCACTACAAAGCAGTGGAAGATGTCAAGATCTTTTTGAAAGACAATGAGGATGTCTGTTATGATATGAACTCTAATGGTTTTGTGGAAGCATTGATGGCGTTTTTGATGAATGCACGTGAACAGTCAGACATAAAAGCACAGAAAGTAGGTGCTCAGATTCTTTTGGCATTTCTAAGGAGCAGCAGGTAATTAGTTTCTTCTTTCATTGGTTTGATTGATCAGTCTTAATTTACTAACTGCTTACCAAAAGAAAACAAAAAAGTCTTTAACTAGTAGCTGCTGCCCTTTGAGGTATTGGACAAAATTTAAAAGAGCCTAGGTTACAATTTCTTTCAGCCTAAGGGGGAACTGTTTGGTACTTTATGATTTGCCAAAATTCTTTGATGTTTCCAAAGATCTAAATCAAAATATTCAGCAACTCAGGGCTGTTTGCATGCCCAGTACATGCTTACTCTCATTTGGAATTGCACTGAGAGTAACATGAACCTTCTGCTGAGGATGCTGCCCCCACTTTGGAATATTGCGATTCCCATATTCCTGTCTCCTTCCATATCTAGTAATTTAAAAGAGTCTTAATCCTGAGAAATGATCCAGTGCCCTTAGAGAATTATAAGTTATAGTGCTGTTTGTTGCATTGTGACACTTATTTCAATTTCTTTTTTTTATTTTTTTTATTTTGAAAGGTAACACTAAGAGGGATTGAACCCTGGGTCACTACATTGTGACACTTGGTCATGCCAATCGATTGATCTGGGCTGTCCAGTAGTTCCCGCATACATTTCATGGCCTACAATGCAAAATCCACTCTAACGGGATGATTCTGACCATTAAAAAAACCCAGAAAAGGATGGTCAAAATCATTTATATAAATATAGATCCAATCGACATTTGATACATTTATTTATTGGCGCATGTCATGCATGGTTATGGTTAGAGAGCATCAGTTTTATCAGGTCATCCTAACCATGTCCTCCATGGCTTCGGAATTGGAGAGCTATAAGGAAGAAGGCCCAGATGTAGCTAATCAACTGGCTGGAGGATTTTTCATCGAAGCCCATGAAATGTGTGCTTGACCTAATGGCCAGTCTCCTGATTAATCATTTGGACTGTCCAAGCATCCCAATGCAGCTAGGAGATAAATAGTGCTCCGAGAGCACCTGATTTCCTTAGTTGTGCTACATCTGTTCATTGTCTCATAGCTGTTGGTTTCTTTTTCTGTTCACACACAAATAATCTTCTTTGTGGGATTTCATGTAGGAATGAGATGCCACCCTTAAATGAAGATGCATTTCTCCTGTTGGCATCTTTTCTTGATTCTGAAATGTTTGAAGAAGCTTTGGCAATCATCCAATTGTTATTAAGCCATGGGTACTCCAAACAAGAAATTGTGGTGTCTGGTATTCTTCCTTCCATCACGAAAGTTCTCGACTCCCAAGTCAAAGAATTCCTGCTCCAGGCTGTTAAAATCTTCTGTGACTTGTCTTCTTATAGCGACATTCAATCTCACATTTTATCCTCGGGATGCATCTTAAAGCTGATTCGGCTTTTGGGAGATGATCAACTCGCTGGACATTGCATAAGGATTTTGCAAAATCTATGTGATACAGAAGAAGCTAGAGTTGCGATTGCTGAAACTAATGGATGTATTGCTTCCATTGTTGAACTGATTGATGCTGGAACTCATGAAGAACAGGAGCATGCAGTTTCTGTTCTCCTTTCACTATGTTCTCACAGTTCCGACTATTGCCAATTGGTCATGAAAGAAGTTGTTATACTGCCTCTTGTCAGTTTATCCATCAACGGGAATGTCAGGGGGAAGGAAAGCGCCATGAAGTTGCTCCTACTTTTGAGAGATCTCAGGCATAACGATCATCTGGACAGTTCATTCTCCCAGATTGGATCCGTTCCAGAATTATCACAGGATTCTGGAAGCTTACGTAAAGAAAAACAACCGAATTTCAAGGCTTCCAGTTCTTTCAGAAGAAAATTGAGCATCTTCTTAAAACATATCTTTGGCCCTTTTTCAGCAGGCAGGAAGATATGACCAGAGCATTTAGAAGAGAAAAAAATCCCAGGTATGGTGCAATGCTCTAATTTCTCCACCAACTTGTATACTTATCCGAGGAGCAATGTTGTCAAAATCGTTATTGTATTGCAAATCGTAATAGGGGTTGAATCGTATCGAATCGCAAATCGTATCGTAAATCGTAAGATTTTTTAAAATTTTCTTAAAATTTTGAAAAAATTATAAAAAATATAAATAAATAAGATATTTTTTAAAACTGATCTATCTCCCTTTTGCCATCAATGTGCACCAAGTAATACCATGTCATAAATAGTGTTAAAGGATTCTTATTCCTTTATTTATTTGTCTTCAATGAAATTTCTCTTTAAAAAATATACAAGGGTCCTTTAATAATACATGTTCTTGTTACCTTTCTTGAACGTAAAATCATGGTGGAAAAGCGGCCTTTGATACCGTAGACTAACAAAAAAAGATATTTTGATTTCTAAACATCATTCCATAATACATATAAGCCATGCTAATCGTAACCATTCATAAAAACATTACAGGTAGTTCATACATCAATTTGGTGTTTCGACCAATTAAGAAGTAAGGAATCACACCAAAAAAAAAAAAAAAAAAGCTACATGATTTAATGTTCAAGAGAATATATATCATTTAATCTCTTATAAAGAACAAATAAAAATAATTTACCTTTTCTAAACAATTCTTAAAGCCCCCACCAAGTGAAGCTTGAAGTAGAAGAGAACAAGTATAATTTGAATCGTAAATCGTAGGATTCAAATCATAGAATTGTAGGATTCATATAAAAAGGGATTCAAGGTTGGGATTCAAATCGTTTTGCTTAAGATTCGACTAAAATCGTATATCGTAAATCGTAGGATTTTGACAACACTGCCGAGTACTTATACCTGTTAAGTTGGAAATGTTAGCGACGGGTTACTATGGTAGCTTGTCATTCCAGCTCTTCATGCATTTCCAGTTATTTTGGTTACTCATACTTCTCTTCAGTTATTTTTTGGTTGGATCTCTGCTGAGTAAGAATTGTCAGCCTTGCTGCTGTTCATGGTGGATGACAGATTTATTCTCTTTTTTTTTTGGAAGGTGAAAGATGTTTCTACCAATCAGAGATGGCACAGAGCCTAAATACTAACAAAAATAGCAGCAGAAGGAAGATACAAAGCTAAGACAAGAGCAAAGAGAAAAAAGAAACCCACACCGTGAGCCAAGCAAACAACTGAGTGAGCCCACATCCCGGGCCAAACAATAGGAGAGCAGAACTGGGATCCTTGAAAAGACTGCAATCATGGTCAAACTAACCACAAAAGAAAAATGAGGAAAGGAGGACGGCGAGTCCCTACCTTGTAGTCAGATCTGTTGCTGTATCAGGGCAAAATAACCAACAGTTGATGCTGATACACCGATGGAGATTGTAAGAGGTAAATCCCTGTACTTGCCAAGTGGCCCTAACCATATCTTGCTGGTGTCCTAAACCACAGTTCAAAAACCTGAAAACTCAATTCAACTTGATTGTTCAGCCAGTTCGATATGTAATTATTGTAAATTGAAAATTTAGGAATGCAAAGGGATATTTAAAATAGTTAGATATAGTGTAAGTAAATAGAACATAACTCATGCCGACAACAACATTAGATGCCTCACCTTTTATGGTTGTTTCCTTGGTTTACTTTTTAATGAAATCCTGCCTCAGGAAATGAGTGACTTGGTTTGAGTTGTACCAAGTTGTGTTGGTTGATTGAGCCATTGAATCGATTAGATGAGTCTCTCCGCATCTAGGCAGAGCAGGCTCGGTACCAAGTTTCCCAATGCTTTTGCTTGAAGTCTTGCAGAGTTGAGCTGACTCGGATGAGTTTTGATTCCAGTCAACAAGTTCTGGAACTATAATCTGAACATGCCTAATCTGGAATCTAGGCTTCCACTCCTCAGGTTGATCACATGTATGCATTGCACATCTGTTGTTGGTTATTTTTCTCTCATCTTGTGCAAATGTGGCCCATCTGATGAGTGGATGCATTGAATATCTGTTGTTGGTTATTTTTCTCTCATCTTGTACAATTGTTAAACCTTATACATGTATGTAATTAGCTGGAAATTCTCTAGAGATTTTGTATCTTCATGTATATAAACTTATGTCTGGGTCTGTAAATGACATAACAATTTTTCCAGCTTTATAAAATCCATTGTGATCTTGATAGAGCATTCCTATTGGCCTATAAGAATGAGAAAGGCTGAGTTTGGATGACAATCAGAAATTAGTTTCTAAAAAACTCGATTATTTGGAAATGCAGTTTTATGAATGCAACTTCACTCATTGTACATGGAAATGTTGTTGCCTGAGAGTGTTTATTAATGTTGTTTGGATGCTAAGCACAAGTTAGTTATCAAAATGACTATATCTTTCAATTCATATAACTAATGCAATATGCCATAAAATCTTTTTATCAGGACTAAACTTTCACCTTTGGGAAGAAATAAGATGAGAAGTGCAATATTAAATGTCTGCTAGGCAGAGGAAGTCTCTCCTGCATGCACTTTGCAAGCAAGACGTGCCAGTTTGGCATGCATGTTTAGGTCATGAGGTGGGCTTTAACATGCAATTGGCCAATTTCAGGTTGATCCATTACATTGATTATGGGTCTATGATGAGTTCCTTAAGGGGTTGTTTGGGAGCTTGCATTTGATATGCATTAGCAATTACTAAGGAATCCATGTGAATTGGAATCATCAATTGCGTTTGGCATCTTGCAATTGGAACCTGACAATACGGTAATCAGAATCACCCAATGGTGTTTGGCTGCCTATATTTAGTGTGAGAGAGATTTTGACAATCCGTTAATCAGAATCACCAAATTGTGTTTGGCAGCCGGTTTTGCTATGATTTTGAAGAAGCATATTTTGGTATAATTTAATATGAATTCCAATTCACATCAAATACACTCCTAAACATCCTGATTACCACCAATTCATGCTTCCAAACGGCCCTTAAAACTGTCTAAGTGGTCCTTCTTTCTGGCACAATGGGTGGAGCATAATCCAAAAAATTATACTTGAGAAAGTGGCAGTGACTTTTCCCTTCAAGTTTGAATAAAATTCTTTATTTTGATTTTGAGCATCCATTTGGCAACCGCAAATGGACGGTTGATTATTATGGTTCATCCAAAACATGGCCCACAATTTGCTTTGGATGGTTTGATTAGTAATAAGTGAGCACCTCAGATGTGGCAAACTATCATTTGAACCATCCAGGATTTTACTTTTTAACCATTCAACATCTGTCATCAATTAAACAACTGATTTCCCTACTTTTTTAATCTAAAATGTGGTCCAACCCCACACGTCTGTTGACACTGCCACTATCACAAGACGAGTGTAGCTGTAAAATGCCAACGGGTGATGTGTCATCCCCTGGGGCCCTTTTGTTTAGATGGTATGACCATCCCAACCGTACATGTACGTGATGTGATGGGGGCCACTATAATGTATCCAGGCTGTCCATGAATTTGCCAGCTCAAGAAGATTGAAATCTCAAGTGGACTAGATCACAGGAAACGTAGTCCTCCAAAAAGTTTATAATGGTGAGGGTTTAATCACCATTGTTTATTGTGGTGTGGTCCAGTTGAGCTTTTAATTTGCTTCATTTCTCATGCCCTAAAAAATGAGGAAAAATGAGGGGGCATGGGAGGCTGAGTGAAGATAACCTCATTTCAACACTGAGGTCCTGGTATCGATCCCGATGTGAGGGTGGCTAACATTGAAGTATGACTAACAATGTGGGTGTGTACTAACAGTGGGATGTATGTACTAACCTTTAAGAAAATAAAAGCAGATATAAATCGCAGGTGGACCACACTACAGGAAACAGTGGTGATTGACTATTAAAAACTTTTCTGTGGAGTTCAGACGGATTTTTGTTTTTTTCCCTTCATCCAGGCGTGTGTGATTATCAACAGGTTCCATGGCAAATAAACATTGCCGTGGGCCCTAGGCTGTTTCTAATGGTAGACATTCCATCACCACAGTTTCCTCAGTGTATATACTACACATACATCAAGGTGGCCCCCACAGTCAGGGCCGCACCTAATCGGCTCCCTTAGAATGCACGTTCGGGATGTTATGGTCTAAAATTCAGGACATTTAGCTAGTTAGTTGCCCTAAATTGTACACAAAATAAAATAAAAATGGACGGCTGCAGAAGGATGTTCTGAAAAGCTCTGATCACGCACACCTGTGTGCCGTATGTGTGAGGTGGTGCCATCCCTGATGTTTATGAGAAATCCACCCTGTCCATCCGTTTTTCCAGCTCATTTTAAGACGATCCAAAACTCAAGTGGGCCATACAATAGGAAAACAGTGGGGATTGAATGACAACGGATGAAACATTCTTCTTGGCATAGAAGTTTTGTATCATGTTTAGGGCTGTCAATGGACTGGGTTGGCCCGCCTTGGGCCGGGCTTGGACTAGAGTATCAGGCCTACGGGTTGAGTTCAGGCTTAAAGTATAAGCCCGTTTTTCAAACTGGCCGTACTTGGACTAGCTGTTCGAAAGCCCGACAACCCAGCCCGACCTAATATATGTTTTAATTTAAAATTTAAAATAAAATATCTACCCTCCTTTCAAAATTTAAATTGTATATAAATTTTTCGTAAAAATTCGTTTCTTTTTTAAAACTCCTTTTATTTTTTATAGTTTGTTGATGATTTTTTTCATAGAAGATAATTTCTCTCTATGTAAAAGGTTGGGCTTGGGCTAGGGCCAGGTTCCGGCTGGACCCTGCATTTGTCCCTTAGGCGGGGCTTGGGCTAGACTATTGTGGCCCGTCACGAGTCCAGGCCGGGTTTGGGCATATGTGGAGTAGGGTTGTAAATGGGTCAGTGAACCCGATGGGGTACCCGAACCCAACCCATTTAGACCCGACCCATTTGTTAAATGGTACGGGTCTGGGTCCAAGAACAGACCCAGTTGCTAAACAGGTCTGGGTCTGGTTTCCTTTATATTAGGCCTGACCCAACTCGACCCGAACCCATTTAGTAAGTAGGCGGGTTTGGTCTATGTTTCAAGGGACCCGTCCAGCCTAAACTCGTCCAAACCCGGTTTTAAGCCTTGTAAAATGCTTGCATACTTAATTCAGACCCGGACCCATTAGACCCGACCCATTTATAAATGGGTCTGGGTGGATCTCCCTCTACTAGACCAGGACCCATTTATAAATGGGTCTGATGGGTTGACTCGGACCCGACCCGGACCCACCCATTTAGTAAAAGGTTACGAGTCTAAAATTTGGACCCAGACCCATTTAGTAAATGGGCTAGTCCGGTTTTAACTAAACCCGCCCTAAACCCGGCCATTTACAGCCCTAATGTGGAGAGAGGCGAGCCAGGCTTGGACAAAGCTTGGCCCGGCCCTAACCCGGCCCATTGACACTCCTAATCATGCTAGCGTTTTTATGTTTTCAGTACATCCTAGTCGGATTGACCTTATGAACGGTTTGAATGGCATATAAACATCAATGTGGACCCCAAGAATGTTTCAACGGTAAGCATTTTTTTTTCCCTACTTTCCCCTCTCGTGTGGCCTCCTTGGTTTTGGATCATTTTTGTTTAAGTCCTTAAATAAGTTGGAAAAATGGATGGACGGGGTGGATTTCTCACAAACATCACGGTGGACCCCACCTAGTTTCCCAGCGCAAGAACTTCCAGCGAAAGCCTTTGGCTGGCAAATGGCAATCCGCGTCCCTGGCTCAACGAACTTCCCAAGAGAAACCCCCAACTCCTCTCTCTCTCTCTCTCTTGGCAAGGCCGAGAGTGAAGGCCGAGGCCATCACAATATAATGAAGCCCTTCCTTCCCAGATAGGCCATCTCCCATCTCAGAAAATGGCGCTTCTCTTCTCATCCCTCTATTTACAGAAATGCCCCCTCCGTTCAAGCTCCCTTCTTCTCTTCCTCACTTTCCCATCTCATTCTTCCTATCCCCAATCTCCCAACATCCATCTCCTTCTGTAGCCCTCTTCACTCTCTTCAACCTAACAATCTCATTGAAGCCGATGATAACGACGAAGACGATTCCTCAATGAATGAATTCCTATCTCGTTTCGTTTGGATTATCCGTGGAAAGCTTTCTGAAAGTTACCCCGACTGCAATAAGGAAACCATCGACGGTATGCTACTCATCATTGTCCAGAAGGTCGTTTCTGAGATGGAGAAAGGCGGCCTTGATAAAATGCTAGATTCCACCATGAGGACTCAATTACTCGATTTCAGCCAGGACCTCTGGAAGACCGTCTGGGAGGTCTGCAATTCTGTCCTCAATGACATGAGAAAGTGATGTAGGGGAAGAACCCCATGATCGAGGGCGTGGATCAAGCACCTTCCTGCGGGAGATGGACAGGAAGAAAAACAAGAGAAAACTAAGGAATTTCATATTTTGGAGTTCAACTCAAACAGGAAATTGTTATTCCCGTTTTTGGACTTCGGCCCAACTTGTGGGGCCCATCTTGATCATTTATGATGATCCATTCCGTCCATTTTGTAGAGCTGCTCGACGCCGAGAAAACGCAACAAGTTTCACGTCGATCCGAGTTACGGATTGATCGTGGCGTCCAAAATGGTACGAACTGTCCAGAAAGTTCCGAATTCCGCCCACTGAAACTGGAGATGGTCCATGTGGCCCACTACTACTGATATGCAGAATCTAAGCTGACCATCTTGAAGAGTACGTCGATATCAGTAAAACCACAAAGTTTCGTGGCAATCAGATATGTGGATTGCTCGTATCAGTGGAAGGAAGACGGTGCTGGCGTTATACAATTGCGTAGATTTTTCTATTTCTTTTCTAATTGTATTAGGATTCTTTTCTTCATTTGCAAGTTAGTATTAAGTACGAATTTAGGATTTAGTTTATTATTTAAAGCAAGTTAATTATGTTTATTTGATTATTCATTCAATTATCAATAAATCAATTATTTGGAATTTATTTCCTCTTTTTATCTTTTATTTCTTCTCGTGGATTCGAGAAACTATCGGTTAGGGAGACGGTGATCGACCTACCACGTCCTCCCTGCGTCATTGGTATCAGAGAGAGGTTTCTTCCTCAGGACGATGGCCTCTAATAAAGGGTTGGATCTTCATCCTAAGGACGGTGCTCCAAGGGATTATGTCACGATCTTCATCCTAAGGACGGTGCTCCAAGGGATTATGTCACGGCGGCAGCTTTCGATGAAGCACAATGAGAAAATCGGTTGATCCTGCAAGGTATACAGGTAACCCTCGACCGCATTGTAGCGGCATTAAATCTGCCCCAAGCCCAAGGAAACAATCAACAACCACATGTGCTCGCTGTATGGAATAACCCCATGTTCTGTAGAGCACCCCAGGTGGCCTATCGCAGGGCTACCCCAGACGATTCAAAATCCAGCAATAAAGAGGTCGAAGACATCATCGTACGACGACCTGCGTGTGGGAACGATCGTGGGGATTATGTTGAAAGAGATTTTCGAGGTAATGCAACTTCGGATCAGGTCGTTGAAGTACAACCTACCACCATCTCAGAAGATTTTCAAAATTCTGAGGAGGTGGAAGAAATCAATACCTCAGTCTTAAAGGATAAGGAAGGAGAGTCTAAAGTTATTCCTGATATTATGGAGTCAGTTTTGACGGAATCCATGAGCATCTCAGAAAGTGTCACGCTAGCAATGAAGGAAATCGAGGCGATCGTAGTTGCCGAGCTTCCTGATGAATTGTTCATTGTGAAGGAAATTGTCCTTTCTCAGAAAAAGCCAACTTTTGATGTGCCAGAGAAGATTGCAATTATTCATGTTGGTGTGGAGAAGAAGTTGGAGAAATTTTTTGTTGCATTCTAGGATAGGGCCCGCAAGCATCGACTTCCGAAGTTAAAAGCAAATCATAGCCCTAACCTAAAGCGAAACTCGAGGACGAGTTTTTTTCAAGTGGGGAAGAATGATGTAGGGGAAGAACCCCATGATCGAGGGCATGGATCACGCACCTTTCTCATAGGAAGAAAAACAAGAGAAAACTAAGGAATTTCATTTTTTGGAGTTTCAACTCAAACAGGAAATTGTTATTTCCGTTTTTGGACTTCGGCCCAACTTGTGGGGCCCATCTTGATCATTTATGATGATCCATTCCGTCTATTTTGTAGAGCTGCTTGACGCCGAGAAAACGCAACAAGTTTCACGTTGATCCGAGTTACGGATTGATCATGGCGTCCAAAATGGTACGAACTGTCCAGAAGTTCCGAATTCCGCCCATTGAAACTGGAGATGGTCCAGGTGGCCCACTACTATTGATATGAAGAATCTAAGCCGACCATCTTGAAGAGTACATCGATATCAGTAAAACCACAAAGTTTCGTGGCAATCAGATATGTGGATTGCTCGTATCAGCGGAAGGAAGACGGTGCTGGCGTTATACAATTGCGTAGATTTTTCTATTTCTTTTCTAATTGTATTAGGATTCTTTTCTTGCTTTTCAAGTTAGTATTAAGTACGAATTTAGGATTTAGTTTATTATTTAAAGCAAGTTAATTATATTTATTTGATTATTCATTCAATTATCAATAAATCAATTATTTGGAATTTATTTCCTCTTTTTATCTTTTATTTCTTCTCGTGGATTCGAGAAACTATCGGTTAGGGAGACGGTGATTGACCTACCACGTCCTTACCACGTCCTCCCTGCGTCAGAAATGCGCGTAAGGAGGAAATGAAGAAAGACATGTGCCACTTCGCCGGTGATGTTGGCATTCGAGGAGACATGCTGAGAGAGCTCAGATTCAAATGGGCTCAAGAGAAAATGGAGGAGAGCGAGTTTTATCAGAGCCTGGAGCGCCTGCGCAAGGAAGCCCGCCAATGAGAGAATGCAGAAAGTGAGGATGCAGCCCAAGTCATCAATGACGACAGTTCAGTTGCTGCTGAAGAGAATCCCAAGGCTGTTGCTCTTCCGCAAAGGCGAGGGAAGATAAAATACAAGATCTATGGTCTTGATTTATCCAGCCCAAAGTGGGGCTGAAGTGGCTGACAGAATCCATGAGGCTGAGAAGGTCATCACTCCAGAAGAACCCAAGTTGATTTCTGGGAAATGCAAGATGGTTACTGAGGGAATTCTTTCTTTGACAGAGGAAGATGACCCGTCTCCACTTTTGGCGGAGTGGGTTGAACTTCTACAACCGCGCAGGATCGATTGGCTTGCATTGCTTGACAAAATGAAAGAACTCAATATAGGTTTATACTTCAAGGTCAGTGGTTTCTTTCTTTTTAAATACAGATTCTTTCATCTCTTTGGTTAGTAACTTTCAGCATATTCCACTGCTAAATATTCACAAATCAACATATAAGAGTCGCCGAAAGACAAGATTATGGGCTTATGCAAACCACATCACAAACAGCAAACTTCTAAAGTAAACATAAAACAATTTTTAACCTGTATGCGTAACTACCTCATGGTGTCGTTGAACAAACTAAACTAGATGTGAAGTTGGCAATTTATCTCTGGGCAGGAGACTCGTGATGGTTGTTAAGGGTGGGTTTATATTATATGCGAGCGTTTTTTTTTTTCAGTGGGAAATTCCAACATTGTTTGTTGGAGATGGAAACTATAAAAGTGGAGTTTTTATCTCCTAAGATCTTAATTTTAGAGTACTGAGAATGATTTTGCATGAGAGGTTAGTTTAACTATACTAATTCAGGCTTAGTTCTTCTCGTAGCGATTGTGTTAACTAAAGTTTGATTTGACATTAAAAAATCTTGATTTTCTTTTGTATCTATCTAAAAATGTGAACATTTGGAATATGGAAATGGTTAAGAGGTTTTATTTATTGGATAGCAGTGGTTAATAGGAATTTCTTTAGTTGCAATTGGGTGATGAGTTGTGTGGAAGCCTACCCACTAATGATCATGTATTCTGGGCTGGGAGCAAAGGTTAAAAGTATTGCCTGAAATCGGTATGTATTGCCCGATACGTGGTGGTATCACCCATGAATGATACAGCTGTATCGGCCCGATACAGAAGCAATACAGGGGCCCTATTGGTGGTGATTGGTGAATGATAAAACCTTGGCTTCGGAGTCATGCCCAAAGATCAGAATTGGCAGCATCCTCTTCTCCTCTTCCGGCTATGCAAGAAGAGGGGAGGCGATTGTAGTCTGATTCAAAGATTAGATTTGGCAGCATCCTCTTCTCCTCTTCTGGGTATGCAAGAAGGGGGGAGGTGATTGACTGATTGTAGTCTAGCTCTAAATCTTTGGGATGGTCTTCAAATATTTCAAGCGTCATATTCTGGTACATTCGTCTGTGCCTCAAAAAATATTCCATTTTGGTTGACTCATGATCGGGTCAGGCAGAACCTTGGATGCTCACTTTTATCTTTTGCTGAAATCAGAGACTTGATTTTGATGTTAAACACTCGTCCTCTGTTATGAGGGATGCTAGGCAGATGCTTTGGGAAAAAAGGGAGCTAGGAAGACATATTCTATATTAGGACTTCGTCCCTTTTGATGTGGTTCATCTTTCCTCTAGTAAAATAAATTTCAGTAGCCATAAAAGAAGTGGATCTTGGTGTTCATAGGTAATGCAAATAGAATAAAAGAAATTGAAAAAACTAATTGCAGATTTTGAATTCTTGCATACCAGATTTGAAGTGAAAGATGATAAATAGAAAGATAAATATTTGGAGTTGCTCCACACAAAGCCAAAGGAGTTGTACTGATGGTTTCTATGGCATCACACCTCTATAAGAAAAATCCCATTGCAGGAAATTCAGAGAATATTTTCTATGATTGTTTCATATGCATGACCTACTAGCCTATTTATAAACTAAGTACATATGTTTCCGAGTGAAACTTAAAACTATTCCTAATTGGTGCAAGCACACGCCTAATCATATCATCATCATTATCATCTAACGCCTAATTATATCCAGCTACTTCTATCGACAGGCTTCCAAAAAACATAATAAAAATCAACTCATACTAAATTCCAAACTATCCCAGGACTCCAAATAAACCATGCTAGGTTGACAGTGTACTGCAACGTCACTGTATCGCACTTCTGTGGTACTATAGCTGCACTGTAGCACGTGGTGGGAAGCCTTTCTCTACTTGGATCTGATTGCCTCAATAGGTGCTGAAAATGATGCACCATTGGTTCACAATCCTTTTCTGTCCTTCCTTGAGTGTGCTTCTTACCTATTAATGCTTGATTATGCAAATGGATGAGATATTTCTTTCTTTTTCTTCTTCTTTTTTTCAACTTGAAGATTTTTTTATTTTAAATTTAGAGAAGGCTCCTAGCAAAGAGAGGCACATGGTGTGCTCTTAGGGACTTTTTGAATTTAGGGAAAGTCGTGTCAAGCCAAGCCGTTCAGGGTAGACAGCTTGCCCATGGGTTTATAAGCGGTGTAAAATGGGACCCACGATTTGGATAATTATAGTATATTATATCTATTCCACATGTGCAATTTCATAGTGCTGATGACAGATGATGCAGCATCAGCCAATATGCGTACATGTCGGTTTCGGTGGGGTGACCATATCGCTAAAACCAATTTTTAATCCTTGAGATTACTACTACATTTTGCTGAAAATTGTTCTTGACAGGAAGAATCGTGTATAATTCCTTCAGAAGAAAGAGATTTCTGAATTGCCTCCCTTTAACGTGGTTGAATGACTTTGAATCTATTTTACGAAATTGTGTTTTAACTTTCCACTGTACCTAATATCAAAAAAACTTTCAACAGTACCAGAAAAAGAAACAAATACAGCAAAGAATTCAGAATGAAAGACTAGTATGTGTAGAACAGCCCAAAGTAGGCTGAAGCGGCCTAAAAAGTAGTATCAGTATGTCCAGAAAACTAGTCCACAAAATGATCAGAGCTGCAACAAAATCAGCAACTAGAATATTCCAAACATAGCAATTGTAGTCCCATAAATCCAGTCCCATATTGGGAATAAGAATGCTATAGTTTTCTAGCCAATCCCATTTAATTGGGTTAAGGCTAGATGATGATGATGATGATGATGATGATGATGATGATGATGAATGGTGTAGTTTTCTGTCATCATGATCATCATAGCATTGACACACCACCATCACCACCACTAACAACAACTTTCAGATTCTTGGAAGTATTAGGGGTAGTTTTGTGAATCCTGTTGAAACAAGAACTGTTATAGTGGAGCAGGTATCTTTCATGCGTATTTTGCTCTGCGGAGATGTATGTTGGAACAGGTATGTTTAAAAAAAAAATGTTGGAACAGGTATCCTTCATATTTACCAGCATGCATATATTTCGTTCTTGCTTAAATGTAATTTTCTCTCATGTTTTGAGGAAGGATAGAATTAGAAGTGAATGCATTTTAGGGAACTTGGGAGTACCACCAATAGGTAATAAGAAGAGGGAAATTAGACTTTAGACAGTTTGCTCATGTGCTATGGAGACCAAGAATTGCACCAATTAGGAGTAAGTTGGTGCATGTTGGAGGCTCTAAAAGGGAAAATGAGGGCCCAAAAGGACATGGGTGGAGTTATAAAGAAAAGACTTGATAACCTATGGTCCAACTGAAGTTATGGCCCTTGATATTGTGGAATGGCAGAATAGTATTCATTTAACTGACCCCAATTACTTGGGATAAGGCAATTATGATGATGATGATGTTTTGAGGGAGGTGAATGAGGTTATCGATTCTTTTGGTAGAGGTTTAGGTAATTAGAGGGTCACATGTTATAGGAACATTGTGCTTGTATACTAGAACTGGTATCCCCTTCATATTTAACTGACATCTATATAAAATGTATTCTTGCTTAATGTGTTTTACCTCATGTCCTGAGAGAGGTGAATCAGGTCATTGATTCTTTTGCTAGAGATGGAAGTGATGAGAGGCTCATATGTTTTTTTTTTTTTTGAAGGGTGAATAATATTATAAAGCAAGGCCGAAAAAACAAAAACAAGAACAACAGAAACAAAACTCAGGGAAAAGAGAAAAAAAAAGAGTTAAAAAGAAAAAGAAAAAAAGAAAGGAAAAGAAAAGAAGAGTACAACAATCAGTCCCATGACTGAAGGAAACCTAAACCTGAAAAGGCTAGAAACAGAAGCCTAAAGACCCAAAAACCCAGACACCCAAAACCCAAAGGAGGCTAAGGAGCCCAACCTCTTAATAGAATCAACACCTTACAGAACACCCTCGTGAAGAGACCTTCCCACTGTCTAACCAGACAAGACAGTCCGCAGGACAACCATGAGCAGGGACCTCCACTTTTTCCTCCCAATAGTTTCCCCAGGGTCAGCATGCCACTGGCAGAGAAGGGCATCAATAGACTTAGGCATGACCCAATAAACACCAACAAGGGCGAGGGCTTTCCACTAGATATCCGAGGAGAAAGGACAATGGAGGAAGAGATGATCCACAGACTCTGCATCTTGGAGGCAAAATATGCGGACGGTGGGTAGAATCATGCCTCTTTTGTAAAAATTATCAACCGTGAGCATCTGATTCCTTCCCACGAGATGAACAAAGGCGGCGAGTTTGAGGGGGACTCCGTTGAACCAGACTGCACTTGTATGGAAGCATCTCTTATGGGACAGAAGAGAGGCTAAGGACCCGTAGAAGGATCATATCGAGAAAAGACCCGAATTGGAGAGACCAAACTTGCGAATCATCTGAGCCCAAAGAAGGGTAAAGCCCCTGCAAAAGAGAAAGGAGTGCCATAAGGTCCTGAATCTCTAAATCCGAAACGTGTCTTCTAAACGAGGGAAGCCAAATTCCCCCATGATCCTCTCTAGAAAAGCAATGAGTGACAGAAATGTTTGGAGAAGGGCAAAGAGCAGCAAGGGCTGGGAAGTCTTCTGCAAAGGAGGTAGAACCACACCACGGGCCAGACCAAAATCTGATCCTAGACCCATTACCTAGGACAAAAACCACTCTATCAAAGACCTTAGGAGCCACCTTGGCAATTCCCTTCCATAAGAAGTAAGTTGATAAAGGGAAGAGGATTTAATCCACCAACCATGGGGGGAGACCCCATATTTAGCAGAGATAACCGCTCTTTAGCGGCTTTCATCCTCATGACTGAACCTCCAAACCCATTTTCCTAGCAGGACCTCATTAACCAGGTCCAATCTCTTGATTCCTGCTCCTCCGAGTAGGGAGAAGAGACCGCATTTCAATTGAGAAGCAGGAATTTCTCGAGGTAGATCCTCCTTGCCAAAGGAACTCCCTTCAGAGTTTATTGGTCTGAGGGACAGATTTGGGGCAATAAAAGAGAGACATAAAATAAACAGGTAAGTTAGAAAGGCAGTCCTTAATCAAAGACAATCTTCCTCCCAGTGAAAGCAATTGTCTTTTCTAAAGGGACAATTTTCTTTTCATCCTCTCAAAAAAATTGTCCCACATGTAGAGGAGGTTTGCCAATAGACAGGGGAAGACCCAAGTAGGAGGTGGGCAGAAGACCAGCTTTGCACCCAAAAGAGTCTACCACTGAGTCAAGGGTTAAGCCCAAATGTGCCACCATCCATCTTCAATCGCCTCACGTATGCCACGTGTCAATGTGCTAAATTAGCTATTGTCCATCTTTGGTTATGCCCCACATGTGCCACTATGCCACAAGTGTCACCATCCATTTTCTCCTGTGTCCCAAATGTGTGAAGCATTCCACATGTGTTAATGTGTCACACGTCGCATCGTTCATCTTCTCTTGCACCTAACATGCTAATGTGCCACATGTACTACCATTTATTTACTCTTGCGCCCCACTTGTGCAAAGCACTCCACATTCGCCAACATGCTACATATGCCATTTTTATCTTCAATCGTTCCAAATATGCTACATGTGCCAACGGTCCAATGTGCACAAGTGCTACCATTTAGCTTCTTCAAGTGCCCACATGTTAACTGTGCCAATGCATGTCTTGCACCACATGTGCTACCGTACAACTTCAAGCACCTCACATGTACCACTTACGCCACAATTCAGCTTCAAGCACCCACCAAGGTATTCCGTAATGGTAACGGTGGCCATAACGGCTACCATCGTTACCTTTACGATACAGGGTGTAACAACCATTAAGGGAGCGTAACGGCCGTTATGGTCTCTTTCTTTTTATTAAAAAAAATCTGAAAAACCTGTTTTGGCCTCGTTGTGGACTGTTACGGCCTTTACGGGGGGCGTAATGGGCTGTTATGGGGGCTATAACGGCCTTTACGATCCCGTAATGTGTAATGGTTGTCACTGTTACCTTTACGGTCCTGTAACGGCCTTTACGACACAACATGGCACCCACATCTGCTGCATATTGCACATGTTTCACTATCCACCTTCAAGCATCCCACATGTGCCACATGTGCTAATTTGTGATAATTTGTCACATGCTAGTGACTATCTATTTTTTTTTTCCAAAAAGATTTTTGTTTGCCAAGCAACAAATTTGAAAATAGTTCCTAAATTTCTAGGAAAATCTTGTTGAAAAAGAAACGAGGAAAAAATGTATCGTTTCCCACAGTTTTTTAGAAATAAGGTTTCTTAAGAAATAATATTTCATTTCCTATGCTTTCCATGAATCCAAATAGGCCCTAAGGGAAAAGGAAGGCAATCTTTTTTCATTTCAATGTTTGCTTAGCAATGTGAATTTCTAATGGAAACGTATTTTTTTACCTAATTTTTTTTTCCAAAAAGATTTTTGTTTTGCCAAGCAACAAATTTGAAAATAGATCCTAAATTTCTAGGAAAATCTTGTTGAAAAACAAATGAGGAAAAAAAATGTATCATTTCCCACAGTTTTTTAGAAATAAGATTTCTTAAGAAATAATATTTCATTTCCTATGCTTTCCAAGAATCCAGCAGGCCCCAAGGGAAAAGGAAGGCAATACCTTTTTATTTCAATGTTTGTTTAGCAATGTGAATTTCTAATGGAAATGTATTTTTTTTCTTCATTTCCATTGTTTGTTTGTCATTTGGAATGGGAAAATATATCTAAAACCAGGGAAAGGTGCAATAACAACAACTTTAAATGCCGCATCATAGGGTCATGGTGTTGAGTGGATAGCTGGGAGAGTGTGGGGCTTTGTTTAGGAATGGGATTGATGTAACTTTCTGATTTCTGGGGTCCTGCGTGCCTTTATTATTATTATTATTATATGTTTTGCTCTTTGTATTCTTTGTCACCTTTCGGCGCCTTCTTAATAAAATTCCTGTAACTTATCAAAAAAAAAAAAAAAAAAAAAAATCAAAATCATAGGGTCATAGGACTTTCCCACCGAGGAATTCGATTTAATAGGTTTTTGCGGGGAAATATTTTTAGTCCCTTTTCGAGGAATACTTTGGAAAAGGAAATGAGTTTCCTCCACTTTTTTGGTTTCCCAAACAGAGGAAACTGCACATAAAAGGAATTCATTTTCTTTTCCATGGTTGTCCATGGTTTTATCTCACAAACAGGCCCTGAAAGGAGCAGAACAAATTCACAATAAAAAGGTCTTGATTTTTTTTTTTTTTATGTTACTGTTCTATGTTCATTCACACAATTCTGTAGCTATTGTGTGTACTTATGTCAAATTATTTTATTTAAGTGGTATATGCATTATTATGAATTGAATGAAATCAAAACTCTGCAACCCAAATGAGGATTTAACTTTAGAAAGACTTCAGGTTCAAATAGAACTAAATAACAATTTTTTTTTTCTTCCCGCTGCACATATTCCTCACTTCCTTTTTTATCAGTTTTTGTCCAGTTTGGTATTGTTTTATTTATTTGCTTATTTACTGAAAAATGTTTTGATTTGTACACCTTTGATTTTAAATATCTGTTTTTGGAGGTAAGCCTCCTATGTCCCCTGTTTTTTATATCTTTCTTCTCTATTAATAAAATTGTGGTAATACGGTCCACCTTCATCAAAAGGGAAAAAAGAAGTTAGGATCAGACCAGGGTCAACACAAGCCCAGCCCGTTTACTTAAATGGGACACACGTCTGGCCCGAGTCAACCTCAACCCCGATAAATTCAGCTAAATCATGGCTATCAAGAATGGTTATGTAACAGCCATTATGGCCGTTACGTAATGGCAACGGTGGGAATCGTTACATGTTACAGGGCTGTAACGACCATTATGGAAGGCCGATCCAGTTTTTTTCCCTAATGGCCGTTACGGCCGGTGTCATAATGGTATTTACAATGGCTGTTCCAGCCACCATTACCATTATTGAATACCTTGGTTATTGGAACGTTGTGCCCTTTCTTTGAGGTGGTTGATTTTACACGTTATTGGAACCATGTTATCTAGAGAAAAAGTGATGAGCAACAATCTGTCAGCTCTTATATGTATACTGTGCTCTTGCTTAAATGTATCTTGGAACATGTATCCTTCATATTTACCCCATCCATTATTGTGTTCTTGGTCAATTGTATTTTTCATTCATGTGCTAGCAAGGTGAATGGCGTTCTCACTTTCTTTTGCTAGTGATTGTTGTTGAGCGGGGTCACATGTTATTGGGACCTTGTCTCCCCTTCTTTGTGATTTCCAAATTTCCTTTTGTTCGTGGTCGATAAAAGATTTCTGAGATTTATTACATGCTAATTTTCTGTTTTGGTTTCTTTTATAGGTCGCTGAGCTTGTGTTGAATGAGAAATCTTTTATGACTAACATTCGAGACTACTCAAAACTGATTGATGCACATGCTAAGGAAAACCGTATAGAAGATGCTGAGAGAATCCTTCATAAAATGACAGAAAAGCATATCGACCCTGACATCCTAATATCCACCATCTTAGTTCATATGTATAGTAAGGCAGGCAATCTTGACCGTGCGAAGGATGCATTTGAAAAGCTAAGGAGCCAAGGGTTTCAACCAGACATGAGAGCTTATAATTCGATGATAATGGCTTATGTAAATGCTGGCCAACCAAAGTCTGGTGAATCACTGATGAGAGAAATGGAAGCAAGGGGTATCAAACCCACCAAGGAGATTTACATGGAATTACTGAGAGCATTTGCTCAACGTAGCCATGTTGATGGGGCACAAAGGATAGTCAATACAATGCGGTTTGCTGGTTTTCAACCAACTCTGGAGACATGCACATTGCTTGTTGAAGCTATGGACAAGCAGGTGATCTGGATCAAGCCAGAAACAATTTTGACTACATGATAAAAGTTGGTCACAAGCCAGACGATAGGTCCACTGCCAGCATGATAGCAGCATATGAGAAGAAGAACCTTCTCTACAAAGCCTTGAATCTGCTCCTGGACCTTGAGAAGGATGGGTTTGAACCAGGAGTTGCTACATACGCTGTCTTGGTGGATTGGTTGGGTAAGCTACAACTAGTTGATGAAGCTGAACAGTTGCTGCGAAAGATCGTTGAGAAGGGAGAGACTCCCTTCAAGATTCATGTAAGCCTTTGTGACATGTACTCGAGGGCTGGCACTGAAAAGAAAGCTCGTGAAGCACTTGGTATAGTGGAGTCTAAGAAAGAATTGTTGAGAGCAGATGAGTTTGAGCGGATCATAAATGGTCTTCTAGCTGGTGGGCTTGTGCAGGAAGCGAGGAGGGTTCATGAACTGATGGAAGGGCAGGGTTTTGTTTCGTCTGAGCCCATTAAAGTGGCACTCATGGCGGCTCAAACAATCCATTGGCAAAGATCGACAGCCAGATAGGAATTTAAGAGCCCTGCCTTTGAGAGGAGCTACATAATTACTTAAACAGATTGTAAGATGGACAACTTGCCTGCATTGAGTAAGGAAGCTATTGCCCTCATCTTGCATCTCGTGCTTTGTTGGTTTACCCATTGTTCTATTTCACATGAGACTCATTGCTCTCCCTTTGTGTTACTGCTTGCATGCAATACAAGGTGTATGTTCTAGTGAGTTAAAAACTGAAAGTAAAGCTGGTTGTCTATGGTTTAAATCTCAAAGTCTACTCAAGTCACCCTTGTCATCCTACATTTACGTGCATGTGGGGTTTGACAATAATTCTTCTTTACCGGCCATTCTGTCCTTTTTATGTGCATGTAATGCACGATGTTGGAGAGTATATGGGTCCTTTTGTCTTTGCAGAAGTATTATTTTCTGTTTCCTTTTGGCCATTTCTAAAATGCTCTGTACTCTACAGGTGTGCCAACTTGTGGTTGACAAACTGTTTCATAATCTCCTCATTCTGAAATTAATGGCCCGTTTGCATTGACAATCAATTTGGCTTTATCCACTTTTCTATCTGTCAATTCCAAGGGTACCACTTCAGTGTCACGCTTGTCATTTTGCAGAAAGGAGTAGAGAGTTTCTGATGAGCTTCGTTTTCTTTCCCTTCGAAAACGAGACCCATTGCATTGTTGATATTCCACTAGGTGAAACAAAAAAGGATGCTGCTGATATCTCATCCATGTTGGAGATCTTTGGCTACGAAGAAGGGTTGATGTCAAAATGGGCATCTTCTATGCAAACAGGCCCTAATCTTCCTTTGGAAAGTGGTACCATTTTGTCCACTTTTGATCTTAGAACTAGCTTTGAAAACTTTTTCAATCACAAAAGCATGTTCCATTTTTATTTGTGACCTAATTATTTTCCATGCAATCCGAATCAAATCATACAATTCAGATCTTCACCTAAAATTTTAATATCAGGCAGTCTACATTCATACTTTTTTGATGCAAGCACAGGGATCTTTCAAGTCTTAAACTCGCATCCCATGATTATCTACCATATTTAGAACTGAGGCCAACGCACGTTTCCAAGTTGAACACTTCGTCTATGGTAACAGTTCGATGTCCATATTATATGCTTTTGTAGTTCTTCCTAGTAACTGAATCGGAAAGGATGACCCTTCATTACTAATTGATGCTAGAAGTATCAATTTTCTGTGGGCCATAGGAGGTACATGATGAACATGCTTTGATCATCATCATCATCATATCATCATCATCATCATCTAAGCCTTATCCCCAACTAAACGTGCTGATGAAATCGGACATATCGGTCAACACATACATATTGACAAGTCATCAATGTGCTATATTGTGTTGCTGATAGATAATATTTCAATATCTATCGGCAACACATAATGCCACTCAGTATAGTTTGTTGATGACTTGCTAATATGCATATATTGATCGATATGCCTGATTTCTTGAGCACTGCTGGCTGAGCCATGGATTTCTTGCATACTATATGGAGCCACACGTAGAAGAAGGCATCACTTAGGCATGGCACATCATTAAGAGATGATCTAAAGAATAATAAAGGACAGAAGGTACCAAAACATGCACTACCAACCTGCACAACGAGCATTGATCATGCCATTTATTAATATTGGTCATGAAAATAAGGTGTGAAATATTCTCTCATGCATTAGATGTGAACAGGTCTCTGAAGGAAGGACTTGTAGGCTTATAATCCACCCTTTGATAAATGGGAAACTGTATTACAAACCCATATAAGATTCTGAGCTTTATACACCCAAGAAGCAAGAAAATGATAGATGTCACAATAACATGCCACCAACAAGCAAGAAAATGATAAATGTCACAATAACATGCCACACAACACCAATCCAAAGCTTGAGAGCTTTCTTTTAGATCACCGATTCCTCTCCTGCTTCTGCCAAGCAAAAGATATGTAAGAAAATTTATGAGGGGATAAGAAGAAGATTATTGATAGATTTGGTAGCAGGGATTAGACAGACTAAGAGATTGTGTTGTACCTTTCCCTGGAACGATTATTACTGGAGCAGATTTACAGTTGTGGAAGCAGTATTCACTTACACTCCCCTGCAAGACGCTGAAACCAGAATCCTATCGTTGGTAACATTTATACAGATGCTGAAATCAAAATCCCTATTGTTGGTAACATAGATATCAAATGAAGTTGAGGTGAAAATGACAGTAATATTACAGGGGCCTAGGCCATTAGGATTTTAGTGATTCTTGGATTTGCTGTGTAACAATGGGGTACATCTTTGTAATGGGTATTTTACTATTCTTGTAGTTTAAGAACCAGCAATGGGGGATAGCTTTCATGGGGAATGCTAACTTCAGTATTCTTGATTCTTTAGGAACAGAAGGGTTTTTTTTAATATTTGGTTTCAGTTTTTCAGCTTGAGACGTCTCATCAGATAATTTTGACACCGGTATTTACTTGTCCTTCATCTATTTATGTTATTATCAAATCAAAAGAAGAAGAGGAAGAAGAGCAGCAGCAGACCTTTTGATCAGACTTCTACCTCTGGTTCCCAATACAACAGCCACTGGCTTTAATTTCTCAGCTTCCTTGCATATTGCCTTCCCAGCATCCCCTTCCACTATCCGAGCCACTGTCTTCACCTGTAACCATCCCAAACCAAGTCAATTCCAGTATAAAATTGATAAAGAATATTTCTCTACATCCATAAATGATTGCTTGACAAAATGGATCTCTAATGCTGTCCATTGAGCCCATACAGCTGATGGATGTGTCACTTGCATTGGACATCTGAGCTGCTGAAACATCAGGTTGCATATTGAAGATCACTGGGCGCAGAAATGAGGCAGATCCATTCATCATGTGGGCCACACATGTGCACTGAGTAATTTGATTTTCCATAATAGCCATTGGGTGTTCAGTGCTTACCAGAGTGCTGCACACCTGATGAATGGATGCCCAACTAATTATCTTCAAGGTGGAGGATACCGTCTCTCTCTCTCTCTCAATTGCTCTCATGTGCACAAAGTAATGGTTTCTCTCTCAATTGCTCTCATGTGCACAAAGTAATGGTTGAGGTTTATCGATTAATGTCAGCCCCTGTGAAAATTGAGACGTATGTGGCATCAGAACCAAGCCTGCAAATCATGCCGTCCATTTGATTGCTTGCAGATGGGTTTGGTTAAGATTGTCCAATCACATGGGACTGACTTAGCTGCTCTGGCTGACTGATCAACAGATCCCACTGGATAGAAGCTTATATATATATAAAATTGAAAAAGGAAGGATATATGTTCATATTATTAGTACCATGGAGACCTGAAACGCTTCAACTGCTAGCTTCTCCATCAGCTCCCGACTCGTCTCATATACGATCTCGTTTTGCAGATCTATATATATTTAAAAACGAGAAAGATAAGAAATCAGACAAGAAAGGGAGAGTAAGCAAGCAAGAGAGAGAGAGAGAGAGAGAAGAGAGAGAGAGAGAGACGGACTGGAGACAGCGTGGACGAGGTGGAGGGTGTCAGCGAGGCGGCAGAAGTGAAGGATGGCCCAGTGGAAGGCGTGCTTGCTGTTGGGGCCGTGATCGATGGCGATGAGTATGTCTCTCCCTCTCCTTCTCTCTCCCGTCTCCCTCTCCAGCTCTGGCTCCTGTACTACCGGTATCAGCATCGGCAGCTTCACCTCCTTCCAGCTGTACTCCTCTTCATCCTCCTTCACCGTCTCCATCTCTCACACAAGCGCTCTCTTCTTTCTTTCTTTTCCGAATCAAGAGGTGTCCTTCTTTTCCTCTCTCTCACTTCCTTTTTCTAATTAATTGACCTTGTTTAAGAAAAAAGAAAAGAAAAGATCTAATGATGATTCTTTCTTTCTTTTCTTTTCTTAAATAATCAAAGAGATAATAAATGAAAAAGAAAAAGATGAAAAAAAACTTTTGACTTGTTGGCATTCTATTCGTGAAAGAGGAAATACAGAAAGGCAATGAAGGCGGCTGTCTTGTCTTCTCTGTTTGACCGACTGCTAAGGAAAGAGAAAATCAGGACGGAAGCTGATTGCCAGCGGAAACCTTTGGCAGGAACTTCCTGGCTCTGAAGCTAGGTGGGCCGTGATGTCTGCGAGAAATCCACCCCATCTATCCGTTTTGGCAGCTCATGTTAGGATATAAGCCCAAAAAAACGAGGCAGATCCAAAGCTCAAGTGGGTTGCATGACAGGAAACAGTGACGATTGAACATCCACCGCTGGATCAGGCTAATATTTTTGTGTTTTCAGTTCATCTCAATATGAATGACATTATGGACGATTTGGATGACATAAACATCACAGACAACCCAAGGAGGTTTCAACTGTAGGCATTTCCCTACTCACTTTTTGCTCCTTTCCTTTGGCCCGCTTTTAAGTTTCGGATCTGCCTGATTTTTGACCTGATGTCCTAAAGATGATCTGGCAAAACGGATGGACAGTTGGCTCCACCTAGCTTTTGAGTTCACGAAAGCAGGCAATCCGTGTCCTATCCATACGCCTCATTTTTACACGTGCATTTCATGGTATTGACCTGCTTTACTCAGTCTCGTGAACCTTCCTGTCTTTTATCTTTGACCATTGACTATTTCTCATTTTGGCCGTCCATTTTATGATTAAAAGAAAAATCATTTACACAGTGTCTGAAAAATCATCCAAGTAAATGCACTCCAAAAAAGAAAAACAAGTCCAATAATAATAAATAAATAAATAAATCTATGGTTGAGTGAAATTAATTGGAAATCTATGTTTATATGCAAGGGGGTCCGTTGCCGCCACCAAAATGGAATGATGGTGTTTTCATTTTTATCATCAATGGGGAGTAGTTTCTAATGTGGTGGTGGGTGGTCCATGCCATTTTAGAGTGTTTGAGATGTGCTCGTCTTGGATTGCAAAGTGTTGAGATTGTGAGTAACTCTTTTAAGGTTTTGCATATTGATGGGCTTGTAAGTCTAAAAGATGAAACCAATCTTTTTAAGTTGAGGGAGAGTAATACAGAGAAGGAAGTTGTATCTTGTCTAAATGCCTTTGATGTGCGTAGCCAGGATTTGTTAGGAGAAATTTGAGGACATTTTGATGTAACCTTACTAGTACTAATTGGCTTTGGGGAAGTTGGAATACTTAATTAGATAGACTTTCGAGAGGTTTGTGCATTAAATCCTCACGTTTTGGTGTATGTGTTTTCTTTTGGTTGCCCCCTCTTTTAAGTCGTAAGTGGAGGATTGAGTAATACTACTGTCTTGTACTTTAAATTTGTTATACTTTACATGTGGACCGCCTTTTATTTTTGGGAATCGGTATCTACACTCACACACAAACGTAGACTGTCGTTAGTGTGAAAATAGAGAAAAATTTATTGGCCAATAGCCCGTCTGATCTATAGGCCTGTCCACGAAACAGTAGAAACTGGGCATGCCCTTGGCGTGGAGCCTGTTATCAGTAGAAATTGGTTACATTTGGACAATTGGGATTTGGAATAGGTAGGGACAGGGCTATGGCAAACAATGACGATTATAATGATAATGATGTAGGGAGGGTATGAGCCTGGCCAGTGTATCATCCCAAGCATAGCAAGTAGCAACAATTGGAAGAAATCTGTAAGTAAGAAAAGAGGAAGACCTCTTCCCTTTTAGGAAAAAAATAAAATAATAATAATAAATGCTTCTCTTATTGAAGTGAAGTGAAGAGAATGCTCCATTGTGTTTAGAAAAAGAAAGAATGCTTTAGAGGTAGTAGTTGGATCAGTTCACTTGGATAGTTCAATCCATTGATCTGAACTGTCCATTAAGTCCAGGGCACATTTGATGGGCTACCATTCAAGAATCTCACCGATTAGATGAATCCAATCCATCCTTGATTTTTCCTTGTTTTTTATAGCCATCATTTTCCCAAAGTCATGGATGGAATGGTTATCACTGTTTAACACAAGCAATTATTTAGAATCATATGCAATCCATGATGGGCCTTAACAAATAGATGGACCCAAATTGTTGATTAGACCTACTTTTGTTTAAAAGATCTTAAAGCCTATACGAAATAATGTGTGTACGACCTGATGAAAAGTTTAGAACAATGTATTGGATTTTAATCCAAGTGTCATTCGAGCTTATCACCTTATTCAATGCTTTCATTTGACCAAACTCCAAAGATCTCGTTGTCTGCATATAATAATAATAATAAATGATGATGATGATGATGATGATGATGATGCAAGAGAGATAGAGAGTTAGAAATTCGTAACACGTTTATCTTCTCTTCTCGAATGCCCCAAGGAGTTAAGACTCCCGCGTGACTTTTGCTTGCACCGTTAAAAGAACGCTAGTGACTCTTCAAACACGCACATGGCATAGTTGTAGGTAGATTCAGAACATTCCAACCTTGGACGGAGGATAATGAAAAATATTGCATTGGTAAGATGATATAGAAACCATGGAATTTCTATATTTTTCTCACATTCCCTTGATCAAATTAGGTCCAATTTTATTGTGGTTGAACAATCCTAATCTCTAATCCTTGTACTTATTTGTTGAACTAAGACTGTTGGGTAACTCTCATATTTAACTGTCCATATTTAAATGCCCACCAATCCAATAGTTACATGAACAAATAAGCTAATTTTTTGTTTATGATATATCTAAAATGGGAACTATATTTGGACAGTTTAATTTAACCTGCAAGCCAGTATGCCATTTCTATTTAATTCTGAGTGCCTGTGTATCATCCATCACACTACCAGAGTATTAAGAGAATTTCTCAAAAGGAGAAAACACTATAACCAAAGCTCTGTGGGGCTGTGATGTCCATGCGAGGTCAACTCTATTAGGACATGATCCCAAAATGAGGCGGATCCAAAACTTGAGCAGACCACACCACAGAAAGTAGTGCAGACGGATTATATATATGCCATCTAGCCAGTTCACAAGCTCACTCCCATCAGGCTGAGGGGAAAACATGCATAAATATCAGCTTGCTCCAAAAATTCTGTGGGCCCTAATAAGATTTCAATGGTAAGCATTCAATCTCACTATTTTTAGTGGTATTGGCGTATTGCCCACTAGAGATTTTAATCTGCCTGATTTTTAGGTCGCTTCCAAACGTCAGCCGACGCATCAGCAGGTGCAATGCATGAACACAGTGGATATAACACAAACATCTTGGTGGACCCAACTTGTCAGAATCAAACCTGACCGGTGTAGGTCGACTCACTTTTTGGTACAGTGGCATATTTTGGTAGAAATATGAAAGTGGTAATAAGGTTTCAATGGTGAGCATTTAAGGTCGACTCACTTTTTGGTACAGTAGCATATTTTGGTAGAAATATGAAAGTGGTAATAAGGTTTCAATGGTGAGCATTTAACCTCGCTCGCTGTTTCTAGTGGTAAGGCCCACTTGAGCTTTTAATCAGCCTGATTTTGAGCTCACTTCCTAACATCAGCTGGTGCAATGGATGAACCAAGTGGATATAACACAAACATCCTGGTGGGCCCAACTTGTCAAAATCAGACCTGACTCGTCTGGGTCGACTCACTTTTTGGTAAATTTTGCATATTCTGGTAGAAACACAAAAGTGGTGTATGTCGTAGGCGACACCTGCATGTTTTGGTGATCAGGGCCACCTCAAGGATGGTATGGACAATCAGAACAAGTAAAGCCATGCCAAAAAGTAAACCTGTTTAGTTAATCTAGGAAGGTTGCTTTAGTGAGAGAAAGGCACAATTCCACCCTCGAATCGATCGACCACCTCTCCAATCTCTATGGCTGATTTTTTTTTTTTTCCACTCTCTTTCTTCCACAATTACCTTTTTTATCCTATCCTATCCAAGGGTGGGTACAAGAGCAAAGAAGCATGGCGGGGCCTCGCTTTGTGATGTGGGTTGCCTTTGCTATTGCTTCTTTCACAGCTACAAGTGCATTCTCTCCCTCACTCTTCTTCCCCCATCCTCATAACAGTTGATCAATCTAGAAATGGACAGTATAAGAGGATTCAGGATGACATTGACGCGGTTCCTTCTAACACTAATCATCCTGTCTTCATCTGGGTAAAACCAGGCTCCTACAGGTCTCTCTCTCTCTCTCTCTCTCTCTCTCTCTCTCTCTCTCTCTCATGCAATGCAGCTAGAATTGATGAATGTATCAGTTAGATGTATGTATTCCTTCTTCTTTATTTTTATAAATGAAAATGAAAAAATAATTACACGGAAAAGATTATAGTTCCTGCGGATAAGCCCTTCATCACACTTAATGGGACAAAAGGCAACTCCACGATAATAACTTGGAATGACAGTGGCAACATTTTTGAATCTGCAACTCTCTCTATCTTGGCTTCTAATTTTGTTGCAAGATTTCTCACTATTCAGGTATCTTTTATTTATTTATTTACAAAATCTGTTTATCTATCTGGGCTTTCCCATCTGATCAATCAAAATGGATGGTCAAAATTGTTTGCATCAATTCATCAATATCAACCATCCATTTGGTAGGGACCCAACACTCGTTAGGATCCAAATTCACTAATCATGCTCTTCAGAATACATACGGGTCAGGTGACAAAGCAGTTGCATTGAGAGTATCGGGAGACAAAGCTGCTTTTTACGGATGCAGAATCCTTTCATATCAGGATACTCTCCTCGACGATGCTGGGAGACACTATTACAGTAATTGCTATATACAAGGAGCTACTGACTTCATCTGTGGAAATGCTCTTTCCTTGTTCTATGTATGTTTTACACAAATGCACCCACTAATTTCTTACATTCATCATCAACCATACTATCAAACAAGCATTTGGCCAACCTTAATAATTAGGAAAAAAAAATCTCAAATTGGTGGTTAAGACCACTCAAATGAATCTGCATTAGGCTGAGCAGATGCCAGTCGGGTCTGGATCTGTATACTGTATTTGCATGCAAGAACATTAAAAGTGCTTAAAACCTGGCACTAGAAAAGATGTATAAATAGTTTATGATAGCATTACCTTGGAATTTTTTTTAGAAGTGCTATCTACATTCACTTTCAAAAGGAGAGGGAGCCATCACTGTACAACGTCGATCATCACCAGCGGAGAGAACGGGCTACAGCTTTGTGAATTGTAAGGTCACAGGAGATGGGAGTGCCTTGTTAGGAAGAGCATGGGGAGCTTACTCGAGGGTGGTCTTTGCTCACACTTACATGGCCAACACCGTTATTGCCTCAAGGATGGGATGACTGGAACGACCCACGAAAGCAAAGGTACGTAGATAACCCAGTTCCCATTTTTCTTTAGTACTAAACAAGATTTTAGATTTCCCATTTTCCATCTTTCTTTGGTACTAAACGATTTTTAGGGCCAGTTTGGTTGCACGTAATTACTGATAAATGCCAGGAGTATCATAATGGTTATTTTTAATATCTGTTTGGAAAGAAATTCTGCCTCGAAAACCATAACTATATTGGATGAAATTACCTTTGTAAAATCTGTGAGCCCCACCATGATGTATATTTCTGATCCACACCGTCCATCCATTTTACTAGCTCATTTTAGGGCATGAGAGTAAGTGGTTGTGAGCCCAAAAATGAGGCAGATTGTATGCTCAAGTGGACCACCCCACATTTGCTGTATTCGACTGACTTCCAGCACCCCACATATGGCACATGTGCCAATTCCCACGTGTGTCCACATGTGCCCATTGCCATCTTCATGGAAACTTCAAGAGCAAAATCCAAAGACTTGCTTGGAGTCTTGTAAGTGAAACAGGCATATATAAGCAGCTGTCATCCGTTTTGATATGTTGTCTTTTATCTTTCGCAGGTCTGTCTTTTATGGGCAATACAGGTGTACTGGTTACTGGTCCTGGGTCCAACGTCTCTGGAAGAGTTGGATGGTCCCACTAGCTATCAAGCGTGGAGGCTGCACCATTCATGCCCACATCCATGATTGACGGACCTAATTGGCTGAGGTCCACCCCACTCCATTTGACAACCACTAAGGCTGCAGCAGAGGTAGAAATAGGAAATAAATAATAAATTAATGAGTTGGAGGATGGAAGGGGGATCTCCTTTCTAATTTCATTGAACATTTTGGAATTGTACAGAACCTATTACTTGGATGGATTATTTATTAATAAGAGGTTGCTACATTGGTTTTGATGATAATCCACCCATTGGTGTGATTTTAACAGACCACCCTCTTCTGTTGCGGCCAGGCCACAGCAGCCACCCAATCTTTGCTTTTTTATTTTTTATTTTTATTTTTTTTAAACACTGTCTTTCTCACACACACCCAACATGGGCTCAGACCCATGCATGACCTTAGGGTTGAAATGCACTCTCTATATATCACTGAGGCATGGGTTGCCTAATTACCTTTTCCATGAGTTGCCCCTTTCATTACTTGAACACAGGGCAGGATGTTGTCTTTGATACTAGATGTTAATTAAGAACCTAACCTATACACCAAAAGCTTTATGATTGATGGAAACAGACCACTTCTCAAATAGGCAATACTTTAGAAAGCAAGTTTTATAACCCATTCTCATGTTTCTAACGTCGTGGATCACCCGATGAACGGACTTGATTGGTTATTGTGGACACGGATTGGGTGCGACCCTGACACCACCGGCCTTCCATGGTGGCAGGACCATGTGGGGCTCACTGTGATGTATGTGTTTTTATCCATGCCGTCCATCTGATTTGCCCACTCATTTTAGGCCATGAGCCTAAAAGTGATGCATATCCAAAGCTCAAGGGGACCACAACACAAGAAACAGTGGAGACAATGAAATCTACCGTTGGCACCTTCCTAGGGCCCAAAGTCATGTTTAATTGTCATCCAACCTGTTCATAAGGACATGCAGACCTGAACGAAGGGCAGACGCAAATATCAGCTGGATTCAAAACTTCTGTGGCCCCCAAGAAATTTTCAATCGTAGGGCATTGAATGGCAATTATTTCCTGTGGGTCCACTTGAGCTTTGAATATGATTCAATTTTAAGGCCATGGCCTAAAATGAGCTGCAAAAGCAGATGGGCGGCGTGGATATATATACCCATACATCATGGTGGGCCCCCACATAATCCTGCCACCATGGATGACCGGTGGTACTGGTAGGTCACCACAATACAATTCGTTTCTAGGTATTGTACCTACCTGCTACGCTGGCACATGTAGCGTTGAGATAGTGTGTTCTGTGCAGCCATGTGACTTAGCAGAGCTCCTCACTATATATCATACATAGAGTATATTTTAGTGCTACATCATGCCCTAAATAACCAAATAGTAATGATATAAATAAATAAAATCTGGCCTGTTATAAGTACAGCCAAATATCTCATAAATGTGAATAAAAAGAAATTTTTTTTGCTACACCCACAGGTTGGCTACGCTAGCTATACGGGTTGTAGCAATGACCCCACCATGATGTATGTGTTATATCCACGCTGTCCATCCATTTAGCGAGATCATTTTAGGGCATGATACCAAAAATGAGGCAGATCCGAAGCTGAGTTTTTAATGGTTGATGTTCAATCCCCATTATTTTTTGTGCTGGGTCCACTTGAGCTTTGGCTCTGCCTCTTTGGTGTCATGCCCTAAAATGATCTCATAAAATGGATGAACAACATGGATACAACATATACATCATGGTGGGGTCATTACTACACCCAACATAACTAGTGTAGCTAACGCTTGGGTGCAGCAAAAATTTTCTGAATAAAAATGTCACAAACTCACACATGAAAATGCATTAGAATCCAAGTTACCGAGAAATAGCAATTGCCCAAAACTATTAAAGAAAAACACAACTTACAATACGCTATGCTTTGGATGGTCCATGTTTGAGAAAGTACATTCATCTTGTGATCAGAAGTTTATGAATTGTCTCTGTATCTCGTTAACTGTAATGACATTTAAATACAAGGTTAAAACATAATTACTCTAGCTGTACAAGCAATTATAAAAGGAGTAATATCCTACACAAAATCTACAGATTTGATTGTATACGTTAATACATATACATTTCTCTCAATCCTAACCATCCTTTGAAGCTTGAGGGTAAAAAAATGGCCGGCTTCAAAAGGAAGGGAAAGATGCAGCTGTTAGCCCCAAGCAAGGGATGGTACTTCCATGTTTGTGTTATATCCCTTACGTCTATCTGATGTACCCACTCATGCCAGGCCGTGAGGGATTAGTAGGTGAATAACAGTAATTATATCATAGATTAAGTGTTTAATTCAATGCAATTTCTATATTTTAAACTATTGTATTTATTTTTGGCCCTTTTTTTTTTAAGGTTAGTATACACACCCCACTGTTTAGTACACCCACCCGTACGTTAGTGACACCAGTTTTAGCCAGCCCTCACTTGGGAATCAATACCAAGACCTCAATGTTGAACACAACATGAGATTATCTTCTCTGTCTACCACTTTAGCTATGGATTGGGGTGTGGCCTTTACTTTTGATATAACATACATTGTGATTTGTTGGGGAGTGATCACAAGCAAACCAAAAATATGATAGTTAAATAATAGGTTAATTTAGGTCATGTGTTGAGAATTACTAATAAATGTAATTTAATTAAGAAATTTAGTTATTAAGCAATTTTTAATTAAGTCCAAATTAAAATGTGGTCAAGAAATTATACATTTAGCGTTGTGTTGTTAGTATGATTAGAAAATGAAAAGGTCATTTTCTATATATATAAAAGCTGGCGATAATGGACACAACAGCATGTAGGTGTCCTTTTTTACTTTTTTTTTTTTTTTCTAAAGATCTTTCTCTTGAATATATTTTTTCCTTCTTCTTAGTGGATGCTCTCTTCTTAGTGGACCTACTTAAAACTTTATGCTGATGCCCGAAAATGAGCTAGCAAAATGGATGAACGACATGAAAATAAATGTGTACATCATGGTCTGCCCCACATAATCCTACACCTGGTAGCTGGCACCATGTAGCAACGTGTTTGGTCACCGTGCAATCCATGTCTGTTTCAAAGAATGCCGATTGAACACTGACATCGCCAGTAGCAATGTCCTTATTGGAGGTGCTCTGTGGGTCCCACCATGATGTATCACCATTGTTTCCTGTGGTGTGGTCCACTTGAAATTGGGATCGCTTGATTTTTAAGCTTACGGCCTGAAACCAGTTGAAAAATGGATGGACAGCGGGAATAAGACATACACGTCCTGTTGAGGCCACCATAGCACCGATGGGAAGCGGATTGTGTGGTGTGCCAAAGACCTCCCAAGTGCATTGATGTCACCAAGTTCTGTGGGCCCCACCATGATGTATGTGTTAGATCCACACCGTTCATCCAATTTTTGAGATCATTTTAGAGTGTAAGGCAAAAGATTTGAGGTAAATCCGAAGCTCAAGTTGACCACGCCAGCAGTGGGATGCAGTGCACCGTTGAAACCTCCTTAAGCGATCATGATGTACTTTATTTTCCATCCAAACAGTTCTGTCACACCTACATGGACGAAGGAAAAACACAAATATCAGCCTGATACAAAACTTTTGTAGCCCAAGAAGTTTTTAATGATAGCCGTGTAGTCCACTTGTGCTTTGTATCAGTCTCAATTTTGCGTTCACGCACTAAAATTAACTCATAAGATGGATGGATTGTATGGATGTAACACAAGGGGCAACAGAACTTCCTAACGCCAGCACGCCACCCAGGTCGGCGGAATCGGATTGCGTGCGGAGTGAATCGTGCCGAGTAAACTTAGTTGGGCCCACCTAGAATGTATGTGCTTAATCTATTCCATCCATATGTTTTTCCAGCTCATTTTAGTGGTTGAGCCCAAAATTTAACCATATCCAAATCTCAAGTGGACCAAGTCTCCGGAAACAGTGGGAATAATGATTTCCACCATTGAAACCTTCCCAGGCCCTACATTGATGTTTATTTGTCATCCAACTTGTTCATAAGATCACATGGATATGGATGAAGGGAAAACACAAATATCAGGTTGATCCAAAACTTTTGTGTACTCCTAGAATTTTTCAATGGTAGACATTCAGTTCACACTTTTCTTGTGGTGTGGTCCACTTTAGATTTTGATATGCTTCATTTTTTGGCACCAAACCTAAAATTTTCTGTTAAGATGGATGGACGGAGTGGATAAAATACGTAAATCACTGTGGGCCCCACAGAATTTACTGCTCACGCTAGCGTGCGGAGTTACTCAATACGCAACCCACTTCCCAGGTCGGCACGCCACGCAATCTGCTTCTGGCCAACCAATAGCATGTCGCTACTGGCATTGCAGGACGTGGATTAGCTACTGAACTGGACAGTGGCGAGTCTTGCAACTGAATTAACATCACCACATTATGTGGACCCCACCATGATGTATGTACTTTATCGACGCCGTCTATCCATTTTGATAGATCATTTTAGGGCATGAGAAAAAGAATGAGGCAGATCCAATGTTCAAGTGGACCCACCACGGAAAACAGGGGGACAGTGATGCGCACTGTGGAAACCTTCCTAGGGCCCACCATGATGTTTATTTGAGATCCAACCTGTCTATAAGTTAACAAAGACATGTAATAAGGGAAAACACAAATATAAGCTTGATTGAAAACTTATGTGGCCCAAAGAATTTTTTAATGGTAGGTGTTAATCCCTACTATTTTGTATGGCGGGGTCCGTTTAAAATTTGTATCTGGCTCATTCTTTGGCTCATACCATAAAATGATCTCTTGAAATGGATGGATGGTGTGGATACAACACATATATCATGTTGGGTCCACAGTGTGATGACGTCACTTCAATATTGAGACTGCTACCGTCAACTTCAGTAGCTAATCCGCGTCCTTGCCAATATGCAATCCGTGTCATGTTTAAGAATTTGAGCCCGTGAATTTTGTTTTACATCAGACTTAAGCACTTTAGCCTTCCACCGTTGATGCCAGTTGAAGGGAAGCGGATACTCAGCAAGCTGAGTATACTTCGTGGGGTCCACTGTAATTTATGTATTTTATCTTCTCAGTTTATCCATTTTATTAGATAATTTTAGGGCTCAAGCTTCAAAAGTATGCGTATCCAAAGCTCAAGTGGACCACACCACAGGAAATTGTGTGAAACAAACTTCTATTGTTGAAAAATTCTTGGGGCCACCGAATATTTGGATCAAGCTGGTATTTGTGTTTTCCCTTCATCCATCCATCTAAGTGTGTTATGAACAGGTTGGATGACAAACAAACATCACCCTTGGCCCTGAAAGGTTTCAACGGTGGAAATCATTATTCCCACTGTTTCCCATGGTATGGTCCACTTGAGCTTTGGATATACTTCGATTTTGGGTTCAAACCCTAAAATGAGCTGAAAAATAGATGGACGGCGTGGATAAACCACATACATTCATGGTACGCCCAACCGAGTTACTTGGTACGCAATCCGATTTCCAGTTGAAGATTCCTCGTCAGATGGAAGCGGATTCGGATTGCTGATTGCGTAGTGCGGAGTAAACTCTGAGGGCCCATTGTGATTTACATCTTTTATCCACTTTGTCCATCTATCTTAATAGATAATTTTAGATATGGTGCTAAAAAATGAAGCATATCAAAATCTAAAGTGGACCACATCATAAGAAAAGTGTTAACTGAATGTCTACCATTGAAAAATTCTCGGGGGACAAAAAAGTTTTGGATCCTGCTGATATTTGATTTTCACCTTCATCCATGTCCATGTGATCTTATGAACAGGTTGGATGATAAATAAACATCACTGTGGGGTCTGAGATGGTTTCAACTGCGGAAATCATTATTCCCACTGTTTCTGTGGTATGGTCCACTTGAGATTTGGATATGCTTAAATTTTGGGCTCAACCCCTAAAATGAGTTGGAAAAACATATTGATGGAATAGATAAATCACATACATTCTAAGTGAGCTGCATTACTACGCCGGCAATCCGATTTCTCGCCAGATGGTTTACGTGTACTTTGAGATTTGAACCATTTGTTACTGTGTACGGATCCTCTGTTGGGCGCGGATCAGCTAGTCCCACTGGTACTAGCATAAGGGGTGGTTTCAAATCTCTGTTGGTCCCACCATGATGTATATGTTTTATCCACTCCATCCATCTATTTTTTCATTTTATGTTAAGGCATGAGCCCAAAAATGACACAAATCCAAATGTCAGGTGGACCACAGCACAGGAAAACAGTGGGGATTGAACGTCCACCATTAAAAACTTCCTAGGGCTCACTGTAATGCTTATTTGCTATCCAACCTCTTGATAAGGCCACATTGACCTAGATGAAGGGAAAAAAAAATCAGCTTGATACCAAACTTCTGTGGCCCTCAAAAAGTTTTCAAGGGTAAGCGTCAATCCCCACTATTTTCCTGTGGTGTAGTCCCCGTAAGATTTGGATCTATCTCATTTTCAGGATTCGTGCCTTAAGATAACATGAAAAAATGAATAGAGGGCATGGATAAAACACATACATCATAGTGAGGACCATAGATATTTGAAGCCACACCTTTATGCAGTGGTACTAGCTGATCCACCCCCTCCTCTGTTGGCTTCGAGCCTTTTCAGTGGTCCACATCATTACATGAGTCTACAACCCTGTCACATCCTCAATGCAACCTGGTCACAAGACATGATGCACTGTGATGCAGAACAATGATGAAAAGGCTCTGGAAGCCAACAGAGGATCCATACTCTCTGTCACTAGATGGGTGATCTCGAATGATATGTCATCCTTCCACGTGTACTGTGGTGATTGATCTAACATAATCTCTCTCCTCGCGCTTCTCTCTTGCACATCCAGCACTAGGGATTTTATAGAACGCGGCCCTAATCTCAGCTGCCATGCAGGGCCTAATTTCCCACCGTTGGATGACATGCATGGTGAAGAATTGGGCCATTCATCAAGTAGTTTGACTATTTTTATCATTCGATTTACTAGATCAGACGGTCAATATTAATATTCCTGTGGACCAGACCATGTTAAGAGTTTTCACTCCTCAGTGAATGGCGTGCCATTGAATAGGATCCACACATCAGTGGTCCATCTACTATGAAATCTTAGCAAACAAAACAAACACAAAACACACACAAGTCATCAAAATCTTACACGTAACTCCTTGTGTGCGTCCACAAAGATGAAAACTTTGATACTCTGGCAAGAGTGTGATGGATGTGACACAGGCACCTAGAAGCTACTTAAAGATTGTATACCGAACATTTTAAACCATTCAAATTATATGTAACAACTTAGATGTATTATGAACAAAAAATAATACTTATTAAATTATCTAATGGACAGTTAAAGATTAAAAATATCCAATGGTCTTATATAAAAAAATCAACTATCCTTGAAATCAGAGGTTTGGATAGTTCAACTAATCTGGCTTTTGGATTGTTAAGTTAGAAACTGTAGGTTGCACAATTTAATCGGTTTACTTTGAGTTAATAAATGCCACGTGTACCTTTCCAAGCGACTGAGTATCAAGCGTCAAAGACAGGGAAGAGTATAAAATAACTACATACACGTATTCCCCACTCCACCTTTCCCAAAATAAAAATAAGATTTTTAAAGTGAAAGATATTCCTTTGACTTAACGGTAACTAAAGCTAGAGGATGCGTTGGTTTGGCCTCACATACCTCTCATTCTCAACTCACAATCCCCTCTCCATCTCTTCCTCCAAACTCATAGAGAGGGAAGAAATGTATTTTCTCAGCTTCAATGTCTCCGTCAGTACTTGCTTCCAAGCTTTCAAATGCCCTTCTCTTTCACATCCCTACCTAATCTCTCCTCCACCACCTTCCTCTCTTTTCTAACCAACTGATAGCATACCCCAAAACCTTCATTCTCCATATATAAAAACCACACCTATCATTCTATCTCCTCACCATCACCTTCACCAGTGAAAGATTTCACCCCACGTTGGAAAATGGCTTTTCACCGCTTGGGTTCTCTCTTTCTCTTCTTGGGGTTTGTCGGGTTGGCCGCTTTTCCAGCTGAAGCTGCCATTAAGAAGTATCAGTTTGATGTAAGCCTTTTCCGTTCCAGCGTCATTTTCTTTCGTAATTATCATTCCTCCATGTTTCTATTTTGAGACAATCCCATAGAGACGCCTATATTTTGGTTGAATTCCAAAAAAAAATGCTACTTTTAAACTGTTTCCAAAAACCCGCTTAAGGTTTTGAAAAATGGTAAAAAACCATTCATTAATTTAAATTTGACCAACGGTGGTCATAAAATTCCGCCTATTATATTCTCTCTCTTTCTTTACACTGTAGGCCCCAACAATGACATGTTTGTTTAATCCACACAAACTATCCTTCATGAATTATGATTTCAGGAAACGAGCCTAAAAATAAAAAATATCTAAACCTTAGGTAGACCCTACAAGAGTTAATAGTGGTAACAAAATCTTACCATTAAAAAATGTTAGAACTTTGTAAATCTTTTTATGCCATCCAATCATTGATTAGGTAACTTGGACCTAAATTAAGGGTCCACTATAACTTCTTTTTGCTACCTAATGTATTTGGCCTCGAAGAAGTTATAAGGGAAGGCATTCAATCCCTTTCGTTTCCTATGGCTTAGTTCACTTGAGATTTGAATGTGCCTCATATTTGTGCCCATGCCCTAAAATAACCTCGCAAAATGGATGAACCGAGTTGATGCATCACATAAGTCATGATAGGGCCCACAATACATTGAAAACTCAAGGTGGCCCCCACATGGTTAGGGTAACACGGTTAGGGTAACACCCACTAAGATGTTCCTAGGTGATAGCTAATCCGCCCTCGTCTCACCTAATTCCCGAGGGATGCAGATTTCCTGAGAAAGGAAGTTCCTTTGCTGGAAATCTAGGTGGGGCCCACCGTAATGTTTGTGAGAAATCCACACCGTCCATCCATTTTGTGAAATCATTTTAAGACATTTGAAAAAAAATGATCCAGATTCAAGACTCAAGTGAGCTGAAAACATAAGGATTTAATGTCCACAGTTGAAATATTCGTAGGGTCACACAAGTGTTGAATCAGGCTAATATTTGTGATTTCAGTTCATCCTAGTAGGAATGACATTATGAACGTTATGGATGGCATATAAACATCACTGTGGACCCCATGGAGGTTTCTCAAGGGTAGGAATTTCCCTACCCACATTTTCCTTTAGTGCGGCACACTTGAGTCTTGGATCTGGATCTTTTTTGGTCTCATGTCTTAAATTAAGCTTAAAAAATGGATGAACGGTGTGGATTTCTCACAAACATTATGGTGGGCCTACCTAGATTTCCGGCGCACAAACTTTTTGCAGGAAATCGCGTCCGCTATGAGGGACGCGGTTAGGAAACTGACGTCTGTCAATAGGTAGTGGAGAGGGCGCGGATTAGGTACTTCCGCCGCCTGTCCCGAGCTCGAGACAGGCTAGGGCTATGAGGGCCACCATGATGTATGGATTTTATCCACACCGTCCATTCCGTTTTCCATCTCATTTCAAGTTATGAGCCCAAAAATGGGGCAGATCCAAACTCAATTGGACAATGAAATGAAGATTAAAGGCTGACCGTTGAAAACTTCTTAAGTCCCACAGGAAGTTTTGGATCAAGCTGATATTTGTGTTTTACCTTCATCCATGTCTCTATAATCTTATGAACAGATTGGATGATAAATAAACAACACGGTGGGCCCTAGGAAGGTTTCAACGGTAAAAATCATTAGCACCGCTGCTTACTGTGGTGTGGGCCACGTAAACTTTATATGTGCCTAACTTTTTGTACAATGTCCTAAAATGACATGGAAAAATGCATGGACGGTGTGGATACAATCCATACATCACGGTGGCCCTCATAACCCTAGCCTGTCTCGAGCTCGGGACAGGCGGGGAAGTACCTAATCCGCGCCCGGAGACTAGTCGTTGCTCCGTCGGCCTCACCATGATGTATATGTTTCATCCACGTTGTCCATCCATTTTTCAGATGATTTAATTGAATGAGCCAAAAAATAAGTAAATCCGAATCTGAAGTGGACCATATTATAGGAAACATTGTTGATTAAACACACACCGTTAAAAACTTCTTTAGGCTACAAAAGTTTTGGATCAAGCTGATATTTGTATTTTCCCTTCCTGATCTGTATGACCTAATCAACAGGTTGGATGTCAAATGAACTTTAAAGTGGGCTTAGGAGGTTTTTAATGGTATACATTCAATCACTACGGTTTTCTATGGTGTGGTCCATCCGAGATTTAGATCTGCTTGGGTTCAAGCCATATGTAAAAAAGGATGGACGGTGTGGATGTAACAAATACATTCTTGTGGGATCCACGTAGCATTGATAGTAGCTAGCTGAATACTTGCAGCGTCTCTATATAACCAAAACTTAACCAGAAGAAAGCGGATTTCCTTTAAAAGCTTTCCCAGAAAGTTCCCAGCAGCAAAGCTAAGTATGCCAAATGTGATGTTTGTGTTAAATTCACCCTGTTTATCAGTTTAGCACATGTGATAAAAAATGAACCGGATCCAAGACTGAAGTGGGCCACACAAGAGGAAAGAGTGGAGATTAAATGAACACCGCTGAAATATACATATGGCCACAAGAGTTTTGTATTAGGATAAGGCTTTTTGCATTTTTAGTTCATCCCAGTGGTGATAGTGACCTTATGAATGGTTTGGATGATATATAAACATCAAGGTGAAGCCTAAGAAGGTTTCAACGGTAGGCATTTCTTTTCCTGTTTTCCTTCTTATGTGGCCCACTTGAGTCTTGAATCTGTCTCAATTTTGGTTGCAAATACTACAATGAGTTCGTAAAGAGGATGGACAGGGTGGATTACTCACAAACATCATGGTGGGCCCCACCTAGCTTCCACACGGCTGGGAGAAAGAATTTTTTGGGTTTTTTTTATCCGAGGGTAAGAATGTCTAACGGTTTTGGACGGTAGGCGTTTCTTCGGCTAACGGTGGAAACTTTGGGTAGATTTTAGGAAAGAGTTTAAAATCATGTCTTTTTTTTTTTTAAATTCCACCAAAACATGGGCGTGCATAGTGCATTGTCTCATCTATTTTTTCTCTTACTCAATGATGATTGTCTATTTGGATTGGTTTCAGATTCAAGTGAAGAACGTGAGCCGGTTGTGCCATGCCAAGCCCATTGTCACTGTAAATGGGAGGTTTCCAGGACCTACTATCTACGTCCGCGAAGGCGACAGAGTGCTTGTCAATGTTACCAACTATGCGCAATATAACATGTCCATTCATTGGTAGGATTACATTAGTTCAAGAAGAAGACTCATTCCTGGATTATCATTATCAATCCACATCCTAAAACTTCATTAATAGATAGAAATGGATATGTGTATACATCAATGCAGTGCATGAACAAAAAAAAGAAAATCTTGATTGCAACAAACTGTAAATTGATGGTTACATGACTTGACAGTCGGTGGTTCTTGCAGGCATGGGTTGAAGCAATATCGGAATGGGTGGGCTGATGGACCGGCTTATATTACCCAGTGTCCGATCAAGAGCGGAAACAGCTACACTTATGATTTTAATGTGACGGGTCAGAGAGGAACCTTGTGGTGGCATGCTCATATCTTGTGGCTGAGGGCAACAGTCTATGGTGCGATTGTCATAATGCCTGAAGAAGGAACTCCATACCCATTCCCACAACCTTACATGGAAGCTAATCTTCTCTTAGGTGGGTATATTCCAAATGATATACTTTCAAATCAGCTTCCAAACTTTCTCTACACACGATAACTTCACTGTGATTCTTCTCTATGATATGCAGGAGAATGGTGGAATACAGATGTTGAAGAGGTCGTGAAGCAAGGTACCAAGTTGGGCTTGCCGCCGGCAATGTCGGATGCACATACGATCAATGGGAAGCCAGGGCCACTCTTCCCGTGCTCAGAGAAACGTAAGAATATCTAATGGCTGCTACGATTAGGTTTTATATTTATGTGATGCCTTCTAATCTTTATTTTTCTTGTTTCATCTTTTAGACACCTTTGCAATGGAAGTAGAATGGGGTAAGACCTATCTCTTGAGAATCATCAACTCTGCCCTCAATGATGAGCTCTTCTTCGGCATCGCTGGTCATAACATGACTGTGGTGGAGATAGATGCGGTTTACACCAAGCCCTTCACCGCACAAGCTTTGTTAATTGCACCTGGCCAGACCACAAACGTTCTTGTTCAAGCTAACCAGGCACCGGGTAGATACTTCATGGCTGCTAGGCCTTTCAATGATGTTCCAATCCCTGTGGACAACAAAACGGCAACGGCAATATTTGAATACAAAGGTGTCCCCAAAACAATAATCCCAATCTTGCCTCAACTACCTACACCCAACGACACCGAGTTTGTGCTGAGCTACAATGGCAAATTAAGGAGTCTAAACAGCCCAAAATTTCCAGCCAAGGTTCCACTTAAAGTCGATCGGCATCTTTTCTACACGATTGGTCTGGGACGCAACCCATGTGCAACTTGTGTGAATGGTACCCATCTGATTGCTTCGTTGAACAACATTACATTCATGATGCCTCAGGTTGGGCTTCTCCAAGCTCACTATTTCAAGATCAAGCGAGTGTTTCGAACGGATTTCCCAGACCGACCACCCACCACTTTCAACTACACCGGTGCACCACTTACAGCCAACCTTGGGACTTCGTTGGGGACTAGGCTAAGTAAGGTGGCTTTCAATTCGACAGTTGAATTGATACTTCAGGATACCAATCTTCTCACTGTTGAGTCCCACCCATTTCATCTTCATGGCTATAATTTCTTCGTAGTTGGAAGAGGAATTGGGAACTTTGATCGTACAAAAGACCCCGCCAAGTTCAACTTAGTGGATCCTCCTGAGAGAAATACAGTTGGAGTTCCAACTGGAGGTTGGACCGCTATCAGGTTCAGGGCTGATAATCCAGGTAATCTCTCTCTCTAAACATTTGAAGTAATTAAAGACACACACATGATTGTAACGTAATTTTCAACTCCATGGAATGGATGTGCAGGTGTTTGGTTCATGCACTGTCATCTGGAGCTCCATACCTCGTGGGGATTGAAGATGGCATTTGTGGTAGAGGATGGAAAAGGCAAGGATGAATCTGTGCTTCCTCCTCCGAAGGATCTTCCCCCTTGCTAGATGGTAGACAACCATCTCCAGGAAGACAAGTCCACAAGGAATGTGTGTGTGGACGAGGTGTTTCTTGCTGGAGTTGCACTAACATGAATTCAAATCCTTCAAAAGGAGGGGGATTCATATTTATTGAGAGAATGAGAGATTCATAAAAATGGAATTTGTTTGTCTGTGTTGGAGATTGTTTTGAGGGTCTATACATGACAGACCTTAAATTGTAAATAAAAAACTACAGCAAGGAATGAATGGTTGTTGTCTTTTAATTTAATTCACCCATCGTTGAATTTCTTTCGTATGACATGTCATGCATGGTCCATATTCACGTTCCAAACAATACGATATCATTTCTGCGCTCCATCCTGCAAAGGCATTCTTCAATGACCCCAACACCACCAAGCTAGGTGGTGCTGGGTGCTGTGGGGCCCACGTCCATGTATGTGTTGTATATCCACAATGTCCATCCGTTTTTCCAGCTCATTTGAGGGCATATCCCAAAAATGAGGCAGATCCAAATGGAAGGTGGACCACACCATAGGAAAACAGTGCTGATTGAACGCCGACCATTAAAAACTTTCTAGAGTCACTGTAATGTTTATTTGCCATCCAACCTATTGATGAAGTCATACGGGCCAGGATGAAGGGAAAACACAAATATGAGCTTAATCCAAAACTTTTGTGGCCCCAAGAAGTTTTAATGGTGGACATTCCACCACCACTGTTTCCTATGGTGTGGTCCATCTGATATTTGGATCTGACTTATTTTTAACCTCATACCCTAGAGTCTGGATCCTCTCTTTGCCGCAAACAGAAAATTTCTACTTGAAGCCTTTTGGTCCACGTCATCCGAGTGGATCCCTGACAGCAGGGTGCACTGTGATGTATGTGCCTTACATCCTCGCCGTTCATTCATTTTGACAGCCCATTTCACTGCATATCCCAAAAATTAAGCAGATCGAAATCTCAGGTGGTCCATACCACAAGAAACAGCAGTGATCATTAACTATTGAACACTTTTTATAGGCACAAAAGTTTTGGATCAAGAAAATATATAATTTTAGAGTAGCTCGCGTTAATAGAGCTGTGAGATTCAACGAATCAATAACTATCAATTAACTTAGTTTTATTTTATTTTTTTACTATAAATCCCGTTTCAACTATCCAAACCGTTTGCTTGTCGGCTTTACCCCAAGATGGGCATATGTAAGGGAAAAAAAATAAATAAATAAGAGAGTAAAATCTCATGTTGAAGTATGTCTTCCCTTGAGTCGTTTTAAATTTATTCCTTGTACATGAACCATCAATTTAATTATTGATTTATGGAACATTGCTTGGATTGTAGAATTTATTTTATTATTATTATTTTATTTTAGGATCATCCAGCCACTGCGAGGCCCATCACGGATACGGTTAGGGGTGTTAATAGACCGGGTTAGGGCCGGGCCAAGCCCGGCCCGTCTCTCTCCACATATGCCCAAACTTGGCCCGGACCCGTGATGGGCCACAATAATCTAGCCCAAGGCGAGCCCAAGGTACAAATGCAGGGTTCAGCCCAAACCCGACCTTTTACATAGAGAGAAATTATCCTTTGTGAAAAAGACCATCAACATATTATAAAAAATAGAAAGAGTTTTAAGAAAGTAATGAATTTTTAGGAAAATTTTGTATACAATTTAAATTTTAAAAGGAGGGTTGATATTTTAATTTAAATTTTAAATTAAAATATATATTTGGGTCAGGCCGGGTTGTCAGGCTTTTGAACAGTTAGTCCAAGTCTGGCCCGTTTGAAAAACGGACTTATACTTTAGGCTCGAACCCGACCCACGGGCTTGATACTCTAGTCCAAGCCCGGCCCAAGGCGGGCCAAGCCCTACAGCCCGTCGGGCCAACTCGGTCCATTGACAGCCCTAGATACAGTTAAAGAGATAATAATACGGTGGGAACGTAATGTAAGCGAAACTCCAGCCTCCCGAGGAATAATACCCAGAGAATATCCTTTCCACAGGTGAATTCCAGCGCCTTGGATAAAACTTAGGGGGCATGTGGCAATCGTGACTGTTCGTCTGTCGGTACGTCACCTGGATAGGCTATATGCCTACATCCCAAACATCAAATGGATATTATGAGCTAAACCATCTAAATGTGGGACTGCAAAGGGAATGGTGAGAGCAGCCGTCCATAGTGAAAAATAAAAATGATAACAACTGGATGATCAGAGTTGTCCAATAACAGAGGCTTTTTCTTATGGCCCATCCATATGGTAGGCGACCAGATCTACAGTCACGATCGCTTTGATGAGTGAACTACATGTAACTTTATGCAGCGCGATGCATGCCAGCCAGAATTCCTCTCATCTCAAAAAATCCATCCTCAACAGAGTCCAGCGAAAAGCGACATGCAGACAAAGACAAAAATCCCACACGTGCAGGCCCATGTGCAAAGATATTGGATATTTCTCAGGGTGGGCCGCCTAATTCTTCACTGGCTGAAAATAGGCATGAAAGTCGTATCTAGACCGTTGGATGTACAGTTTTTAGCCGTCCATTTTTTTTCCAACACAAAGAGGCCCGGCTGATGAGTGGTTCAGATGGATTTTTGGGCTGACGTTAACAAGGGCCGATACTTCTAAAAGGGAACGGAGATGGCTGGGCTGTTCATTTCATTTGAAAAATAGAGAATCCTTGGAAAAAGGGCGTCTGTATCAATGGCGGCTTCCTTTCCAACCCTCACATCGTCCTCTGTAAATCCTCTGCGAAATCGGTGGGCCTCTCTCTCTCTCTCTCTGATGGTGTTTTCAATTTCTCTATCTTGTTGTAGATTGAAATCTTCTGAGACATTTTCCTTCTTAGAATAATTGATTTCTTTTCATGCGATTGTTCCTTTGATTATTTATTTATTTATTTTTTTTGTTTGGAGCAAATGACATTTTCATTTTCATTCCATTCTAGAAATTTGCAACTACTTAGAAAACCTCTCGTTTCTTTTCTTTTCATGTCATTGCCACACACAATTGAAATTAGAAAAGAAAAGAAAAAAAAAAAGGAAATCAGAGTATTAACGAGTAGAAATTGATTGCCTTCAACAGATGCATTAATACAAGTTTTGCGAGCTTAAATCGAGAAATCTCTACTTCTGGGGTTCAAATTACGGAAGGAGTGGGCAAACTCCCAAAGCTTGTGCTTACTTCTCTTCATGGTAGGTATGTTCTCCTTACCCGCACTCTTCTATGTGTGTGTGCGTGTGTGTGCTTTGCTAATGTCCCCAAAGCTTTTAAATGCACATGGGTAACCCATCGTCAATCTGAACCGTTCATTCATTATTTAGGACAATCTCAAATTTCCGACTCTAGCCTACATATAGACAATTAAGAAGAGAAATACAACAAGGTCCACATTCAACTGAAAAAGGTCCTAGTAAAGATTTCCCAATATGGGATTTTTCATGAGCATGCTCCATCAATGGTGGCACCTAGCAAAGAAAGTCTAGATTACCGGATCATGGGACCCACTTATCAGAATTGAAAACCCATTTATACTGTGCAAAGATGCACCCCATATCATATAATTCCTTGAAAATTAGGCTCCAGCAAAATCTCTTTGAGCGAAAGAGAATCTGGTTGAGTACTTTACGTTTCTTCTTGGGGGGGTGTTCAGCTCCAAGTTTGTCCTTGTCAATCATCTTGCAAATCTCCATTTGATTTTCGATGTTTCATGGCTATTTGATCTTTTCATGACTACATTTTCAGCTTTGCATCTCAATGTTTATAATGGATGATCTTTTCTTTCAATACGTATCATTTCTATCTGACCAAATGCTTTCTGATTTTGGTGTTCTTTTTGAAGAATTACGCTATCCAGTCACATATTGTAATGTACAGATAGTACTGCATGTTCATCAGAATATGGAGTTGTAGGACTACCATTGACTGAATCTTTCATTGCAGTGAAGCTGAGATTTATTTATTTGGAGGTTGTATTACATCATGGAAAGTTGCAAATAGCAAGGACCTCCTTTTTGTTCGACCAGATGCTGTATTCAATGGGCAGAAGCCAATCAGGTTATTCTTGCTTTTATGTTCTTAGTTGCATGCTTAACATTCTGAAATAGTTCTTCAATTTGTCTGATTTATTGCTCTTACACTCTGCTGAAGTCTCACATCATATATAGTGGGCAACTTGTATTTTGAATTTGGGTTATAGCTATTGCATATTGCATAGGCAACATTTCCTCTGTTTATGTAGAAGTGCTGATCCTTCAAACTCCTGGGAAGTATACAAACTACACAGCCAGCTTCTCTACTTACATTAGATATTGAGCATTTGATCAAATTCTTGTAATTACTAAACTGTAATTCTAATGAATTTTGTGCATGGAATTAGTGGAGGCGTCCCCCATTGTTTCCCTCAGTTTGGACCCGGTCCCATGCAACAGGTATGGTCCCTTTTCTCGTTCCATGTTCTGTTAAGATTAACAATCATTAGTAGGCTTATCTTTCAATTATCATCTATGCTGGGAAATGCTGGTAATCTCTTGGCTTTTCATTGCTTTGACTAATGTATGCATTTGTTTGCAATATGCATACATATACACATGTATTCCTAGTTAGCTGCCTGTTTTTCAGCATTTACAATTTAGGGATTCACCGTGTGCATGCACGTTTGGCATTTAAAAGCTGTTTCAATATCCCAGTAATTGGAGCAAATAACACCTTCACAAACTGTTAGCAATATGGCTTACAAGATAATGTGCAACTGGCCATGATGAAGTAATTAAAGTTGATGATTGATTAGAAGAAACCGTGCTTTACTATTTGTCATCTTACATGGGCCCTTTCTGGAGGCTCGTTCTTGTAAATTGATGGGTGTAGTGGACCAATTCGTTAACATACCACCGAGCCACTTTTTATTAACATTAGGACACCGACACAATAATCCGTAAATATATTTACCTCAGAGAATTAAATAATTTTGTTGTTAAATTTAACCTTCTTTCCTTGTACTCATGGGTGCACCTTCCTCTTGCCTGGTAATCTTGTATTAACCAACCTCCTGCTAAATAACTGCATCTCAGTTGACAAATTACGAGCTCAAAATAGTCATTCCTGATTAGTTGATGTTGGTACTTGGTAGAAGGGAACCTTTTTCAGAGAGCTATTCATGATCATATCTTAATTATATTCCATTTTCAATGAAGTATTTGATCCTTGAATATTTGTATTTATTTTACAGCATTTTTTTTAATGAATACAGCATGGATTTGCAAGGAATGTGAATTGGTCCGTTTCTGATACTGAAAATGTTGAAGGAAATCCAGTTGTAACTTTAGAGCTTAAGGATAGTCCTTACAGTCGTTCTATGTGGGATTTTGGCTTTCAAGCTTTGTACAAGGTAAAGTTGTTTGCTGTCCAACAATTTCTGCTTTCAAGCACTGTTTATTATTCTACTTGACTTTAATCTTTTTCACCAGTTTTTGGGCTATTGTTGACTGTTCATTTACTATACAATTGTAATACTTTCTCAAGACATTCATAGCTTGTTCTTCTAGTCTTCATACCAGAAGCTCTCATTTCGGTTCAAAATCAGATGTTTTTTGTTATTGAATATTGATCCAGGTTCAGCTTTTAGATGGAATGGTTACTGGCTTCACAAAGTTACAAGGCTTTGTTATTTTATCTTTACCACATCCCTTGGCAGGCCCCTTGAGCACTAAAACTTCTACTGAAAAGAATTAGACATGCTTGCCATGGATTTGTGATTTTAGCTGGTTCCTTTTCTTTGTGTCTTTTATCCTATCCTTTTTTTTTTTTTTTTTTTTTTTAAAATTCTTTTCTTGTTTGATATCATCAATGTCTTGTTATTGACCTGCTGTAAACTCGTGCAGGTCACACTAAATTCGAAGAGCCTTTCAACGAAATTAATAATCACAAATACAGACAAGAAGCCCTTCTCTTTTAGCAGTGCCTTGCACACTTATTTCCGAGTAAGAATCATAAATTCTTCTCCCACGAACAAGATTATCTTCTGTCATTCTTGTTATTGTTTTAAGGTAAGCTGGATCGAGCCCGTGACCTCAAGGTCGTGACACTAAGCACCTTACAGTTGAACTACGTGCTCGACTCCTTATCTGTTAATTAACTCATCTTGTGACAATTTGAGATGCAGTCTTTGCTGGCAGATATAAACAGTGTCTCGATAATTCTGCAGGCTTCAATTACAGGGGCTTCAGTGAAAGGTCTGAAAGGGTGCAAGACATTGAACAAGGATCCCGACCCTTCTAATCCATTGGAGGGGAATGAGGAGAGGTGTGAATCTTATGTCTTGGGTTTAAATTAGCCTAACATAATAAAAATATAAATGCTTGCCAAAGCATAGTATCACCGGGAAATTTTCGAAGTTCCCACACTAACCATTTTATGCCTCATCTTAAGAATGTATTGAATGGAACAGTTTCTAGGTTCTGACCAATTTAATTGCAATTCAGGGAGGTGATCTCTTTTCCTGGATTTGTGGACTGCGTTTACCTTGAGGCACCTAATGAGCTATACCTTGACAATGGACTGGGTGATAAAATTTCCATCAAGAACACTAAGTGCGTGATATGCGCTGTCCTTTGATGCTTTGGTTGGTTTTGGGCCCATTGTTTGTAGATATTCCTGCAGCTATTATTCTAGATTATTTTTTAAAGGCGTATCTTACCTTTGCAGCTGGTCAGATGCTGTTTTGTGGAACCCACACTTGCAGATGGAGTCCTGCTATCAGGACTTTGTCTGTGTTGAAAATGCAAAGGTACTGAACTTCTCTTTTACTTATAATGCATGAAACTTCTCCCTGAATAATTCATGATAATTAGCATTGATTTATTTATTTATTTTTTATATCAGATTGGAAAAGTCCATCTAGAGCCTGAGCAATCATGGGTTGCAGAGCAGCTGCTGAGCCATGGTTGAAGTAATGTTGTTATGCAGCATTCTGAACTAGTAATTTTTTTTTTTCTTGAACAAGAATATGGAGAACTGGTCTATGCTGTAATCAGGACAGAAGTGAGAAATTGTCCATTTACCTTCTCCACTATGTTGGCAGCTGATGTGTAGTCTAGCCATTGTAATTCTGATATCCCGAGTTAACTGGTTGTAATGTAAACAGGAAGTTGCCTATCAGCTTTAAATTCGTGATAATTTAGTTGCAAGATTATTGCCTTAATCTTACATGTGGGTGAGTTTCTAAGTGTTTGGGTATTTGCATGCCGTTGTTGCCCAATTCTTTGACAGATCAGTTTTCCTTGATCTACTGTAAATTTATTAAGAAAGGCAGTAGACTCTGTGCTGAAGGTGTTATGTATATAATTCCCATGGCATGCCAAAACATAGCGGTAACGGATGTAACTATTATGCATTACGGGGCAGTAACTGCCGTTATGGAAAAAATGACGCTTAAAAGCCCTGTAATGGTCCTTGAACATATTTAAAAGAAAAAGGCCATAACAGCCCTGTAATGGTCCTTGAACATATTTAAAAGAAAAACGCCATATGACGCTTTATGGCCTGTATCATAACAGTAACGGCAGTGGCTTTTACAGCCACCGTTACCATTATGAAACACCTTGGTCATTCCTCCCAATTTCACTGAGATTTTTCTTCATTATCATTCCAATGACTATGTTTTATGTCTTCTTTTTCCCTCGAGACGTGCTTTTTCTTCTTTTTTTTTCCTGGGCTGTTGGGCGATGCTCCTCCCTTCTTGTGTCTGCCGGGGCCCGTCTACTGTTAATGCCATGATTGGCCATGCTACAACCTTGATCATATTGCTTATACCCTTTCAGGCCCTCGTTTTTCATTCCAAAAATTCCTCCTTGCCAAGCTTTCAGTATGACTTTCAAGTCTCTACCTTGAGAGAGTGTTGATTTGTAAGATTTGATACTCTATTTCTTGACTTCATTACAAATAATCTTCAATTGGTCCATTTGAAGGCAATACGAATCTCACTTAACTTTTTTCACCAATAATCTCTGCAAGAACAATTCCCATCTTTGAAAAGGTGGAAGCGAGTCCTGTCACGCACTATGATTTCACGAGCATAAACCTTGGAGATGAGCTTTGTTGTAGTGTGGCAATCCTTGCACACTCGAAGATTCTTAACAATCCGAATTGTTGTACCTGGATTGGTGTTGATTAGTCCAAACGCTATTGCCAGCTTCTCACTGTGGTGATGGATTGCAGCTTCTTTCTCCTCCTCCTCCAGATCAAGTAGCAAATTTTCAGTAGTAGGAATGTATCCTTCCTGTCTCAATCTTTCCAAAATCCTATCCCATGTGTAATAGATCTCTTCTGTCTTTGGGTGTGACCGGTCTCCAGCAAAAAACTCATGGACAGTGCCGTTCAGATCAATCAAACTGCAACCTGGGAGCTTCAAAACTCCCCTGTCTTTCATCAGCTTTCTCACCATCACAGCTTCATTCCACTTTCCAGCCGCTGCAAAAACGCTTGCCAAATGCACATATCGGCCACCATGGCCAGGATCCAATTTGATCAAGATGTTTCCCACATGCATACCCAAGTCAAAGTTTCCATGTATACGGCATGCCCTGAGCAGTGCACCCCAAACTGCAGCATTTGGCTTCATTGGCATTTTCTCAATCAACTCTTCTGCTTCCTTTAAAAGGCCGGCTCTGCCTAGAAGGTCGACCATGCACCCATAATGCTCGATCAATGGGCTCACATCATAAACTCTTTTCATGCTGTTGAAAATCAGCTTTCCTTCCTCCACCAGGCCTGCATAACTGCAAGCTGTCAAGACACCTGTGAATGTGATCTCATTGGGCTTGATTCCCGCCTTCTTCATCTCCATGAACAGATCAAGAGCCTCTCTTCCACGTCCATGAGTTGCAAAACCAGTAATCATGGCTGTCCATGCAGAAACGCTTTTATCTTCTATATTTGTGAATACACTGAAGGCTTCTTCTACATCACCACACTTGGCATACATGTCCACAAGAATGCAACCGAGAATTGGATCAATTGAGATTTGGTTTTTGTTGATGTATGCACGAATCCATCTTCCTTGATCCAGGGCCCCAAGCTGAGCACATGCTGAAAGTGCACTCACCAGTGCTATATTGTCTGGTTCTGTACCTGCAATCTGCATTTCATGAAAGAGGTTTAAGGCCTCCTTGAAAAGACCGCACTCGACGCATCCGGCAATCATTGAAGTCCAAGAAATAACATTCCTTGCTGGCATCTGGCAAAACAATTCCCGTGCATTCTCAATCTCTCCATTCTTTGCATACCCATCGATCATCGAGTTCCAAGAAACAGTGTCTCGATGTGGGATCCTGTCAAAGAGCTGACGAGCAGAAGAGATGCAGCCAGATTTGACATAAACATGGAGAAGAGAGTTGGCAGCAAAAACCTCCAAACCGAAACCACTTTTTATGATCTGACAGTGAATTTGTTGGGCCTCCTCCAAAGCTGATAGGTTGGCACAGCTCTTGAGCAAGAAGGGGAAGGTGTAAGCATTGAGTGGAGCTGAATTATGGAGCATTTGACAGTAGAAAATCAGAGCTTCTTCTGGGTCTTTGCTGTTTGAGTAGCCTCTGATCATGGTATTCCACATGAAGGTGTTTGGTTGGCAGATTCCATCGAAAACCATCCGAGCATAGGCTAGGCCGCAGGAGTTCGATGTTGCTGTGCAGAAAGATAGTAGTCTGCTCGCTGGAATGGTGTCTCGAACAAGGCCTGTTTTGGTCATATGGGCATGGATCTGCTTTACTTCTTCCATGTCTGAACATCTTTCTAATAGAGAAAGGGTTTGAGCCTTTGATTGCAAGAGAATCTGGTTTGCAGGAGGCAGTGGGGCTGCCATTGAATCTGCAAAGCACAGAGAGACTTAACCTTTGGATGTGAAGACAATAATCGGGTATAGATTTTTCCCCCCTTTCTTCAAGATTGCTGGTGGTTTGGTTTTCTTGCATTTTGGATAAGGTTCACCTTTTGTCTCTTCCACAGAAATATTCCTCAGTTATCTCAATAGATTGGATAGTGGTCCCCTTTCTTTGGTTTCACTGCTTGTTGATATTTTGGCTGAAATTTATTTCATTACATTCCATGAGACATTTGACTTCTTTTGTTATGCCATTCTGGTGCCAGTTTACTGGTAAAGAAAGGGTAAGCCAGGTCACAGACCTTGTAAAATATCGCCTAGTCGTGCAATGGTTAGCCACCCATGTTCTGGATGGGAACGTCGGGAAAGGCAGACATGGTGCTTCGAGCAATCATCGCATGCATATGTAATATTTACCAAAGATGCGCGATTTGGATTAGCATTCCTCTTTCCTTTTCTTTTTTCTTTTGCTTTTTTTTTTTCTTCACGTGAGTGCATGTATATTAATTTAACTCCTTGTTAAATTGAATTTCTGAATTTTAACCTTTTATTATTATAATTTCTCTGTATCTTTTCATCAAAATTTTCTGAAACCAATTTAAAGCTTGAACCAATCACAAGTGCTCTTTTTTTTTTTTTTTCCAAAGAGTATCTGTTTGTTTAGAACTGTCACTACATAAATCATCATTATTCTTCATATGATAGCTTGTGATTATTTATAGAAAAATTGGATCCTCAAGAATGTTAAGGGGAAAAAAACATTTTTGCATAAAATTGGAGAAATATTCTGTTTAGTCTCTCTTGTCTAATCGGTCTAATCGGTGCTGGTGCCTATTGATCTAGACCGGTGCTGGCGCTGTTGATCTAGACCCTCTTATGAATGGATCACCTCTTGAATTGACCACATCCAGAAATCTCATTCAGGCCTTGCAACTTGGGCATTCAGGTGCGTAGTTCGAAAACCCCAAAAAATTGACTCAACTTGATTTCCGCTGGGTTGGATTGACTCGAAGGCTCAACCAGACTTGGCTCTATATTCTTTTTTATTTTTTCTGAGCTCTTTATTATTATTATTATTATTATTTTTCTTCAGAAAGGTGGGAGCACACCATCTGAAACTTTGTTAATCGGAAAAGGCTATACATAATTTGAGCGGGCACCACAAAAAAAAAACCAGGCCACACCCATCATATACCACAGCCTTAGGCTAAAGCACCAAAAAAAAAAAAAAAAAAAAAAAAAAAAAAAAAAAAAAAAAAAAAAAAAAGAAGAAGAAGAAGAAAAAAGAGAGAGAGAAAAAAGAAAAAAGAAAAAAGAAAAGAAAATGAAAAAGGAGCTAATTAAAAAGAAAAAAGAATAATAATAAAAAAAACAGCTCACGGAACAAAATAAAACTGCACTATGCAGACCCAAGCCTACACCAGGTATTGGATACCAGAAACAGGGGAGACATTGTCAGAATAGATAACAGAGGAGAGGGAGATGAAAGGGGATGGTGAAATCAAGGGGCAAAACATTAGCTGGGGGTCACAGTGCATCAAGGCCAACCGTGCAGCTCCTAGCACCTGCAACCCTTCTTGACAGACATTTCGGAACAGATTGAACACCAAGCAGCTAAACAAACTAAGGCAGAGGATTAGAAACCAACCAAGATTGGGGCTAAGAGAATTTGGACCCATTGCTCTAGCCTAGAAATGAAACGCCATGCCAAGAAAGAATCCCACCAATGCAATGCAAGGCAATCAACCCAAAACATCCCTGCCAATGCAGCATGCCAATGAGATCTTCCATAGCAGGATTCACCATCCACCAGGAAACATCATCCAAAGGATATAGAGCAGACCTCACCCATCTTTTCACGACCCAACACACAGCAGCCAGACCCTCTAAAATATGAACACCGAGATACAACAGTCACAAACTAAATACATCATCTACCAGCCTCAGACAGAACCCAACCAAAACTTAGCTAATCCAGCAGCCGAGTTTTCAGTTCAGTTCGCGAGTTTTGGAACTATGTTCTAGATACTAGTTCATTGGTTGATTAGTCTAGATTTCCATAGGGTATGTAACAAGTTGGCTGTTGTTGACCGTTGCTATTAACCATTTTTTTTTTTTTTGGAAAGATGATAATTTTAATAGGCAAAGCCAAGAAGAGAGCAAAATAGACAGAACCAAAGACACACAAAACAAAGGTGACTAGGGAAAAAAGCAAAACTAAAAATACAACAACCAACCCCTTGGTTGGTACACCTAGGCTTGGACTAAGGTTATGACCTGATGGACCATAAGAAGGCTAAGTCTCGCACTGCCAAGAATGGAAGAGATCCTCAATGAACAAAGGCAACTCCCAGTGGACACCCACTAAATTCAACAATCTTGACCAAATTCCCCACATGGAGTTGTGGATGAATAGATGATCAACTGATTTGGCATTTTGGAAGCATATCAGGTACACGTTAGTTGGGGGCATTCCTTTTTTCCAGAGATTATCCACCGTGAGGATGCGATTCTTTCTGACCAACCAAGTAAAGGCCATGACTTTGGGAGGGACCTCATAGCTTGAAGGACATAAGTAGGAAGGGAATGAGCAGCGAGAGCTTTATAAAATGATTGCACCAAAAAGGTCCCCAAAGAAGACAATTCTCTATGCCAAGGAATCCTCCACTCCACTTACATTAATGTTTAACAGAAAAAAAGAAGCAAGCTTTACTTTCTCAAATACAAGACGCTCACTCACACTGTGATTAAAAGAATAGGCTATCATTCATTTAAATATAAGCTCAAAGAAAACTAAAGACAGTATTACATCTCCCTGGACTGTATCAGGGCTTCATGGAAGAGGCCCTGCCAATTTATTAGATCAGTCTCACACTGGTGAATCGCCTTGCCTTAGTGGTCTAAACTCCTAACCTCAGCAATCACCGCATATATTCAATCCGGATACCGTCAATGGTCGTATTTACTCCAGTCCCTCCTCTCGGCACCAAAGTCACCCAGATGTTCTCATCTTCATCTGCCTCCAAATCTTCCAACAATTCTGAAATCCCCAACTTAAGATTGCTCTTAGTCTTCATTGTCGAATCTCCCTTATTCATCACTAACCTTACACCACGGCGCATGTTAACATAGGTCCCTGCAAACTCTCGAGACTCAGGACCTGTTGTAGTTTCATCAACCACATTGACATAGACATCAAACTTCACGTACACATCCTTCTTAACATCAATCCCATACACGACCAAGATTTCTTCTTCTTCTTCTCTCTCTTTCTTGCTTCTGCGACTCTTGGGCCTATGGACTTTGGCCCTTATGGTAGTGTCTAGGGTGCGACCCTCTGGACCAAAATCCGGAGACCAGCTGTGGCTCGACAGTTGCAACCCGTTCTGCCTCTCTCTCATCTTCAATATGTTGCGTGCGATTTTGGGAGGAATGGATGGCTTAGGGCGCGCATTGAGCCAGGGAAGGTCCACCTCCTCGTAACTGTATCTGAGCTTAGTTATGTCCAAGCAATCCCGTATCTTGATCCGGACAAGTTGGGCGTTCTCATCATGGAAGTAGAAGTAAGAGTCGAGCCACTCAGGATCGACAAACTCAGGGCGATTCCCTGTGAGCCTCTTCCAGATCGTCCACAAGCGGTCAATGTTTGCATGGTGCGCATAGAACACAGGGTCCCGTGCAGCTGAGTAGAACGCGCCTAAGTTCTCCCTCTCAGGCTGCAGATTGCTCCCAACCCATGTGTGTAGCGCATTGTGGGGAGCTAGCTCGATTGTTCCTGGCCCATCGCAGAAGCCCTCCTCACCAGCTTTGTACTTGCAGCCCATGAAGAGCTCAGGCTTCTTTGCACCAGAAACCATTTGATGGTACATGAAGGCAACGTTGGTGGTTATTTGGTCCTCAGGCCCAAGCCCGCTCTCGACATAGTCGAAGTTGATGTCGGCAACTTGGGGCGGGAGGTGGGAGTGATCTCGGTCCTTATCAAGGAGAGACCCATTCAGGTACATACTGGGGATCACCATGCCTGGAGGGGCATCCCAATTCCAGAAAGGCAGCGCAAAGGTATCATCTCCGATGAGCTTCCCAAGGATCCGCTCATGGAAGTAGATCATGATGCGATGCCAAGGGAAGAAGAGCCATGAACGATGGATCTTGAGAAGGGACGTCGAATTGACTTGATTATAGGCCCCGGTGCAATAGATGCAGTGCATGTTTGCCTGGCGCAGGTAGCTACGCGGGTCGTCATAGCTGAGTTGCTTCATGATTGAGAGGGCCCTCTGGTACTTGGTGATATATTCTTCATCGACGAGGTGGGCCGGCCGACGGATACGCATTGGTGAGGAAGGGCTAGGGAACTGGAAATCTATGACAGACTCCTCCGATTCTCGTTTAGGGGGGCAGCAGTAGACTGGTCTATCAGCATCTGAAAGTGACCTGTGACAAGTGGTTAGGTTAGGAGCCAGGAGAACGGTGCCGGTTTTCTCAGGCTCACTGCCGGCAGTAGTGTCGATGCTGGAAAACCATCCTCCACTCACGCCTAACACGATGCTCTTGAGCCATTCACATGTTGCAGGTATGTGGACTGTGGGGCTCTTCTGTTCATCCAAGTCTCTTAATTCCCTACACATTAAAAAAGGAAAGACAGATGTTAGTGGTATGCAAGAAAGGAGGGTTGATGAGCAACCATTAGAATTTGAATGAAGGTTATGATGATAGATGCAAATCAGTTTTTGAATTGACAACTGAGCACCTACATGATCACCAACCACATCGCTGGTTCCAGGGTCTCACCCAAGTTGCGCTCTGTACTGAGTGCCGGTGTCATCTTACGTATGATGTCCACTCTCCATCCATGATGTTAGGCCTAGAGATAAAAAAAGTCACTCGATCCAAAACTCAGTTGTGCCACACCATAGGAAACTATGGAGAAGAGACAACAGAGGGTTCATGTGTGGATCTTACAATGGTTCGTGTATTCCATCCATCCGACCCATTCATTAGATGTGCCTCACCCAGATGAAATTACTATCCAAAAATCAGCCTAACCCAAAAGTAGGGCCGGTGACACCTTATCAACCTTAGGGGTCCATGCAGTCATTTTACACTGCTTCCCATGGTTTGGCTCACTTGAGTTTTGGATTGAGCTGAGGAAGCTCACCTGAAGGACGGAGTGACTATCACACACACACACACACACTCTATATGGTAGGCCCCACAGAGCTCATGTTTTTTTCTCAGTTGCGTGCCTACAATAGTTGCTGTAGGGGATTCTGGTCCAAGAAAAGATAATGACTAGAGAATCCAGCTGGTGCAACCAAATGGACGGTGAACATGAAGAAGGTTCGGCTATCCAAGTATGATATTCTGGCTTTGTTCCATCCAAAGTGGGGCCTATGATTTGGACGGTTTGGATTGATGTAGATATACACCAGCCTTAAGCGAATTAGTTGACAAAATTTGTTAAATAGTAGCAAACTCAGCCGGGGAGTTTACGTCAATGAAGAGTTTTAGGCCAATTTCCCCATCTTCACCTTCTTCTTCTTCTTGTTTACTCGTCCAATGTCTATCTCTCTCAAAAGCTTTTTGAAAAATGACCAGAATAGCCTCGATTGAGAACGTAAAAAGAGTGGGCTTCACAGGGCATATATGGGATAAGAACAGTTTGACAAATGTAGACGAGATTTTGAAAATACCACGGTATTTTTAATAGAACTATATTACACTGATAACATTGTGAGATTTTCAAATTGTTAGTACTTCAATTTTTCGCGGTTTTATCACGAGAATATACCGATATCAATTTTTGAAGTTTTATTAATTAATTAATAAAAACCATTCATTAATTTGTAATAATTTTTTAGCGTGATTTTCCGTCGTCATATCTTGAGAAAAACCTCTGAAAATCCCCCGAGAAATTCACGAGAACGAGAGTTCCTCGAGTTTACACTATCCAGAAAGGACCTATGACTATGAGGAAGTGAATTTTGTGCTAGGTCAAACACGTGCCTCTCTCTCCCTCTTTGTCCCCCCTCCCACGTGACACAACTCCCTTCCATTTCATCTTCCCACGTGCACATTTTAAGTCTCTTTCTCTTCATGGCTTACGGCATTGATTGCGTGAAATCTACTCCGTCCATCAGGTGCATAGCTAGATGTAGGACCCTCGGCTGATCAACATCTCAGGTGAGCTGTGCGAGTTGGAGGTGATTGATCATTAAAACCTTTTTGTGGCCACAAAAAGGTTTGGATCAAGCTGATATTTGTTTTTTTCACTTCATCCTGGTTTGTGTGACCTTACCAACAGGTTGGATGGCAAGTAAACATTAAGGAAAGGTTACGATGGGCCTGAGGAGGTTTTTAACGGTGGAGCTTTCAATCACCGCTGTTTCCTATAGTGTGGTCCACCTGAGATTTGGATCTGCTTCAGTTTTAGGCTCATGCCCTAAAATGATCTGGCAAAACAGATGGACAGCGTGGATGTAGAATACATGCATCACGGTGGGCCCTATGGTAAGGGCCGCACCTAATCCGATCCCTAAAGGGACATTCCAAAATTAAGGTTGATCTAAAACCTAGGTGGCTTGAACCACGTGAATTTAAAAGTTTTCACTCAATATTTTACATTGTTCCTAGTGGTGTGGCCCACCTGAGTTTGGGATGGAGCTGATTTTTGTTATGTACGGTGAACATAGCTTGATCACGTGATGGACGGAGTGGATTTTACACAAATAAGGGGAGTACCCCGAAAAGCTCGGGTATGATGCCACTGCATTAGAGCAGAAGATACAAAGGACACTGCCTCGTTTCATAAAGTTCTAAACTCACCAGAAAATAAATGAGGTGCGCTCATATGGTACAGTGCTTCTGTGGGAACTACGCCAACTATGCAGTCGATCCACTCTGCTCACCGTATTCTACCCCCCATTCTCACTGTAGAAACCAAAAATAAGACCTATCCAAAACTTAGGTGGCCCACAACTCATGAAACAATGTAAAATCATGCCCAAGATCTCTAAATTCACATGTTGTGGCCCACCTGAATCTTGGAATGGCTTGATTTATTTTTATATCCTTTGATCCTAGTAGAGCACAACCCATGAATAGATTAGACGGCATGTCCACAGCAGTGTGCGCCGCAAACGGTGCAGGAGGTTTTATTGGTCATGCATACCCTCCCAACGTTTCCTTGTGGTGTGGACCACCTGAGCTTCTGCTCAAGTTGATTTTTCGATTCATGGAGTACCATTTAAGGGCGTGTTGAATGGATGGAGTGGATCTGCAAAGTTTCTTGGGATCCATATGAGGCACCTAAAAAATAAATAGCAAAAAAAAAGAAAAAAAAAAGATCAATGGCAATTAAGGACATACCCCACCATATGCGAGCCGGAAAGGAAGAGAGTTGAAGAGAAGCCAAGGCCCACCAAAATGAAAGCGAGCAGAACCGTTGAGAACCATAGCTTTGATCCCATGATGGAAGGTGCACCCTCACTTGAATAAGATGAGGATGCGTTGAGAGGAAAATGATAGACCTTGTTATGCCTTTATATAGACAATGCATGGGACATGATTTCTCCCACCACTTCCTTCTTCTCTCACCCATTTGTCGTTTATGGATGCTTTTCATTTGAAAACCAGCATATTGCCACTGAATTTAAACTCATGACTAAAAAGTTGCTCGTCCTCCTTCGGCCATACGTGCCAACCCAGCACACATCTAGGATATCCAAGCCATGCATCAACAGGGCCCCACCATGTACCTGAACTGGCTCAAATAATTAAAAAAAAAAAAGAGGTGGAATTAATAAAAAAGTATACCAGGTTACATATGTGCATTACATGTGGACCGCTTTCATTGATTGCAATCGTAGCTCAGCAGTAGCATACCATAGCCGTAGCACCGCGCATAGTACAAAATATACACGTAGCGTACACTGAAATATTACTATTATTATTTTTAATGTTTTCTTTGTATCTAATGTTGAGGATTACAACACTTGTATTGTATTCAATATTTTTAACCAGTGGAATTCTTATTTCTTTTATACATGTGACTTTTTTTATTTTTTTTATTTTTGTTTTTTGGGCCAGCCATGCAATGCACCCACTGCTGCTGTTAACAAGGTGGATTTTCACTACTAATGTGTTTTGAGACTGAGAACCCTTGTTAAAACTTTGCAGAGTCTACTAACAAGGCAAGGGCCCAAACCCCTTTTTTTAGACTTGTGACTTGTGGTTTTAACTAGACTTCATTAACACCGGTCCATAGCTCAAGTGGTAGACTAAGTGAAGATGAGCTTGTTTCAACACTAAGGTCATGGTATCGATACTTATAGTGGGGTGGCTAACATTGTAATGTGACTAACATGGTTGAGTAGGTGTACTAACAATAGGGTGTGTGAACCAACAAAAAACAAAAAAGAAAAATAAAGTGGTTTGCTTAAAAGTTGTTGATGTGATAATTATTTAATTTGGTTCATAGATGTGGATTAACTTTTGATAAATGATAATTAATAACTTACTTAAACATGCTTATACTTGAAAATATGAATAATCTTCTATTTACTTTTACATATTTTCTTATTTCTTATTATTTATCATATTTTCTTATTTTTGAATTAAAAAAATTAGAAGTATTTTGTAATTTACGCTACATGCTGTTGATGGCTGAGCGCCACGTAACACACTATTGTTATTTAAAATATTGATTTTTATACACAATTCATTATTATACGTCTTAGGTGGAAACGCAATGGCTTGATTGAGCAACCTGGTTTTTGGATTAGATGACCTTCACGGTAGGACACATTTGATCTGCAGCTCATATGTGTCCCATAAGATGGCTGCTAGCAAAATCTGCATCTCTATATTTGATATTCTACTAAACTTTATTAGAATATCAAATATAGCTCTTTGATGTTTTCTTTTCGTATTTGGCCATGTCTCAAACGTGCAATGATGTTAAGCATGACATACGTGCATATTAAAACATGCCGTTCAAATAGTTTCCCAGATGGTTGACGTAAAATGGTCCAAAATATTGTAGTGATCAAGCAATTCTTTGCACGGTTTTATCTATTGAATGTGGACCATTGACACTTTTCTTTTGAATTAGTGTTCATTTGATGGCAACCGATTGCATGCATGGTCAGGACAGTTCGGTGGGTGTGATATTTTGTCCATACACACTATCCCATGATTCTGATGAACGAGATCATTGAACATATAATGGCGTACACTACTGTACGATACAATCACTCCTTTGCGATTGGTGTCGTTTTTTATTTTTTTAAAATTTTTTATTATTGGTATTCTCAATTAAAAGCTACCAAGCTGCTCATGCGTGAACCTGTGGCAGTCTCTCCATGTGTAATTGAAGGCCAAAGATACCTTGAAACTACCATCACCTGGGACTTTCATATCGTATCTATGCACTTCAAGCAATATCTGTGCAACTTTATGACATTTGTGCGTGGATCATGGGATTCTTTCTAGACGAGTCGTTGGATCTTGTGGATGCCTAAGATGCTTCGCATGTGGGGCCCATTGTTCAATGGTCCAAAATTCCAAATTATAGAACTGATGGCACCATATATTGTGAATGATAGGATGCCACTCAATCTCCCAAGCCATTAATATTTGGCCTTTTTGTTTGAATGTGGACCATTGGTGAAATTAATCTCTCTCTTAACTATCTACTCCTAGGTCAACAATTGAAGGTTTGGGATGAACGCTCCGGGAGATTCCTTATGTATCCATCATGGTGGAGCCCAACCGATCAGGGCTCTGATTTCACACATGTGCCATGAAGTCTCTCTTGTATTTTTAGCTCCTTGCTGTGAACGAATTTAGGACCCATTTTACATCATTTTCTAAAATGGGACTATTTCTTTCTCACGTAGAACATGGAACCCAAATCCATGATTTTGGGAGATTCTATTAAGAGTAGAAAATACAACATCCGTATGATAGTACTGCACGACAACCATTTCCAACACTTGAGATAGCATCCTCATTGCAACTATACAAAAGCTATGGTTTTGAAATCATGCTTCATTGATAAGTTATACGGTCTTAAAATCATGCTCCATTGGTATACTCAACTTATGAATCTTGCATTCGAATAGGAGCCATTAAATATTCATCTCACTAATAATAACATGTTCAACTAATGTTTCTTATAATGGCATGAAGTATACAATTTTTTCCTTCTTTTCTTTTCCTGTATCCATTTATCAATAAAAGATTCATATGCAAAACATCTTTTTAAGAAAGAAGAAGAATTCATCGTTTAAAAGTTAAAACTTTATAACTTTTTTCTTTAATCTCATTTTCTCCTTTTTCTTTTCAAATAAGTTTATTCAGCAAAAGATGTAAGAAGAAAAATAAATAGATTTCAATTGAAGAGAGCAGTCTCAAAGCATAAAACATTACTGGGGTGTAGTTGGAAAACATGGAAAATCATCAAAGTGTTGTGCTAAAGGAAGAGTTAGCGAGAATAGTAACAGAAAAGGACATATGGAGAGCAATGACAAAGGGCATTTTCATTATGAAAAAAAAAAAATCACTTTTTTAGGTTAAAAATAAAATAAAAAGATGTTATTTTTGGCTTCCCACCATAACCTGGGTCTACTTGGTGAAAAAACACACTCTAATATTATTTTCATCTTCACAGTAATTACTTGGGTGTCAAATTAACTCTTTTTTTTTTTTTTTTTTTAATAAAAGCAAAATAGCTTTTATTGTCTCATTTTCATGACCTAAAGAGGTTTTTTAAATCTATACGTATATGTATATAAGGTAGTTCTCAACAGGACGTGTGCATAAAGTGGTGTGGCATGAAGGCGTTAAATCTGAGCCGTCCATCATGTATGTCTCACCACGTAGATGCCTAGGATCAGAGATCTGGCACGTCAGATCATCAAGTAGGCCATGATGTTCGAAAAATGCAAACGGTTTGGAAAATCTTTGTAGACTCCATTTATTTTATAAACTGCATGGGGAACAATTGATGAGAGGAGAGGCCTTTTTTTAGGGCATTTAACCGGTGGACCGCCTAATGGTCGGCTTGGATCTCCCATCTGTATTCAAAGCCGGCTCATGGATGTATATTCTCAGCTCACCTCACGTCTAGGGCTGTCAACGGGCCTGGACTGGGGTTTGTCTCGGCCCGGTTTTTGAACTGTTTCGTGCCAGATCGTCGGGCCAGAGCTATTCAAAATTTTAATTCTCAAGCCCGAGCCCGGCCCATTGACACTCCTACTTGCTGGTGCGTAATATTTTATAAACTCAAAACGAACTTTTCGGCGGTGGAAAGGATCACATAAAACTAGTTGCAACATTGGACTACCATACAGCTTGTTGCTTTGGGCACGTGGAACGGTCCAATCATCCATCTGAATAGTCCATTCATTCCACACCATTGTTGGCCGTCCATCTATGCATAAATCCAACTGATCTGATGATCCCAGCCCTTCTATTTTAGTAGTCATAAATCGGGTGGTTAGAATCATCTAGGTAAAGTGTTCTTCTGGAATCAAAAGCAATCCAAACTAGGGCCCATGAAATAGGTGTTTTAATTGGACGATTTATTTTCCCAGGTCGATCTGGACCATCCATTTTTTGCATGGTTCTGATCAGACGGTAAAGATCCGGTGATTGGTAGGAGGCTTTTGACATAGTGGGTGGTGGGGCTGGCCCCTTCACATCCACGAGCCATTCCTCACTTTTATGAAAAAGCGTGGGCCATAAGGAGAGACTTCGCGTGGGTAGTAAAGGAAAAGTGGGATGGTCACGTGTCCCTCGTGGGCACCAAACAAAATGAACGGCAGACATTCATATCCCACGTGAAGTATATCATTTCTCTATGGCTGCGATTCAGTCGTCCACATGTACGGTCAGCTTAGATTGCATGGGGCCCCCACTTAAAGGTAGTGACAGCACTGAACTATAGGTGCTTGACTCATTGTCTGTTAATTAACTCATCTTATAATAGTATCTGGCGGATATAAATGGTGTCTTGATAATTCTGCAGGCTTCACTGAAAGGTCTGAAAGAGTGCAAGACATGAACAAAGATCCTTGTGACCTTTCTAGTCCATTGGAGGAGGAGGAGGAGGAGGAGGAGGAGAGGTCTGTTTTTCATCTCTAGATAATTATATTTTGAAGGCCTATTGATGGTCAGAATCTGTTTTGTGGAACCCGCACTTGTGTTGATAATGCAAAGGTACTCGGCTTCTCTTTTATTCCCTGAACAAATCGTGATAATTAGTATTGATTTTTTTTTTACTTTATATCAGATTAGGAAAGTCCATTTGGAGCCTCAACAATCATGGGTTGCAGAGCAGCTGCTGAACCTTGGCTCAAGTAATGTTATGATACAGCATAGGCTAGGCTGCACAACTTTGGGTTAGCATGCCCTTTTCCCTTTCTTCCTTCTGACAATGCTGTAGGTTAGGTTTTAATTGAATTTCAAAAAGAAGCTTGCTTTTAATTCATTTCCTAAAATCTATCTATGATTTTGAAATAATGTAAAAAAAGTAATTCATTTAGGCTTTAAATGATTATCAAAGAACTCAATCTATTGTATTTCAAAAAGACAATCATGATGATGTGTTTGCTTGATCCACGCCATCCATCCTTCTTTGATCATAATTTCAGGGCATGAGCCCAAATCTGAAAAAGATCCAAATCGCATGTTGACCCACAAGAGTTAATAATGGCAATTAAATCCTACCATTAAAAAATGCTATGGCCCACTATACTTCTATTTTTGCCTTCCAACCTGTTGATTAGGTAACATGGACCTAAATTAAGGGCCCATTATAATTCTTTTTTTCCATTCAACATGTTTGGGCCCCCCAAGAAGTTATCAAAGGTACACATTTAATCCTTTTCATTTTCCATGATGTGGTACACTTGAGATTTGAAACTGCCTTATATTTGAGCCCATGTACTAAAATGTCCTTGAAAAATGGATGGACAGTGTGGATTTACCACATACATTATGATGGGCCCACAAGTTTTAAAACTCCAACCAAAAACTGGCATTGGAGGAGTGCCACTTGGAACCAGCCGAGGTGGATTTCATGTGAAAGGCTTTCGACAGGAAGTTCCCAAGCAGTGAAGTTAGGTAGGGTCCACTGTGATGTTTGTGAGAAATCCACTCCGTTCATCTGTTTTTCGATTTCATTTTGATCCAACATTAAAGTGGACCACATGAGAGGAAATAATGGGGGTTGAATTGCCACCATTGAAATATTTGTATGGCCACATAATTTGCATCATGATCAATTTTTTATTTTTTCAGTTCATCATAGCAGGATTGACCTTATAGATAATTTGGATGGCATACAAACATCAAGGTGTAGCCCAAGAAGGTTTCAATAGTAAGCATTTCAATTCTCAGTTTTCCCTCTCAAGTGGCCTACTTGAATCTTAGATCTGGCTTCTTTTTTGTTACATGCGGTAAAATAGCTTAAAAACAAATGGATGGAGTGGATTAATCACAGACATCACAACGGGCCCCACCTAGCTTCCCGGCACAGTGACTCCCTAGGAAAGGATGTGTGATGTGGCCTTGGGAAGGTTTCAACAGTGGGTGGTAGTGTGGCCCTAGTAATGTTTAAACGGTGGGTGATAGTTTAGGGGGGGTGGGATCATTGTTTGCCTTAAGCGTTAAAATGTTATTTTGGGATTTGCCTCAAGTGTAAGCGTTAAAATGTCATTTTGGGATTTGCCTCAAGTGTAAAAATGAGGGTTTGCCTTAAGCGTTAAAATGTCTTTTTAAAATACAGCATGAAATACGCACTTGTAAGATAGCTTGTGATTATTTATATGAAAATTGGATCCTCAAGAGCATAAGGAAAATAATTATTTTATTATATATATATATATATATATATATATATATATATATATATATATATATATATATATATTCTTTTTTTTGCGTAAAATTGGAGAAAAATATTCTTTTTGGTCTCTCTCATCTAATTGGTGTAGGCGCTTATTGATCTAGACCCTCTTAGTGATGGATCACCTCTTGAATTAGCCACATCAGGAAATCTCATTTAGGCATTGCAACTTGGCATTCAAGTGCATGGTTCAAAAACCCCAAAAAAATCGGCTCAACTTGATGTTAGCTAGGATTGACTTGAAGGCTTGACCAACTTCACTCTATATTCAATTGTTGGGGTTTCAATAGCAGGTCTCAGGTTGGAGTGCTAAGGAGACACACTAATCCCACCGGTGGGTGGGTGCATCGTGTGACTAACCCTGTAGGTGTGTTGCGCAGCTATCAGGTTTAGTGCGCTGCCTGACTAACAAAAAATAATAAAAAAACAAAAAACAAAAAAAATAATATTAAGAATGTAATTAATAGATATTTAGAAAAGTTAAATTTCCAGTCAGTAATACATAACTTAAACCAATAACAGCGTAGATACCTCACTAGGAGCATGCTTGGGGTGGAGCATCCAGTATTGGAGGGCCCGGGTAGAGGCTCTTAGGAGGGGCAGTCACATCTCCATTTCTTACGTTCCTAGGAAGCGAATGGGGTGGCCGATAGCCTGGCCAGGCTGGGGAGTGAATCCCAAGCCAAAATGATATTCCAGTCGTTGGTGGGCATCCCTTCTTCCATCAAGGGACTGCTCCTCCTGGACAAAGTGGGCATAGGTTGTATTAGGAAAGGTCTCTTGGGTTGGTCTTGTCATATATGATAGGCGGGTGCAGGCATTTTTTGGTTGCTGGGGTCTGCTCGAATGTAGTTCTGATGTATAGCCTCTCTTTGTGAATAAAAATCTTTTCTTTAAAAAAGAAAAAAAGAAAAAAAAAACCCTCACTGGTTAAACACATTGCTTCCGTCAGTTGAGGCTGGGAGTTTTTTTTTTTTTTAATCAAACCAATTTTATCATTGATATACTCAGAAAATATACAGCGGCCGAGGCCATTCGGGCCGACCTTCAAAACAATTCTGAATTAGTCCGCCTATCGTAAATCTACACCCCATCCAAACATTAAGATTCCCTAAAAAAACCCAGCCCCCACCTTGTCCAGAAAAAGAAGCCCATGAATAACTGGAGGAAGGCCTGAAATTGAAGAGAACACTTGGCGGCTCTGAGAATTGCTAACCCCACCGAGCAAGCCTATCAGCCACCGAATTGGCTTCTCTCAGGGTATACGAAATTATGACCAAGTAGTCCAGTTGGCAAGAATAGGCTTTGACAAGGCTCTCACTACTGGCTCCGAATGCTGGGAGTTAAAGAATCGCATTTCCACCATGTTCATTTTAACGAAACCCCTCTTCAGGAGACGAGTGACTTTGACGCAGGGAGGACGTGGTAAGTCGATCACCGTCTCCCTAACCGAGTGTTCTCGAATCCACGAGAAGAAATAAAAGATAAAAAGAGGAAATAAATTCCGAATAATTGATTTATTGATAATTGAATGAATAATCAAAATAAACATAATTAACTTACTTTAAATAATAAATTAAATCCTAAATTCGTACTTAATACTAACTTGCAAAGGAAGAAAAGAATCCTAATACAATTAGAAAAGAAATAGAAAAATCTGCGCAATTGTATAACGCCAGCACCGTCTTCCTTCCGCTGATACGAGCAATCCACATATCTAATTACCACGAAACTTTGTGGTTTTACTGATATTGACGTACTCTTTAAGATGGTCGGCTTAGATTCTCCATATCAGTAGTATTGGGCCACCCGGACCATCTCCAGTTTCAGTGGGCGGAATTCAGAACTTTCTGGACAGCTCGTACCATTTTGGACGCCACGATCAATCCGTAACTCGGATCGACGTGAAACTTGTTGCGTTTTCTCGGTGTCGAGCAGCTCTACAAAATGGACGGAATGGATCATCATAAATAATCAAGATGGACCCCACAAGTTGGGCCGAAGTTCAAAAACGGGAATAACAATTTCCCGTTTGAGTTGAAACTCCAAAATATGAAATTCCTTAGTTTTCTCTTATTTTTCTTCCTGTCCATCTCCCGCAGGAAGGTGCGTGATCCACGCCCTCGATCATGGGGTTCTTCTCCTACATCATTCTTCCCCACTTGAAAAAAACTCGTCCTCGAGTTTCGCTTTAGCTTAGGGCCATGATTTGCTTTTAACTTCGGAAGTCGATGCTTGCGGGCCCTATCCTGGAATGCAGCAAAAATTTTCTCCGACTTCTTCTCCACGCCAACATGAATAATTGCAATCTTCTCTGGCACATCAAAAGTTGGCTTTTTCTGAGAAAGGACAATTTTCTTCACAATGAACAATTCATCAGGAAGTTCAGCAACTCCGATCGCCTCGATTTCCTGCATTGCTGGTGTGACACTTTTTGAGATGCTCATGGATTCCGTCAAAACTGACTCCATAATGTCAGGAATAACTTTAGACTCTCCTTCCCTATCCTTTAAGACTGAAGTATTGATTTCCTCTACCCCTTCAAAATTGTGGGTTGTACTTCAACGACCTGATTCGAAGTTACATTACATCGAAAAGCTCTTTCAACATAATCCCCACGATCGTTCCTACACGCAGGCCGTCGTACGATGATGTCTTCGACCTCTTTATCGTTGAGTTTTGAATCGTTTGGGGTAGCCCTGCAATAGGCCACCTGCGGTGCTCTACGGATCATGGGGTTATTCCGTACAGCAAGCACAGGTGGTTGTTGACTGTTGCCTTGGGCTTGGGGCAGATTTAATGCCGCTGCAATGCGGTTGAGGGTTGCCTGTATACCTTGCAGGATCAACCGATTTTCCTGTTGTGCTTCATCGAAAGCTGCCGCCGTGACATAATCCCTTGGAGCACCGTCCTTAGGATGAAGATCCAACCCTTTATTAGAGGCCATCATCCTGAGGAAGAAACCTCTCTCTGATACCAATGACGCAGGGAGGACGTGGTAGGTCGATCACCGTCTCCCTAACCGAGTGTTCTCGAATCCACGAGAAGAAATAAAAGATAAAAAGAGGAAATAAATTCCGAATAATTGATTTATTGATAATTGAATGAATAATCAAAATAAACATAATTAACTTACTTTAAATAATAAATTAAATCATAAATTCGTACTTAATACTAACTTGCAAAGGAAGAAAAGAATCCTAATACAATTAGAAAAGAAATAGAAAAATCTGCGCAATTGTATAACGCCAGCACCGTCTTCCTTCCGCTGATACGAGCAATCCACATATCTAATTACCACGAAACTTTGTGGTTTTACTGATATTGACGTACTCTTTAAGATGGTCGGCTTAGATTCTCCATATCAGTAGTATTGGGCCACCTAGACCATCTCCAGTTTCAGTGGGCGGAATTCAGAACTTTCTGGACAGCTCGTACCATTTTGGACGCCACGATCAATCCGTAACTCGGATCGACGTGAAACTTGTTGCGTTTTCTCGGCGTCGAGCAGCTCTACAAAATGGACGGAATGGATCATCATAAATAATCAATATGGACCCCACAAGTTGGGCCGAAGTTCAAAAACGGGAATAACAATTTCCTGTTTGAGTTGAAACTCCAAAATATGAAATTCCTTAGTTTTCTCTTGTTTTTCTTCCTGTCCATCTCCCGCAGGAAGGTGCGTGATCCACTCCCTCGATCATGGGGCTCTTCTCCTACATCAGACTTGGTTCAAGTCACGCCAAGTCGTAGAGATTTGATGAGCCATCATCTTGACTAGTTCTTCTGAGTCCAAGCTGAGTCAGGTTCAGTACTGAGTTTCCCAGTGAGTCAGCTTGAAATCTCAACAAGAAGGCCGAGTTTCGAGTCCAGTCCGCAAGTTTTGGAACTATGTTATTAGTTCATTGGTTGATTAGTTTATATTTCTGTAGGGTGTGTGCGAAGTTGGCCGTTGCTATTTGTTAAACACTTGAGTGGATATTTTAACAAAGAAGAAGAAGAAGAAGAAGAAGAAGAAGAAGAAGAAGAAGCTGTAAATCACCTACACGCTGATCTATCCAAGATCCAGCTATCAGATGTCACACGTGAATTAGTAGAGAGAAAAAAAAATAAAAATGAAGAAGGTAATAGCATGATAACGTAATTCTAAGAGAGAAGGAGAGAGAGATATTGCAGAACCCGAAATCCAGGGCTTCTTATTACATCAAACATGCCAAGGCCCAAGGCCCAAAACAAGTATTACAAGACGCTGACTTCAATCTATGATAAAAATAAAGGTCTATCGTTCATCCAAATATTATAAGCAACCAGAAAACTAAAGATAGTCTTTTATATATATATATATATATATATATATATATATATATATATATATATATATATATATATATATATATATATATATATATAAGAGGCCCTAGTATTTTAATAGCTGAGTCTCACACCGCTGAAATCATCTTGCATTTGTGGTTCAAAGTCCAAACCTCAGCAATCACCGCATATATTCGATACGAATCCCTTCAACGCTCGTATGGACTCCTGACCCACCTCTCGGCACCAAAGTCACCCAGATGTACTCATCTCCATCTGCCTCTAAATCTTCTAACAGTTCTGAAATCCCCATCTTAAGAGTGCCCTTTTTCTTCACCGTCGAATCTTCCGGATTCCTCACTATCCTTACACCACTGCGCATGTTAACGTAGGTCCCTGCAAACTCTCGAGACTCAGGACCTGTGGTAGTTTCATCAACCACATTGACATAGACATCAAACCTCACGAACTTGTCCTTCATAACATCAATACCATACACGACCAACACCTCTTCTTCTTCCTCTTTCTCTTTCTTGCTTCTGTGCCTCTTAGGCCTATAGACCTTGGTCCTTATGGTCGTCTCGAGGGTGCGCCCCTCCAGGCCAAAGTCTGGAGACCAGGTGCTGCTCGGCATTTGCAACCCGTTCTGGCTCTCTCTCATCTTCAATATTTCGCGTGCGATTTTGGGAGGAACGGATGGCTTAGGGCGCGCATTGAGCCAAGGAATGTCCACCTCCTCGTAAGTATACCTGAATTTAGTTATGTCCAAGGTATCACGTATCTTGACGCGGACAAGTTGGGCGTTCTCATCATGGAAGTAGAAGTAAGAGTCGAGCCACTCCGGGTCTTCAAATTCAGGGTGGATCCCTCTCATCCTCTTCCAGATCACCCACAGGCGGTCTATGTTTGAATGGTGAGCATAGAAGACAGGGTCACGTCCAGCAGAGTAGAATGCGCCCATGTCCTCCCTCTCATCATACTTATTGCTCCCAACCCAAGCGTGCATAGAATTGTGGGGAGTCAACTCAATTGTTCCTGGCTGATTGCAGTAGCCATCATCACCGAGTCCTAACTTGCAGCCCATGAAGAGCTCAGGCTTCTTTGCACCAGAAACCATTTGACTGTACATGTGGGCAAGGTTAACGGATATTTGTAACTCAGGAGGAACCCAGATATCGGTTTTGTTGCAGAAGAAGGTGAGGTCAGTGACTCGGGGTGGGAAGTGGGTGTGATCCCGCTCCGTATTAATGAAAGATCCATTCATATACATTTTCGGGAACATCATGCCTACTGGGGAATCCCAATTCCAATAAGGCAAAGCGAAGGTGTCATCTCCCATGATTTTGGCAAGTATCCGCTCATGGAAGTAGACCAACATGCGATGCCAAGGGAAGAAGAGCCAGGTGTTATGGATCTTTAAAACGGTGTTCGAATTTTCTTGGTTATAGGCCCCTGTGCAATAGATGCAGTGCATGTTTGCCTGGCGGTTAAAGCTACGTGGGTCGTCGTCGCTGAGTTTCCTCATGATTGACACGGCTCTCTCATACTTGGCGATATACTCTTCATCGATGTGTTGGATCGGTCGACGGATGCGCATTGGTGATGAAGGACTAGGGAACTGGAAATCTATGACAGACTCCTCCGATTCTCGTTTGGGGGGACAACAGTGGACTGGCCTATCGTCATCTGTCACTGACATGTGACAACTGCTTAGGTTAGCAACCACCACAAAGGTGCCGGTTTTCTTTGTCTCACTGCCGGCAGTAGTAGTGTCGATGCTGGAAAACCATCCTCCATTCACACCTAACACGGTGCTCCTGAGCCATTCGAATGTTGCAGATATGTAGACTGTAGGGCTCTTCTGTTCATCCCACCCTCTTAATTCTCTGTACATTCAAAAAGGAAATATTAAATGTAAGTCACAAGCAAGAGAGGATGCCCAAATATGACGGTTGATTAGCAGCATGAGAATTCGAACGAAGGCTATAATGATAATGACCATGATATGATATGATATGATATGATATGATACCAGTACAGGGATTTTTTAGCCATTGGATGCATTAAAAGAAGGCTTTGCTATTTTTAATGATGATTCCATTCACATGCATAGATTGATGGATTTGAGTGTATAAAAATTTGTTCATATAAATAAAAATGTATAAAAATCACAGCCTATTTGAATTGCAGTTTCTGTTGTAATTAATATAGTGCAATAGTGCAATAGTTACAATTTATTTATTATTTTTTTTTTTTAAGCAATAGTTAGAACTTAAGTCCCACTTAAATAAAAAAGAACTCATAAAACCAGGGTCATCAGCCCACACCTCAACATCAATGGAACGTGGGCCCAAAAGAACACTGGGATCTTGTGGATTCAAAAATTCTCTTGTGGATTCGAGAGCACCTTGTGAATTCAAGGTATTTTTCATCAAGGAAGATGGTGATCGACCTCAATACGTCTTTCCCTGCATCACTTTGGGACATGAGCTCAAAAACGAGACAATTGATAGCTCAAGTGGACCACAAAGTGGAGATTTAATGGCCAATGTTAGAGATATTCTTAAGAGCTGTAGAAATTTTGATCAAGCTGATATTTGTGTTTTCCCTCCATCCAGGTCTATATGACCTTAATGAACAGGTTGGATGACAAATAAACACCACGTTGGGCTATGACCTTAATGAACAGGTTGGATGACAAATAAACACCACGTTGGGCTCTATAAAGATTTCAACGGTTGATGTCATTATCACCATTGCTTCTTGTGGTGTGGTCCACTTAAGCCTTAGATCTGCCTCAATTTTGGGCTTATTTCCTAAATTGATTTGTTATAATAGATAAACATAGTTGATAAAATCCATACATGCATCATAGTGGGCCCCACAAAGCCCCTGACTGGACCTAGTCCATCTAGGCAGGTTTGGAAGCAATCCGCTTCCGTCTAACACAGGCCCCTCTCTCTCAAATAAATCCAATCCCACGTGGCACAACTTTCTCCTTTGCCTTCCCACTGCACATTCTAAGTCTCTTTTTTTTTATTATTATTATTATTTTTTTTTCATGGTATATGGCATCGTTTGTGTAAAATCTAGTCCGACAATCAAGTGCAAATCTAAATTTAGGCCCCTCAACCGATATTCAATAGCTCAGGTGAGCTACCTGAGAGGAATCATCACCTCTCAATAGCAATCCCTTGTCTATATTCCATCCAATATGTTCATTAGGTGCGTCTCACAAAGATGAAGGGACAATCCAAGAATAAGGTTGATCCAAAACCTTACTAGGTCGAACGACGTGAATTTGAAGGTTTAAATCATTATTTTACATTGTTCCCAATGGTGCGGCCCACCTGAGTTTAAGATGAGTTGACGCTTGGTCTGATGATGTCAGATCCTCACCACTATTCCAATGGCCAATTCAGCTAAAAAGCAAGGAGAATGGCCTTGGGAGAATGGCTTATATGAGACTAAGAGCTGAAATTAAGATCAACGACACCCTGGGAAGCAAACACAGTGGCTGATGACCTTGAGAAAATGGGAATCAGTATACAAGCCAAGCGCTTTTTCTCTAACAACTTAGATCTTCCTATGACGATTAGAGGTAACATTTACCATGATAAAGTAGGACTGAGAAATTCATGACACGGCAAAGGAGGGGCTGTTTAACAGCCTTGGCCTAGCTGCCTGTGGATATATGATAGGTAGATTCGGTGCTGTTTTTGTTGCCCGAGCTGATCCGAATCTGTATGTATCTCTTTTGTGAAAAAAAAACAGAAATGGTAAGCCAATTAAAAAAGAAAAAAAAAAAAAAAAAGAAAAGAAAAAAGAAAAAAAGAAAAGAAAAGAAAAGAAGCTAAAGCAAGGAGAATCATGAGGCACAAGGTAAAGACTGACTTAAACTAGCTACCATCATAGACACATGTCACATCACTGAAGCATGTGGCAAAATCTGTGGCTAGTTGTTGTCGGTGGTAAATTACGCACAAAAGAGAAAATAACTGCCAAATATACGTGGTGAAATGAAAGAGGTTATAGCCACATAGTCACTTGAAGGAGTGCCAATGACGTACGGCTGATTACAAATAAACAACTCCTATGCCTGGGAGAATGTAACAAGCTAATGTCATTTGGTGGCCTAAATGGTTATTCACACATAAAAAACTGGAGAAGTTGCTTAGAAAACTCTCGGACAACTACTCCGAATCACCTATAAATAGAGGACTGCAAGGAGGATTAGTTATAGTTAATTTTAATTCAATTTAGCTCTTCTTTAATGCTCATCAATTTTCAAGCCAGTTTTTTTACCGAGCCTGGCTCACCTGAGCTTGTGCATAGGTCAATACATTTCACAAATGCTACAGTGAGAGATCTTATATAAGCTCATTTCATTCTTTCCATCTATTCCATGTAAGAGATAAATCATTTTTTTCCACTTTTTTTTTTTTTATTATTGGAAATGTTTCCACAATTCTTAGTCCCATGATTTGTCTTGACACTTGGGTTAACACGAGGTCAAAAGGAGTTCTATTCCACTTGAGCTGCAGTCCGCTGTCGCACGCTCAACACAACACGCGTGGTGTACGATTAAATTTAAGTCGAATATGAAGGTGCTGTGGACAAAACGCGTGGCATTCTCTCTCTCGTTCTCACCGTAGAAACCAAAGATAACGCCTATTAAAATAAAAGTTATATGGGCCACAACTCAATGAAACAATGTAAAATCATGGTCAACAACTCTTTTAGGGGCCCACCTGAGTTTTGAAAAAGCCTGATTTTTTTTTTTTCGTGTCCTTTGATCCTATTGGTGCACTTCCCATGAATGGATTAGGTGAGACCCTGGCCTCACCCAAGATGGTGCAGCTTTTACCGTGGGGTTACCATGGGGCCCACCTTGATTTATGTGTTATGTATCTATGCCATTCATCTGTTTTTCCATATCATTTTATGACATTATCTGAAAAATGAAGCAATCTAATTGTCAGTAGGTGCCATCATAGGAAACAGACCATTAATCAGCCACAAAAGTTTTAGATCAAGCTGATATTTGGTTTTTCCCTTCATCCATGCTAATCTGACCCTATCAACAGATTGGATGGTAAATAAACACTACAAAAATATTAAAGCGCGCGATAAGAAGTTTTTAATGGTAGAACTGTCATCATCCGAAAAATGAAGCATATCCAATTATCAAGTGGACCATACCAAAAATATCAGCCTAATCCAAAACTTTTGGGGTCCTCAAGAACTTTTCAAGTGTGTGTTCAATTTTCACCATTTTCATGTGGCGTGGTCCACTTAATCTTTGGATCTACCTCAGTTTTTTGCTCTAGCACTAAAATGAGTCCCGGGAAGGGATGAACAGTCGGATCTTTTACATACATTACAGTGGCCCCACTATTCTTTAGCATTTTTTACCTGGTGTTTAGAGACAAAGTGTGTCTGTCAACACAACCTTGGGAAGGGTGCAGTAAATACAGATGAAAATAAGTAATGCTCATTTCTGATGTGTTCTGATGAAATTAAAAATCAAACAGGCCTTAAGCTTAAGCTGAACTGAAAAAGAAAAATAAAAGAACAATGGTAAAGAAATTAAGGATGATGAAAGACATACCCATCTATATGGGAGCCAGGTAAGAGTACTAGTGTTGCAGAGAAGCCAATGCCCACCAAAATGAAGGCGAGCAGGACCGTTGAGAACCGCAGCTTTGCTCCCATGATAGAAGCTGAACCCTCACTTGGGTCCTGCAGCTTTGCTCCCAGGATCCAAGCTTCACCCTCACTTGGTTGAGATGAGAATGTGCTGAGAGGAAATGAATGACCTTCTTGTTATATGGGTCGTGAGGATCGTCTACGGAATAGTACAATTTCAATGCCGTGTATTCTCATTAGTCCACGTCATAGACGTCAGCTCACACAACAAGACGATTTCCTCTCTCACTTGTGTATTGCGTGTTACACAACCCCACTTTTACCGTGTCTGTGGGCCTCACCATAATTTCTGTTATATCTGCACCGTCCATCAATTATGCTGAAACCTTCCTAAGATCTACTGTGAGTTTTATTTGCCATCTAACCTCTTGATAAGGTCACTAAGACCTTGATGAAGGGAAAACACAAACATGAACTTGATCAGAGCCATCTGTGGCCCCAAGAAGTTTTCAATGGTAGGTGTTCAATTCCCACTCTTTCCTATCGTGTGAACCATTTGAGCCTTGGATCTGACTCGTTTGAGGCCTCGTGACTAAAAGGTATAAAAAAAAAATAGATGGACGGTGTGGATCTAATACATACATCATGATGGGCAGCAAGGAGTGACGTGGGAAATTTATGTGGGCCATGATGATTTATTTCTTAGATCCACACCATCCATATATTTTTTCAGACATTTCCAGGTTATAAGCCTAAAAATAAGGAAGATCCAAAGCTCAAGTGGAACACACCATAGAAAACAGTGGAATTGATGCTACCATTGAAAACTTCTTAAGGCCACGGACGGTTGTTTTGTACCTTCATCCAGGTATGGGTGGCCTTTTGAACTAGTTAGATGTGATAAAGCCTCACCCTTGACCCTGGGTAGGTTTCAACCGCAGTTTGTGTAATCCCCACTGCTTTCTTTGGTGTGGTCCACTTGAGCTTTGGATGTACCTCATTTTTGGAATCATCCTCTAAACCTTTCTAAAAAAATTGATGGACGGTGTGAATGTAACACCGCAGGAAACAGTGTGAATTGCACGTCTGTCATTGAAAAATTCTGGGGGGCCACGGATAGAAACAGAAAGGGCTGAACTAGTTAAGAAGGCTGCATATGTGCATTAAATGTGAACTACTTAGGCAGACACGCGATGCCTTGAGCAACCTAGTTTGTCGATCAAATGACCTCCACAGTGGGAACCATTTGATGTGTAGCTCAGATCTGTCCCACAAGATTGTTGGATGTAGAGGTGCGTGTGGGCTTAGCAAAATCTGCATCTATGCATTTGATATTGTACTGGACCTTAGTTTGCTAGTTTGCAGCAATCACTATAAGTTTGAATTTTATTTATTTATTTATTTTTTTTATTTATTTATTTTTTTTTTTTTTTTTTTTGAGCTTTTTGCTAATATGTAGTACGTACCCGAGTTTCGTGGGGGTCATCATCACCGCAGTTTCCCGTGGCGTGGTCTACTTGAGCCTTGGATGTGCCTCATTTTTGGGCTTATACCCTTAAATGATATGGTCAAATGGATATGGAAGGTGTAGACAAATCCATTCGTCATGTTGAGTCCCCCAGACCCCAGCCTATGCCGAGCTCGGAAAAAGTGGGGTAGGAGCGGATTAGGTGCGACCCGCCTCACCTAAGAGGGTAAGGCCCTTACTGTGGGGTCTACCTTGATGTTTGTACTCTATATCTACTCCGTTCGTTCATCGGTTTTTCCATATCATTTTAGGGTGTTCAATCACCACTGTAGAATACAGTATGGTCCACCTGATATTTGGATTTTTTTTTCTTTGTGCTCATGACATGAATGATATGGAAAAACAACGTGGATACAGAATAAATACCGGAGCAGATTAGTTGTTACCCGGGTTATGGCTCGGGGGTGTTACCACAACTGTGTGGGGCCCACCTTACTGTATTTTTTACATATCAATGCCATCCATTTATTTTTCCTTCTCAGGTGGACTATACTACTAGAAACAGTGATGATTGATCATTAAAAACTTTTTATCAGGCCACAAAAGTTTTGGATCAAGCCAATCTATGTATTTGTCCCTCCATTCAAATCTTCTTACATTGTCAACAAGTTGGATGGGAAATAAACATTATGAAGACGTTACCATGGGCCCTTTTAAAATTTTAATGGCGACGCACTCAATCACGACTGTTTCTTGTGGTGTGGCGTAGTCCACTTGAGATTTAAATCTGCTTAATTTTTGGGACCACGCACTAAAATGAGCTGGAGAAATGGATGTACAGTGTGATATACAGCACATCATCAAGGTGGGCCTACGGTAAGGGCAACACCTAATCCGCACCCAATAAATAAATCAATGTGGCCCCACTACAAGGGTCACGCTCTCTGAGGTGAGGCCGGGTTACACCTAATCAGCATTCCTTTTAGGTAGGGCTGTCAACGGGTCGGATACGGGCCGGATCAGTGATGATCCGTATCCGACCCGATTAAGGATATATCCGACCCGAATTCGATTCGGATCACAAGTATATGATCCGAACCCGACCCGTTTAAATTTTTCGAAATCCGTTTCCGATCCGATTATGATCCGACCGGATATCCGAGAGAGAGAGAGAGAGAGAGAGAGAGAGAGATACTTGTCTATTTTTATTTTATTTTATTTATTTATTTTATCGGGTCGGATCATTAACGGGCCGGATCAAGGTTGATCTGAATCCGACCCGAATATTAAACGGATCATCTTTGGATATCCGTATCCGACCCGATTATCCGATTATTGATCCGAATCCGATTAAATCGGATCGGATACAGATCAGATACGGATCAAGATCTGTGCCATTGACAACCCTACTTTTAGGGCTTGCTTGTTTCATCGGTGAGAAAAATGGGTCATAACTCATAATGACGAATATCCATCATTTGGTAGGGCTGTAATGGGTTACACCTAATCAGCATTCCTTTTAGGGCTTGCTTGTTTCATCGGTGAGAAAAATGGGTCATAACTCATAATGACGAATATCCATCGTTTGGTAGGGCTGTAATTACAGCCATTTCGAAATTCCAAATAACCTTTCATTGCAAACATAAAATCGTCTTGTAAATATCAAAGTTATAGGGGAGAAATCTCTCTTGTATCCGGCTCCCACCGACATGACGGGGTGGAAAAGCATGTGTCTCGCAGGAGCAATTGGTGTCTCATGCACCTACATACGTGGGGCTTGTAAATAACCAACCCAAGCATTCCTCTACTACCCTCGCCAGCTACTTCTGTTCCAAAGGCTGAGTAGATACCTTCTCTGTCTCTAACCTCTATTGCCATGCATTCCTCTGTTACCATCGCCAGTTCTCCTACTTTTATAGAAAAATCTCAAACAGTCACAAAACAGACAGAAAACGGTCTCTTCGATTGGGTCGAAACCCCTTTCGATAGCATCAAAAATTCTTCGATGGGGTCGAAACCCTATTTCGATGGCATCGAAATATGTCCAAAGAGTTTTTCTTAGTTGCTGGACATCCAATTTCGATGACATCGAAAAATCCATTTCGATGGTCGAAAGGATGTTTGATGGGGTCAAAGAGTATCCAAAGAGTTTACATTTTGCTGGACATATTTGATGACTCGAAAATGATTTCGATGGCATCGAAGACTAATCGAAATGTATTTCGATGATATCGAAGCGCAATCGAAAAATGTTGTTTGAGCCAGATTAATAACAACAGCTTCCACCTCTTTAATTAACCTAATTTATTATGTTTTTCTATATGATCTAAGGCTAATGAAGATGACTAAGAGTTTTTCTAGTTGGTCCAAATCATCTAAGAAGTTTTAGGTGTTTTTGTTCAAAGGGTTAGGGTCACCAAGGCATCTCATTTACCTGTTCTTCTTCCTTGATGCTTCTGGTCTATTTGAATTTTCGGTCTTCAACTTGCCAAGGCTCAACCGACATTACAACCCAAGGACACACGTGATTGACAAATAAGGTGCACTAGTATACCATAGAAAAGTGCACTAACAAGTAAGACCTTGGTCGATCCGAGACCTCCCCTAACAAGGAACATGCAGATATGTGTGGGGCCCCACCATGATGTATTTGTTTATCCACACTGTCCATCCCTTTACTCATATCATTTTAGGGCCTGTTTATTTTGTTGTAAATGTAAGTAAAAGGGTGTAAATGAATAACCATTGCAAATGTTAGATGTTTGATTGAGACGGTAAATACATGCTATTTCCTCCTTGCAAAAGATGTTCGACATCCATTCGTGGGCCCCAATGTGATGTCTCTGACATATCTACATCGTTGATCCATTTTATCGAAACATTATAGGACATGAATAAAAAAATAAAGCAAATTCGAAGTTCAAATGGCCTACACCATTGGAAATCGTGGTCATAAAAAGTTCTTAATGATAGTCTTTTAACTCACTTTTCGTGTGTCGTGGTCCACTTGAGCTTTGGCTATGCTTCAATTTTTAGCCTACACCATAAAATTGTGCCACAAAATGGATGGATTGCATGGATAAGCCACATTACATCACAATGGGCCCACATGAAATTTGCACCTTTCTTGATTTTAGTATTAAAAAAGCAACCTGTCATCCTTGATGTGTGGGAATTACATTGGTAAGTAATTATTACCCAATTACCAGGATTTACCCTCGTAAATTGGAAAACAATTATGCCCTATTAACCCAAAAATAAATTATATCCAAAGATCAAGTGGAACACGCTACATGAAACAGTAGGAATTTATCGGCTACTGTAGAAAAATTCTTGGACATACGGAAGTTTTGCATTAAGCTGATATCTGTGTTTTCCCCTCGTACATATCTGTGTAACATTAGGAACATGTTAGATGACAAATAATATCACTGGGCCTTAGGAAAGTTTCAACGGTAGAAATCATTATTCTCACTTTTTCCTGTAGCGTGGTCCAGTTGAGATTTGGATATGTTTCAATTTTGCACTCGACCCCTAAAATGGGCTGGAAAAACAGATGGACGGCGTGGATAAACTAAAACGTGTATTCACAATGGTCCCAACCGAGTTTACTGAGTATGAGTGCGTACAGAGTAACTGAGTAGGCAATCCGATTTCCACACGTGAGTGGTAAAGGACAAAATGTCAGGAGTTGTCTGCAGGCACCGACCAAATCAAGGATAGGCCAGCATTCGTATTCAAATATCCAATGTGCACTAATCGGGCGCTCAAAGGGTAAGGCTACCACGGACAGTACGTGGGCAAGCTCCCACGACCGGCTCGTGGGAAGGCTCCCACGGGCGGTACGTGGGCACCAGGCAAATCAATGACAGACATTCATGTTCCACGTGCCCAATTGGGTCGCTGTCAGGCTAGCTAGCAGTGCATCTACCTTGGAGCCATGCATTGATACCCAATCATAAATTACACTTATATATATATATATATATATATATATATATATATATATATATATATATATATATATATATATATCAGAAAAATATTATTAATAAAACAGTAAAGGCTATATACAAGGGATTTGGTCAAGCAAAAGGAAACAAAAATGCCCTGGCCTGCCTTTTTTTTTTTTTTTTTTTTTTTTTTTTTTTTGAAAAAACCAAGCGAGGCCATCAATATTAGTAGAAAGGAAAAAGGGAACAGGAGGATTCGGGCAAGCCACACAAAAAGATTGGACCACGCCTATCATATAACCAACAAATTAGACATGAAACTAACTACGGCAGCATCCTCGTGTTAATCTAGTTATTGTTTTATATACTAAGCGCTTTCTTGTTTAACTACCTGCTCAATTTCATGTCTATTTTATTTTATTTTATTTTATTTTTGAAAAAAAAGTTTGAAGTGCGCTACCTCTAACTTTGTTGCAGGTGCTTGATTCCTTGTCTGTTATTTAACTTGTAACAATTTGGGACGTGGTATTTACTAGCAGATATAAATCTCAGTAATTCTGCAGGCTGAAGTGTGAGGGGCTTCCATGAAAGGTCTGAAATCCCTACCCTTTGAATCCATTGGAGGGGAAGGTGGAGACGTCTTTCTTCTCTAGATTATTCTTAAAAGGCCTATCTTGACTTTGCAGCTGGTCAGAGGCTCTTGCAAGTGGAGTCCTGTATATCAGGACTTTGTCTGTGCTGAAAATGCAAGGTTGCTTAACTTCTTTTTTACTTACCATGCATGAAACTTCCCTCTGAATAATTCATGATGATTAGCATTGTATTTTTTCTTTCTTGTACTTTATATCAGATTGGGAAAGTTTGAATTATTTTTTTCTTTCCCTTTATGTCAGATTGGGAAAGTCCAACTAGTTCGTAAGTAATAATGGGTACATCGTAGTGTCATGACTCAAAATTCAAGAACCGAGTACACAACTGGAGTCCTGAATCCCGCAGTGCGTCTGAAACATAATACAACTAGATAATTCAAATTTCTCATTTTCAAGAAAAAACTACCAGCATTCAAAATTTATCTAATGTAAAGGTTTCTAAGTGGGATTGCATAATAAGGGCCAATTTGATTTTTTGGTTCAACTGCAATTAACTTATAAATGGGTAATAATTGTCTACCTTGGTAATTACTGCATCTTTCCTAACATAGACAGTGACACACACTTTTTTTTTAATATTAAAATTGAGAAATTTGTGAAATAAATGTGGGGCTCACCATGATATATATGGCTTATCCACATCGCCCATTTGTATTGCTAGCTAAATTTAGGGCGTGAGTAAAAAAATGAGGCAGATCCAAAGCTCACCATGGGAAACACAGGGGGAATTGAACGCTTACCATTAAAAACTTCTTTGGGCCCCTAAAAGATTTGGATCAAGCTGACATTTATGTTTTCCCCTTATCCATGTTTGTGTGACCCTATGAATCAGTTAGAGCCTCAATGTATATGGAGTTGTAGTGTCTTCTAATATACTAAAAAGACATCATATAGCCCAAGAACCGAATGCCCTTTCTATAACCAAAGTGTTCTAGAAAATGGCTAGTTAATTAACGGCACTTCGATAGGATCGAACTGCCCTTCGATGGGATCGAATTGTCGTTTGATGGAACTGAAGAATTGTCCAGAGAGCTCAAATGGTTGCTGGACAGAATGTTTGATGGATCTAACCAGGGTCTTCTATGAGATCGAACTCTTTTATCGACAGGGACTTCGATCAGATTGAAGTACACTCAGAAATTTGTTGTTTGGACTATTTGGTTTACAATAGCTTGTATCTCTTTATTAACCTTAATTATCATATTTACATGAGTTTTCTAAGGCCAAGGAAGATGACTAAGGGTTTACCTATTAAGTTCAAGTCATTTAGAGGCTAAGTTATTTTTTGTTCTAAGGTTAGCGTTACCAAGACACCTCTGATTTACCTGTTTCTTCACTCATTGATGCTTCTTATCTTCATGTGTCTTCAGTCTTTAGGTTCCAAGGGTTCATCCGACTGACTAACAAATAAGGTGCACTAACAATCTCCCCCTTTGTCAATTACGTGACAAAAACCTAACTTAGGCCATGTTATGGTTCATACAATGATACATAAAATAAATAAATATTATATGTCAATTAAAAATTTACAACCCAAATACACTAAGACATGTAATTATTCTTGCATTTCTCCCCCTCAAATGCTTCTCCTAAGTTGATCAATTCTCTACAACAACAAATAGATCTTGCAAAACAGAATACAACTTATTTTAGTAAGATTTGATCTTTGTCCCCCCCTTTGTCAGTATTTAACAAAGAGTAAATTTCATAAAATAATACATAATATACCAAGAATATCAGGATTATGAAATACTTTATATATATATATATATATATATATATATATATATATATATATATATATATATATATATATATATATATATATATATATATATATATCAATTAAGCATATACTAACAAGAGAATGTAAATGGTGCATATGATCAATAAAAACATGGACCAAGCTGTTGGAGAGCCTTCAAACTATGTGCGTGGATTAGGTGCTCAGACTGGTTGGCCCAGATGCATGAGAGGGCAGCTGGACGATTTTCTGTGTGCCCAGATCGGTCGGGCGACCAGTCTACAGAGGGCTCCAACCGGTCGGCTACGAGGTAGCGTGAATGGGTCTGTGTGAAACCTTTTGGACTGTTACTGTGCAAGGTGCGACCGGTCGGGTGATCGGTCAACTGTGCGCATGGGTTTCTTGCACAGCTCGCAGTACTGCGCAAGATGTTTTTATTTCGGGTGTTTTTCCTATTTAAGAAGTTGTAATCCCGACTTAGATGGAATCCTAAGGTGTCCAAGGTTTCTTACTTACATTAGGAAGAGGAAAAAGTGATTTGTGAGGGTGAGAGCTTGGGTTTTCTCTATTTATTCCTTGCTTGTGGGCTGTCAATCTCTGTAATCTTCTGTTATTCACAGTGGATCGCTTTGTGCCATGGGTTTTTACCCGTTAAGGAGTTTTTCCACGTAAATTCGGATTCTCTTGTGGTGAATGCTTGTGTGTGATTGATTTCATTGTGTTTCTCATTTGATCACGAATTGCTCCACGCGTTTTGGCTTCCGCTTTTGCTGCCAGTTTTCCCAACACAAGTAACACATGATCCTTCAAAGATATAAGTATCTAGCAAAGATGATCATGCATAATTTAGAAAACTAAATATACAAAGATTAAAACCTATGTTAAACTATAAACTAGGCCAATGAGGCTAGTTCCTCGGATTTACCTAAGATTTCAAACCTGATTACCCTTACTAAGATATTCTTAATTGGCTCAAGCTTAGGAGAACGTAAGGACAAAAATCCTGTGGACGGTGATCCAAGGATTCATCATTTATAGGAGAGAATGAAAGCTCTCCACCAGGAGGGATAAAAGATGATGTAAGGGCTGCACGCTTCCCTCAACCATTTTGCGAATGTGCCAATTCTGTCATGTGTCCAAAGGCAATGTCAGTATTTGACAAAGAGTAAATTTCATAAAATAATACATAATATACCAAGAATATCGGGATTATAAAATACTTATATATATATATATATATATATATATATATATCAATTAAGCATATACTAACAAGAGAATGTAAATGGTGCATATGATCAATAAAAACATGGACCAAGCTGTTGGAGAGCCTTCAAACTATGTGCGTGGATTAGGTGCTCAGACTGGTTGGGCCACTGGTCTGGCAGTTTGGCCCAGATGCACGAGAGGGCTGCTGGACGATTTTCTGTGTGCCCAGACCGGTCGGGCGACTGGTCTACAGAGGGCTCCAACCGGTCGGCTGCGAGGTAGCGTGAACGGGTCAGTGTGAAATCTTTTGGACTGTTGCTGTGCAAGGTGTGACCGTTCGGGTGATCGGTCGACTGTGCGCATGGGTTTCTTGCACAGCTCGCAGTACTGCGCAAGATGTTTTTATTTCGGGTGTTTTGCCTATTTAAGAAGTTGTAATCTCGACTCCTAATGGAATCCTAAGGTGTCCAAGGTTTCTTATTTACATTAGGAAGAGGGGAGAGTGATTTGTGAGGGTGAGAGCTTGGGTTTTCTCTATTTATTCCATGCTTGTGGGCTGTCAATCTTTGTAATATTCTGTTATTCATAGTGGATCGCTTTGTGCCATAGTTTTTTACCCGTTATGGAGTTTTTCCACATAAATTTGGATTCTCTTGTGATGAATGCTTGTGTGTGATTGATTTCATTGTGTTTCTCGTTTGATCTCGAATTGCTCCACGCGTTTCGGCTTCCGCTTCTGCTGCCGGTTTTCCTAACACAAGTAACACATGATCCTTCAAAGATATAAGTATCTAGCAAAGATGATCATGCATAATTTAGAAAACTAAATATACAAAGATTAAAACCCATGTTAAACTATAAACTAGGCCAATGAGGCTAGTTCCTCGGATTTACCTAAGATTTCAAACCTGATTACCCTTACTAAGATATTCTTAAATGGCTTAAGCTTAGGAGAACGTAAGGACAAAAATCTTGTGGACGGTGATCCAAGGATTCATCATTTATAGGAGAGAATGAAAGCTCTCCACCAGGAGGGATAAAAGATGATGTAAGGGCTGCACGCTTCCCTCAACCATTTTGCGAATGTGCCAATTCTATCATGTGTCCAAAGGCAATGTCAGTATTTGACAAAGAGTAAATTTCATAAAATAATACATAATATACCAAGAATATCAGGATTATAAAATACTTTATATATATATATATATATATATATATATATATATATATATATATATATATATATATATATATATATATATATATATATATCAATTAAGCATATACTAACAAGTGAATGTAAATGGTGCATATGATCAATAAAAACATGGACCAAGCTGTTGGAGAGCCTTCAAACTATGTGCGTGGATTAGGTGCTCAGACTGGTTGGGCCACTGGTCTGGCAGTTTGGCCCAGATGCACGAGAGGGCTGCTGGACGATTTTCTGTGTGCCCAGGCCGGTCGGGCGACCGGTCTACAGAGGGCTCCAACCGGTCGGCTACGAGGTAGCGTGAACGGGTCTGTGTCAAATCTTTTGGACTGTTGCTGTGCAAGGTGCGACCGGTCGGGTGATCGGTCGACTGTGCGCATGGGTTTCTTGCACAGCTCGCAGTACTGCGTAAGTTGTTTTTATTTCGGGTGTTTTGCCTATTTAAGAAGTTGTAATCCCGACTTAGATGGAATCCTAAGGTGTCCAAGGTTTCTTATTTACATTAGGAAGAGGGGAGACTGATTTGTGAGGGTGAGAGCTTGGGTTTTCTCTATTTATTCCTTGCTTGTGGGCTGTCAATCTCTGTAATCTTCTGTTATTCACAGTGGATCGCTTTGTGCCATGGTTTTTTACCCGTTAAGGAGTTTTTCCACGTAAATTCGGATTCTCTTGTGGTGAATGCTTGTGTGTGATTGATTTCATTGTGTTTCTCGTTTGATCTCGAATTGCTCTACGCGTTTCGGCTTCCGCTTCTGCTGCCGGTTTTCCCAACACAAGTAACACATGATCCTTCAAAGATATAAGTATCTAGCAAAGATGATCATGCATAATTTAGAAACTAAATATACAATGATTAAAACCTATGTTAAACTATAAACTAGGCCAATGAGGCTAGTTCCTTGGATTTACCTAAGATTTCAAACCTGATTACCCTTACTAAGATATTCTTAATTGGCTCAAGCTTAAGAGAACGTTAGGACAAAAATCCTGTGGACGATGATCCAAGGATTCATCATTTATAGGAGAGAATGAAAGCTCTCCATCGGGAGGGATAAAAGATGGTGTAAGGGCTGCACGCTTCCCTCAACCATTTTGCGAATGTGCCAATTCTGTCATGTGTCCAAAGGCAATGTTCAGCTCTCGACAATGGAACACGGAGATACAGTCGAGCAATCACGCTTTGCATGTCAACCCTTAACGATGGACATATTTTTCTTCTCTGGCTCACCCCCCCCCCCCCCCCCCCCCCCCAAATTGGAAGGCTCAACTCATGGCCGAGGAGAAAGAGCAGCTCTATGCTACAAGTTAAGCTAAGGGCGGTACCCAAGCACCAAGAGAGTTGCCCACGGTTGGTCGCCAAGCCTCCATAAGAGCCACTCTTGTGTATTCGCAGGCCCTTTCAACTGAAGAGAGTGGCAAGGCTAGAACGGTTGTAGTTGCCTCGTCTGAGGCCAGAATGACCATAGTTGCCACATCCACTTCTTCTCTCTTGGACGCAGAAGCTGTCGACTTGACGGTTAAGGCAGAGCCGAGACCTGGAGAGGCTGGAGCATCAGAGAGGTCAGCTCTTCAAGCCCCCCAAGCTCCCCAGCCCTCACGCCGCCAGGCTGAGATCCCGCCTTACTTGTACAACTTCTGCAAGTGGACGTACAAGAGCATCTCCAAACCCAAGGTTGATGCTTTTTTAAGGGTCCGGAGGATCAAATCTTTGAGGCGATGGCATTTAATTGTGTCGAGGTGAGGTCTTCTCAGTCATCCAATTCCTTTAACTGGTTTTTGGAACTTTGTTTAAAAATCTAACCCATGCTTCTCTATGACAGGTCGCCTTTGGTTGCATTGCCCTTAAGGACTCCATGACCCAGGCCAAGGGAATTATCTCCGGGCTTGAGGGAGTGGTGAGCGAGTCCCAGAAGGAGATCGAGGAGGCAAGAAGAGCGGCCAAAATGATCGCGAAGGTGGCCGACAAGAGGGAGAGGGAGCACGTAGTTGTACGAGCCGAATTGTCAGCTAAGGAGGAGCTGGCAGCTAAGAAGGCCGAGCTGTCGACCAAGGAGGCCTAGTTTAATCGGGTCTCTGGGGAGGGTCACTCGTTGCTGGATGCAGAGTAAAAGAAGCTGGTTGTTGTTCAACCATAGCTCGAGGAGAAGACGTCCAAGGCTGACGAGATGTTCGACTTCGGGTACGAGAAGTGCCAGCTTAATATTCTGGATCAACACTCAGAGTGCTACCTCTCCTTCTTAGATGTCGTGCCTGCTAACAAGGAGGCTCAGGCTGAGCCGACCTAGGAAGATGCTCCGTACACTGGTGAAGCTACCACTAAGGTTGGAACTTCTTATGCTGGGACTTCCTTGGTTGAGCCCTCTCAAGCCCTAGCTCTCCCCCCCTCGACTAACACTGCCGAGGCCTAAGGTCTTTTTTTCTTTTTATTTTGCTAAGTTCCTGTCTAAGTCGGGCTTTGAAACTTTATACTTTTGTTTGTTTGATCTTGCCTTGGTTTAGGGCTTTGAAACTTTTTATTTTTGCTTCTTGATGATGATCACCCCTATTGGGGTTTTTCATTTGAATGATAATGGTTCCCCTATTGGGGCTTTGATATTCCATGCATCATTTCTGCTGCCAATCACTTGTGCATATGCATTATATTTGTGTACTTCTATGTTAGATGCTTGTGTGATGGCTTGTATTCCCCCCCCCCCCCCCCCCCACTCCGAGGCCAAGCAGAGATCTGATTGGTTGTGGGAGTATGAAAATTCTGTTGGATGGCCCGATTTGAGGTCTCCATTGCCTTGTAAGGCATCTGCCTCATGGGCTAATGTGCGACCTAACTAAGGCGTGATTTTTATAGGTGGCCGTTTCCAACCCTCTTTCTGCTCGAACCATAAGATGCCTATTTTTTGGGCCTTAACCCTATTTGGTCATTTTTGTGATTATTGAGCTAAGTTGAAAGTATGAGTTTATATTTATTGATTTTGTAAAATCAACTTATAAGAATTTTGGTGCTCATACTGCGCTTATTGTAGAATAAAACCCTTGTAGATTTTTGTAAATAAGCTGAGGTGATCACAAATATTAGTAGATCTTCATATGCACAGTGTTCCATGGGTGAGGGAGAGGCTGACCTTTCATGTCTTCCAACCAGTATGTTCCTGGCTGAGCTGAGCTAATGACTTTATATGGACCTTCCTAGTTCGGACCTAGCGGTCCTAAGCTTTTCTCTTTAGTCTCCTTTGATATTTCTCTTAGGACGAGGTCTCCCATTCTGAAGCTCATTTTTTGTACTCTGGAGTTGTAATATTTCGCCACTCTCTACTGATAAGTGGCCATTTTCACCCGAGATTTTTCTCTGACTTCTTCCAATGGGTTGAGACTAAGTCTTAGTTGGCCGTCATTATCCTCAGCTGGAAGCGCTCAATTCGGTGAGATGGCATCCTAACCTCAACTAGAACCACTGCCTAGGCTCTGAAGGCTAGATTGAATGGTGTTTCTCCTGTCATCGACTGAGTTGTGGTCCGGTATACCCAGAGCACATTTGGTAGCTCTTTAGTCCACATGCCTTTACACTGGCTGACCTTCATTTTGAGATGTCTCTTGATGATTTTACTAATGGCCTCAACCTGACCATTCGTTTATGAATGATGAGGAGAAGAAGAGGCATTTCGTATGCTGAGCTAGTGGAACTGGACATGTGCATTAATATAATGATACGAGATGGTATGTGGAACTGGACATGTGCATTACATGCACCTTCACTAATGTATCGTTCTAACTTCCAGGAGGATCTCTCCTAAAGACTGGTAGGTACTTAAGTACCCGGTGTCCTGAGGACCATCTTGGATGCTCACGCAATAGGGGAAGCTTGCCCTAAGGTTAGATGTCGGCACTAGAAGGGTTGATGTGGGTTGATGCAGTCCAACTCAAGCAAGTTAATGCGTTTTCCACTTGATCCATGCATCATGCATACATGACATCTTTACATATCATTTAGCACTACTAAATATGGATTGTTGTTTCCTATTTTAATTGTTATGCGTATGAACTATGATGAGTTGGCTCACTAGTCTTTCCAGCTGACGATTGTGGATTAAACATATACAAATGGTAAAGAAGTTGATCTCTCAAAAACTGACCATGGGAATGAACTTGCACCCATGAAGGAAACACGGAATAACTGACACTACTTAACTGAGGAAGAAGTGACAACTTTGAACTAAGAAGCATAGACTTTGATAATTGATAGTTGTTTTTCATTTTTTTTTTTAGTTGATAACATTTGAATAAGTTACAAATGGGTGGACCTTGATGTAGCTTTCAAGTTTATTAAAGTGATTGATGATTAATGGTTGATTGATGATTTTGAACTTAGTATGTATCATTTTTTACCTCAATAACAGTTAGACACTTGAATAAAGTGCACTTGTGCATAAGTCATATCCCGTAATCTGAGCTTGAGGATGCACTTGTGCATAAGTCATACCCCGTAACCTGAGCTTGAGGGTGCACACTCTATGTCCGAATTTTGGAGCGTGACAAAATGGTATCAGAGAGAGACTTTCTTTAAAACTTAGAGTGACCTGTAGGTTATGTTCCCCACACTCAAATGCATAATTGGTAAACCCCTGAAATTAGAAATATAACCCTTATGACCTCTCTTATTGTTTTTGTGTGTTATGAAGAAATTAGAAACTGAAATTTAGGAATCTGTACATGTTGATGCATCAAACAAGAATTTAGAAATCAAATTTGAATGTTTCTTGCACTCTAAATTAAATCCATTTCTATTAGTTATAATTATAAAGACATTTTTGGGACATTAAAACCTTTAATATTCTGATGGACAACAGAAAATACTTCACTTGTAAAATTCATAACTATAAAAGTACAACTCCAATCGAGCTGATTTAAAAGGGCGATCGTAGATAAACTATTTTAATTTAAAATGAAAATAATTAGAAAATACAAATTCGATATTCACTATGCTGATTTGAAGAGTTTGGGCAGATTGGTCAGAATTTGTTTAGTTCTGGACATGTCTGAATGCGAGTATTTTAGAAATTTATGTAGGTGGCAGATTGTAATAAAATTTTATAGAAATATTTTATACTTGCAGTAAAGTCCTCAGAAAAACTTTGGATAAAATCTGAAATTTTAAAATATGTATAAGAGTGGCTGGAACAGCAGCCAACAATAGTAAGCTGGTCTGTCAACTGCGATGTTCTGCCAATTTGATTGATAAAGTGCCTTTTCATAATTTTTCCTTGTTTCTGAAGCGGAGTTACCCTAATTATACTTAATATAAATATAAAGCAAACACGCAATGAAAAGAATAATAATAAAATATATTTTTCCTATTGGTTGTGGTGTTAAAAAAAAAACTTAGTGATTTAGCACTTAGGGTGCCCATGTTGATGTGATGTGTGCAAAACTTAGAAAATCTAGTTCTAATGTCTCTAAATGAGTGAAACTATGATAGAAATTTTTTAAGGGGGGTAGATGGTGAAAACCTACAATTCCATAATTAGTTATATATATATATATATATATATATATATATATATATATATATATATATACTTGTATACGTAAGAACGTATTTCATGAGTAATATGATGATTATTCTAATTTAAAATATTATTATTTTTTACTCTACTTAGGTATTCAAATATCGAGGATGAGATTGTTTTAAGAGGGGTAGAATGTAACAACCTAGAATTTTAGGTGCGAATTTACCTATTTACGAGAACGTGTGATTGCATTTGTTCAGTTGTCCACTTGTAGATCCGTTAAATTTTAAGTGTAGATATGTAGTCTGGCTTGAATTTAAATCAAAAGGAGTAATTTTCATCCATAAAGTAAGTCATCTGACCATTAATTATTAGGACAAATCATTGATACCTTAATGTTCTCACTCTTTTACTAAAACCAACCGTAGAAATAAGCTATCACCATCAGATGAAGACATCTGACCGTCCATTTTGAGTTTGGACCTCCCAGTCATAGCAAACAAACTATCTAATCTTCACATCCATCCATACACGTATCAGATTTAGAACACGACTCGTTTGTCTTGTTCATCACTTAGAAATAAGCTTAACCTACCATTGAAATCTTCATTTAGGAAAGTTTGTATGCATAAACATGTCACTAAGAGCGGACAGTATACATTCTTAACATAGACCACATCTAAAAACCACTTTATACATTTCTATTTGTGAAACCAATAGAACAATAACCCCTAACTGTGATCAGGATTATAATCATCCATTTACCTTAATTTTAGGACACCATATAACCGTTCATCACAATTGTATCGGCCTAATGTGCCATTCAAAAATTAAAATAAACTGATCATTAACAAGATGATAGGGTATATATCTAAACTACCAGTTAGTTTTCACATAAGATGATAATAATCGTTGTTTTGATTTATGGTTACACATAAGCCATCAAATAGGCATCTTGCTCATCCTTGAGAGATTAATGCCTAAACTTAGTCTATTGATAGAGCATAACAAATAATGCACCTAGGTTAAATTTTAGCTCATTCTAATGGTAGAATTAAGATTTACAAATGGTGGAAGTTAGAATAATGAAAAATGGCAAAATTGTAATTATGGAAGCTGCATATACACACAAGACCCTTGGTTGTGAATCAGGAAGGTTTTAATAGGGATATCATCCCAACTCATGTGTAGCCACCTGATATTCGGATCCACTCCAATCTTGAATTCCTAGTGAATCAGGTCCTATCACACCTGATGAACGGTGTAGATTTCTCACAATCATCACGTTATACCCTCACATAACTTTTAAGCCATAAGAAGATTTGCCAATTTCTTCCACAAGCAATCCATGTTCCATACGCTTGTGAGTCCGCATCCTTCTCCTTCTTCTCAATTTCTTTGTCACTTTAACCAATCACGACGTGCTAGCAATATAAGGGAATTCCATCATAACTGATCATGCATGGCGTGCAGATCAAAACCTTCCATATGAGAACTCGTTCCTCTCTCTTTCTTTAGTCGCGTGCAAAGATGGTTTACCTTTCACCTTTGGAACCCATTGGTATAACGACTCCCAACCATATGATCAATGGGCCTCTGAGCTCCCTCTTAACCATCTAACCTATCTAGTAAGGCCGAATCATCAAGATCTATCTAGAGTATTAATCCACATTTAAAAGCAAGTCTATTTTTCTTGGATGAACTGACACCAACAGTCCTTGACTTACAGTTTTGATGGAGGTCGAAAAACCCACCGCCCAACTTGGTATGATATGGCCCACCTTAACTTCTGACCTGCCTCATTTTCGACCTCGTGTCCCATCTCAACTTGGGGAATTACATAAACGGTTCAGATTTCATCTCGACATCATAGTGAACCCACCCAACTTCTATTGCACGCTTGTAACGTCTGCTACCTTCCACGCGTGACAACAACATCGCTTGTAATTATCTCCTTCTTTTCTCCTTGCAAAAATCTACGGCAACTAAACCTTTCATCCTTATCACAAATCGTTGGTAATAACTAAAACTCTCCAAAATTGCCAACCCACCAAACAAAAGCATCTGGGCCCTTCTATTCTCATGTCCTAGGGTTCCATAGACTCCATCAAGGCCACCGAGTAGGGCAAGCACATCAAGATTGCTATATTTAGAAATTTGCCAATAGAAGCAAGGTTATCTTTCTAGATAGAACTGTCACCATAGATCCTTGTTCTGGCTTTAATGTAAGATCCGAGACCTTTACTAGATGGGCCTCATGACCAGCTTATCAACACAAAGATTAAAGCATAAGTTGAAACCATTGTTCTGCATGTTGTACATCCAATGTAACAAATCGGCACTTTTGCTAGGCGAGATAGACACACGTGAATTTAAAATTTAAATTTAAATATTTATGAGAGATAGGATTGGTAGATTGTAACTTTTCTCTGATCGTAACTAATCTCCCATCTTAAGAGAGAAACGGAGAGATCCCTCCAGAATTCTATCTAGGAAAAACCCTAAAGAGAAGAGATCGCGGAGAGAGTGAGTCGACAAATTTCTTTTATATCTCTTATCTTCTTTCGGACGTCTCCTCCTCCTTAAAGAAGGATACGTAAGAAACTTCATTTAACAAAACAATTCTAGAGAGAGAATGGAAATGGGGAGTTGAATACGAAGGATACGTAAGAAACCTTCTTGAACTAAGTTATCATTTAGAAAGGGTTAACTTTTACCCTTTAATAAATCGAATGATCGTTGATCGCAACCAGTGGTTGAGTGGATAGCCGGATCCTGCATCTAATTTCTAATCAATCTGACTCAACATAGGGGATACTAGCAGTTGAATCAAATATCCAGTCGAATAAACTCTAGCACGCTCGCATATCATAATCACACATGAAACTAAACATAAGACCTCAATCACACATGCAGTCTGGTGTTTGATTGAATTAACACAACATTCAACTCTAGGAAGTCTCAACAGTGGACAATTCCATTCTCATTATTTTTGTGTGGTGTGGTCCACTTGTGCTTTGAATCTGCCTATTGTTGTCTTGAGAAACTGACAGGCATAATGGATATGTCGCGAGCATTTTTGTATTTGCACATAACTTCCTACAACAGGATCTTGGTATGGTCGTGGGCGCTGGCAAGTTGTGTCCAAGTCAAATTGTTTCACAAGGTGCCGATGTGACACAGGCAATCGCCTTTTAACTGGTTTAGTGTTGATGTCACACATGTCTGAGCCAATCAAATCTTATCACGTTGGGATTGTCTCACTGAATGTAGATGCGTCATGCCTGGACGCGGATTTCCTGTGAAAGGCTTCCGCAGGAAGTACGTGCGCTGGGAACCTAAGTGGGGCCCACTGTGATGTTTTTGAGAAATCCACCCATACATTCGATTTTTGAGATCATTTTAGAACGTTCCACCAAAAAGGTTGGAAAGGAAATTCTTACCATTGAAGCCTCCCTGGGTCTACGGTGATGTTTATATGCCATCTATACTTATTCATAATTGCATTCCTACCGGGATGAACTCAAAACACAAATAGTAGAATGATTCAAAACTTTTGTGGCCCCACAAATATTTTAACTGTGGACGTTCAATCCTCACGTTTTCAGCCTACTCAAGTATTGGATTCGGACCAAAATTGGATTCGGCTCATTTTTGGCCGCACGTATTAAAATGATCTCAAAAATAAGATGGACAGGGTGGATTTCTCAAAAACATCATGATGTGCCCCACCTAGGTTCCCTGCGCAGGAAGGCTTTAGCAGGAAATCCGCATCCATCATGCCCCGGCTTACATAGACTCAGTCAAGCGGGGGCTTTGTTGGGCACACTACATCCATTTTGTTGGATCATGTCAGGGCATGAGCACAAACATGAAGTAGAACGAAAGCTCAAGTGGACCACATAGTGGGGATTGAATGCCCGTACTGTTAAAAAATTCTTCGGAGCCGTGGAAGTTTTGATCAAGCTGATATGTACGTTATCTCTTCATCCAAGTCTACATGATTAAATGCCCACAGTAGGCCTTAGAAAGACTTCAATGATGGACATCACGTGTGGTGTGGTCCACTTAAGCCTTGGATTTGTTTCAATTTTAGGCTCACATCCTAAATTGATAGATTAAAATGGATGGACGTAGTGGATAAAATGCATACATCACAGTGGGCCCCACGAGGCCCTTGCCTGGACCCAGTCTGTTTAGGCAGGGCAGGACTCTCTCTCTCTCTCTCTCTCTTTCAATGTGAGTACGAGCAAAGCTCTGGTACCGTACCACTACTTCCGCAACGATAGAATCAACTATTCTCGGGAAATATTTGAGGTGGGGCGAGCATAAGGTGCGGTTCCCCACCATGATATATGTGTTTTATCCACGCCGTCCATCCATTTATTCATCTGATTTTAAGACACTATCCCAAAAATCAGACAGATATTAATCTCAGGTGGACCACACCATAGGAAAACAGTGGGGATTGAACGTTCACCATTAAAATCTTCTTAAGGCCCACTGTAATGTTTATTTTCCATCCAACATGTTGATAAGGTCAAATAGACCTAGATGGGAAAAAACAAATATCGGTTTGATACTAAAGATCTGTGGCTCTCAAAAAAATTCTAACAGTGGACGTTCAATCCCCAATGCTTTCAATTGGTGTGGTCCACATGAGATTTGGATCTGTCTGACTTTTGGATTCATGGCTTAAAATCAGATAGAGAAATGGTTGGACTGCGTGGATAAAACACATATATCATTGTGGGGCCACAGAGATTTGAAACCACGCCTTATGACTTAGCCGATCCGCGCCCTTTGAGGTGCGCTCATATGGTGCTGCTCTGATGTCAGACCTAGTTCAGCGGTACAAGCGGTCCACTCTTCTCAATGTATTCTACCCCTCTTTCTCACCGTAGAAATAAAAATAAGACCTATCAAAAACTTAGGTGAGCCACAGCTCTGTACCTATTGATCAAGTGATGGTCAAGACTGTTATACCCAAAACCTCTAAATTCAGTGTGGGTGTGCGTATTAACAGGGGGATGTGTGTACAAACTACTAACCCCTCAAAAAAAAAGTCCGTTTTTTTGTCCATTGATCCTATTGGGGCACATGTCATGAATAGATTAGATGGTATGTCCACAACAAACTGCGCCCCCACAAACAATACTAGGCACAGCCAATGAATAGATTAGATGGCATGTGCACAACCGGGGTGGATTAGGGTGAAACCCCCGTTCCGTCGCATGACTGACCTGGTGGGTGTGTTGCGCGATTAACTGTGTGGGTGCTTTGCATGACTGACTAAAAAAAAAAAAAGGGGTGGATTAGGTGACTCAGGGTAACAGCTTAGTGGGTGGGCCCTGATCATGGGGCCCACCTGTTGTATCTGTTGCATATCTACACCGTCCGTCTATTTTTGCCGGATCATTTTAGGGCATGGTTTAAAAATTGAGGTAGATCAAAGCCCACTTGAATCACATCACATGAAAACAGTGTTGATTGAACGCCCATTATTAAAAACTTTCTAAGCCCACAGTAATGTTTATTTGCCATCCAACCTGTTGATTAGCTCACACAAAAGGGAAAACACAACTAGCAGCTTGATCCGCATCTTTTGTAGCCTAAGAAGCTTTTAACGGTGGGAATTTAATCCCTTCTGTGTGGTTCATCTGAGACTTGTATATGGCTCCCTAAAATGATCCGAAGAAAGGATGGATGGCGTGGATATTGAATACATACATAGAGGTGGGGGCCACGGTCAGGAACTCACCAACTAAGCTAGCTGTTACCCGGACGCGGTTTGGCTGGTGATCCGAACACCAGCCGCGAGCTGGTGTCAGAGCTCTGTGGGCCCACCGTGATGTTTGTGTTTTATCCACTTCATTCATCCATCCATTTTTCGAGATCATTTTACGGAACGAGACTAAAAATGAAGCAGCATCAAAGCTCAGGTGGACCACACCACAGGAAACAATAGAGAGGATGATGTCCACCGTTGAAACCTTTCTAGGGCCCAAAGTGATGTTTATTTGTTATCCAACCTGTTGGTAAGATCCTCGAACTTGGATGAAGGGAAAAAAGAAAAGAAAAAAAAACTTATCCAACCTGTTGGTAAGATCACACCACAAGAAGTTTTCAACGGTACGTATTCAATCCCTATAGTGCGGTCCACTTGAGATTTGTATCTACTTCAATTTTAGTTTCATACAGTAAAATGAGATCTCAAAATGGATGAATGGATTGGATGAAACAGATACATCATGGTGGGGCCCACAGAGCTTTGACACCAGCTCCGGGGCTGGTGCTCCGGTCACCAGCCAAACTGCGTCCCTGTTACCCCTGCCACTCCAAATCCGCGCCCTTACAGTGTTCCCCCCGTGCAGTACGGGAGGTTTTATTGGCCATGCGTCCCCTCCCAACTTCTCCTTTTGATGTGGACTACCTGAGCTTCTGCTCAGGATGATTTTTGGCCGTAGTGCCTAACTTGGAAGGGTGTATTGAATGGATGGAGTGGATCTGATGCAAAGTAGGCTTGGGCCCCACAAAATCCCCGTTGCCTATGACAGCTAGGCCTGCACACGGGTCGGGTTAGTAACAACCCTCGACCGAACCTAAATATATTTTAAAGGTCCGGGTTTCGGTCGGGGTCGTGATCGGGAATTGGGCTGACCCAACCCTAACCGTACCCTACTTGCAAAAGGGTCAACCCTAACCCTACCCTACCCTATATGCTAAACCGGGTCGGATCGGGTTAGGACTATGTTTCTATGGTGTGTTCCACCTAAGATTTGACTCAGCTTCATTTTTGCTTTTATATTCTAAAGTGATCTTTCAAAATAGTTGAACGGTATGGATTTAAGACACACGGTCAGGGGCCACCCACCTTGGTGGATCTCAGATGTCACATAATCCGCTCCATGTGAGTGTGAGATGAACGTAGGTTGGGTGAGAGTAAGTGAGACCCCTAAATCAACCTTGTGGGGGAGACCCTGACCATAAGGCTCACCTCGATGTATATATTGTAAATCTATGTCGTCCATCTATGTTTCCAGATTATTATAGGACATGGTCCCAAAAAGGAAGCAGATAAAAGCTTTAGGTAGACCACACCACAAAAATCAATGGTCATTAAACTCCTTCCATTAAAAGATTCTAGAGTCCACCCTAATGTTTATTGACCATTCAACCTATTGATAATGTCATACAAATATTTATAAAAGCAATAAACTAGTATAAATGGGGCAATTCGGGTCGGGCGGGTTTGGCATGTACCCTAAACCGTACCTAAATTAAAAACGGTCCAGCCGCATCTACCCGGGACCAGACCATTTTCTCAGCCGGATCGGGACGGATCAAGTTTTTACCGGGTCGGGCCGGGCGGGTCGGGCGGGTTAACCGGGCAGATGTGCAGCCCTAATGACAGCACCTCAAAAATAAATATCTAAAATAAATAATGATGCAAGTGCATCTTCACACTGGGGTGGGGTGGCCCACAAGGTGGGTCTATATCATGCAAAATGCCCACGAGGTGGGGTTTGTGATGCAAAAATGGCCACGAGGTGGGGTTTGTGTGATGTAGAATGGCCGCGGGGTGGATCCCACTGTGGAACCTGTGAGATGCGAGGTAGTTCGTGGGGAGATCTTGGTCGGTTTGCCTAGGAGGGCTTAGATAAAGGGATATTCCGGTGCTTCTCCAATAGCTCCAGAGCTTTTGGTGGACTGGTCGGTACTCCTTGCATCAAATACTCCCAAGATGAGAAGTCGAAGGAGAGATTAATGGACGAGATTGCCCGTGAACGCCTTCCCAGGAACTTCCTACAATGAGAAGGTAGGTGGTTCCCACCGTGATGTTTGTGAGAAATCCACTCCATCCATCTGTTTTGCTAGATCATATCATGACATGGGTTCAAAAATGGGGTAGATCCAACACTTAAGTGGGCTGCACCACGGGAAAAGATGGGTAGGGATGTCTACCGTTGAAACATCCCTGGGTCCACCGTGATGTTTATACGCCATCCATACCGCTCATAAGGTCATTCCCATGGGAATAAACTGAAAACACAAAAATATTTACCTAATCCAAAACTTTTATGTCCCCACGAATATTTCAACGGTAGAGGAATCCTCACAGTTTCCTTTCGTACGACCACTTGAGTTTTGGACCTGCCTCATTTTTGGGTCCATGTCATAACATGATATGGAAATCGGATGAACAAAGTAGATTTCTCACGAACGTCACATTGAACCCCACCAAGCTTCCAACCGCAAGAAGTTCCGCATTCGGTGCCAATGCAATTTTATTTATTTATCCTATACCTATTCTTGCTTAAGCTAAAGTAAAAAAGAAAAATAAAAAATAAAAATAAAAGGTAAAGGAATTAACAACGATTAAAGTCATACCCATCTATATGGGAAGTTCGGATGGTCTGCTAGGCGTAAACAAGATTTTCCTGTTTGTCGACCACCTGATTGGTCCAGCTCAGCACTGACATTGTCAATACTGGTGCATTTAATGTAGTCAGTGCTAATGTGTGCTGAGCTAAACCGATCAAGCGTCGGCAAACTGAAAAATCCTATTGAAGATGAGCAGACGATCCAGATTCCTACATGGGAGCTGAGGAGTAGAGTTGCAGAAAAGCCAAGGCCCACCAAAATGAAAGCGAGTAGGACCATTAAGAACCATAGCTTTGCCCCCATGATGGAAGCCTCACCCTCACTTGTTTGAGGTGAGGATGTTTTGAGGGGAAATGAGTGGCCCTGGTTATATAGGACATGACCCCCTAAACTACGTGCGCGTATTGTGCAGTAGGTAACTGATCACCACGTTATAGTGTGGTGAGTGAACTCTGTGGGGGCTACCATGATGTACGTGGTTGATCCATGCCGTCCATCCACTTTTTCATATCATTTTAGCAAACATGTATAAAATTGAAACAAATCCAAATCTCAAGTGTACCACACCACAAAAAACAGTGGGGTAATGACGTCCACTGTTCAAACCTTCTTGGGGCTATAGAGGTTTTGGATCAAGTTGATATTTGTGTTTTCCCTTCATCTTCCCCTTCGTCTCTGTATGTGTGACCGTATAAATTGGTTCAATGCCAAATAAACATCACTGTGGGCCCTATGAAGGTTTCAACGGTGGACATCATTATCCCCACTGTTTTTTGTGGTGGGTTTCACTTGAGTGTTGGATATGCTTCAATTTTATGATATTTCCCTAAACTAAGCTATAAAAAAGAATGGACGGTGTGGATGTAACACCTACATCGCATGGGTACTTAACTCACTACACAATTTGCATCTTAGTTAGGGCGGTAAATTGTCAGGTTTGGGGCAGGTTTTGCCAAAACCAGACCTACCCATTTACTAAATGGTCTAGGTCTAAATTTTAGACCACGACCCTTTTACTAAATGGGTGGGTCTAGGTCGGGTCTGAGTCAATCCCATTAAACCCATTTATAAATGGGTCTGGTAGAGGGAGATCCACCCAGACCGGGTCTAATGAGTCTAGTTAAGGGACACTCTGACCCAGAACTAGATCCACTTATAAATGGGTCTAATGGGTTTGAGTCACTTTAATCTTATATTAAAATTAATCAATGTCAATTAATAATAAAAATTAAATTTAGTAACTTCTCGTAATAACAAAACGGTAAATAATGGCGCAGATAAAAATTATAATGATAGAGATGATTATCTTTACTTGGGCAGTTGCTCCACTTTGGCCATGGTATATAGTCTTCATGAACTCTTCTTCATGTGGGTTACATTTTAAATTTTGATGCAAACCTTGTTCAAGAACCTAAAATTATCTCATTTTTGGTTTCATGTCCTAAACTGAGTTGGCAAAATGAATGGACATGGCAAATTTCTCTCATACATCACAATGGGCCCCACTTAACATCCCAACGCAAGAACTTCCTTAAAAGCATTTCACATGCAATTCACGTACATCTTACTTCACTAATCCAACCATCTTTGGTGCGTCGATTCAGATTCCATGGTGCCCCATATTCTTAGTCGGACATCGGGTGGATTTCTCATTTTCTCATGTTACTTGTCAAGGAATGTAAGCATTTTTACCGGGTTTAAATCTGGTCGGTTCGGAAGGGTCCGAATCTAGATGGGTCCCTTGTAACATAGATCAGACCTACCCATTTACTAATTGGTTTGGGTCAAGTTAGGTTAGACCTAATATAAAGGAAACTAGATCCAGACCCGTTTAACAACTAGGTCTGCTCTTGGACCCAAACCCGTACCATTTAACAAACGGGTTAGGTCTAGGTTGGGTTTGGATACCCCATCGGGTCCACTGACCCATTTACAATGCTATCCCCAACTACCACGGGTGTAAACTAGGTGTTACCTCGGTAACAACTTAGTGGGTGTTACCCTTACCATGGGACCACCCTTGATGTTTTTTGTATATCTGCTCCGTCCATCCATTTCTCTAGTCCATTTTACAAGGGAGTCTAAAAAATTAAGCAAATCCACATCTCATGTGGATCACACCACAAAAACAGTGGTGATTGAGTGCCTCAACATTAACAATTCCAAAGGGCCCATAGTAAAGTTTTTATAATGTTTATTTCCATCCAATCTTTGCTAATGTCAAGAAAATCTGAATGAAGGGAAAATACAAGGACCAGCTTGATCCAACACTTTTGTGCCCCATAAAAAGTGATTAATGGTTATTCATCGCTTTTTCTAATGGTATGGTGCACCTGAGATTTAAATCTTCTTAAGGTTTGGGGTCAAGTATAATAGATGTGAAAACATATGGATATCAAATGAGATGTCGAAACATTGTGACAATTTAATGCCTGCACTCGACGTTACAAAAATCACAAGATTGATTATATGAGAGAAATCGTTAATGTAAGTAGGAATTTATGAATAAGTGACATATAAATATAACAAGGTATTATATGTTAGTGCACTTACTTATGGCATATTAGTGCACCTTATTTATCAATCACGTATGTCCATGTGTTCTAATATCAGTTGAGCCTTGGCAAATTGAAGACCAAAGATTCAAGTGGACAAGACATATCGAGAAAGAAGAAACAGGTAAATGAGATGCCTTGGTGACCCTAACCCTTGAAACCAAAACAACCTAAACCTCTAGATGACTTGACCTAAATAGGTATACTTCTAGTCACCATAGATTAGTTTTAGGAGTCCTATAAGACCACCTATTGGAAGGCCTAAGAGGTTTATGAGCTGCTATAAAAATTCACCTTAAACAACAGAACTCATTGTGTTATCGGCCGACTGACAGCCAATTCGGTCATCTGACTGATCGGATTGATAGGCTAAAAGGGGCCAAAGTTGGACAGCAAAAGATAATGTGTCTAGGCCTAAATTGACTGGCCGATAGTTAAAACACTAAGCCTCATTTTCCTCCTGTTATTATTTTTACTTTAAATTATTCAAATAAGTGTACCACCCCGTCACACTCTCGGTTAAGAGCGGAATTTCAAACATAGTCTCAGTTTATGTGCTCTATCCAATCAGCCCGATATTGACTTAAGATCTTCAACAATAGCTAGAATTGAAATTTTAATGGATTTGACCCGCCTTTAAATAATTTGTACAAATGATGAGGCCTTTTAAAATGGTAGTCCAAGCATATAATTAGGTGACTTGTAAGATGAGCAAGTCAGATTTACAAATAGATGCATGCAAGATCGGATATGAGGATCTCATAATTTTTTTGTTGAGATCGGGTGATCTAAAAGATAAAGTACGGATGGTTGGATTTCAAGGTCCATTGGTGGGAAGGGTTTTCAATAGTTAATTAGGTAGGTAATGAATATACAATAATGCAATTTGGGCTTTTCCTTTAAATGTTGATTTAAGGTGTATGGAAGTCTGAGCGAGTGTACAAGGGTGCAAGATTGAGTGAGAAATTTTAAGTATCAATGGTTGAAAATAAAGTTTTAAATTTGAGTGCAAACGAGAATTTTTTTATATTCATGTACATACAAAAGTGTAGAATTTTTTTGAGTATTACAAGTTGCTTGATGATTATATCTTTTGTAGTTTATGTGATTGGACTTACTTAAGCTTAAAAGCTTACTTGTTTAATTCAATTTAATTGCTAATTAGTTTTAATTAGGCAAGAGATTTTTAAAAGGTCGAGGGTAGCCTACAACCCTTCCATGGCTAGCCAATTCTCTCGCCTAGATCAAGCGACGTCTTGAAAGATGCCGCAATGAGATGATGATCCACTGGAGCACCGTTCATGGGGTTGTTGACGAAACCTTCATTAGTTGCCATTGTTCTAAGGGAATGTTTTCGCTCTGATACCACTTGATGTAGGAGAGGATGTGATGAGGTTGATTACCGTCTTCTTCAAGGATAACTACCTTAAATCTATAAGCTCTCTTGAATCCACGATGGAAGAAATGACAAAAGTAAAAAATTTCAATTGATAATATGAGAGTACTAACCCTAACAACAAAATTAAAAAGTGTTTAAATACCCTAAGAAAACTCTAAAACATATAATTAAGAAGCTGATCGATCAACCAAAACAGCTCAAAAGAGTCCAAAGACCAAAATTAAACTTTTAAGGTAGTTTTGGGCGACTGATAATGGTTGGTCAGTCGACCGGAGAGGTCCAAAAGTGTCTAGAGAGCAATCTGAATTTATGGAGTATTTATGAGCGACCTACCCTAGTTGGTTTGCTGTCTTCTTTTGGGCTCCTCCCTCTTTCCATCCTAGCAATGAATGCTTCCGCGACCCATTCTACATCACCAAGCCAAGTCAAATCCAATACTAAGTTTCCCGGTGATATTGCTCAAAATCTCACCATGTCAGCCGAGTTTTGATTGCAACCCACAAATTTTGGACTATGTTCAAGAGCCTAGTTCATTGGTTGATTAATCTACTTTTCCATAGTATATGCACTCAGTTGGCCGTTGCTATTGATTAAACACTAGCTAACATGGATATTTAATTGAAAAAAAAAAACTATAAATCAGCCACACGCTGACCTACCCAAGATCTATCAACCAGAAGCCAAGCAAACGTGAATGAGTAAAGCAAAAGAATGAAGAAGACAATAACGTGAGGACGTGAATCTGGGAGGGAGAAGAAGAGAGAAGGAGAGAGATTGGAGATATCAAAAAATTGAATAGGACACGGCTACTGATTACATTAAAGGGGCAAAACACAATATAGGTGGGCCTTCAACCCAGCTCTACAATAACCAACGCAAGAACATATCTAGGCCCAAGGCCCAAAAACATTATACATTTCATAGACCATACGTTACTTAGAAACAAGCATTACCTTTCCAAATACAAGGCGCTTAGCTCACTTGTGATTAAAAAGAATGGACTATCATTCATTTAAACATACGCTAAAAGAAAAGAAAACCTAAGCCAGAATTAAATTTTCCTAGACTGTATCAGGGCTTCGTTTTAGATGCCCTATCAGTTTATTAGCTGAGTCTCACACCGCTGAATGATCACCTTGCCTTAATAGCCCTAAGTCCAAACCTCAGCAATTACCGCATATATTCAATGCGAATCCCATCAATGGTCGTGTTCACTCCGGTTTCACCTCTCGGCACCAAAGTCACCCAGATGTTCTCATCTTCATCTGCCTCTAAATCTTCCAACAGTTCTGAAATCCCTAACTTAAGAGTGCCCTTTCTCCTCACTATCGAATCTCCTTCATGCATCACTAACCGTACACCATTGCGCATGTTAACGAAGGTCCCTGCAAACTCTCGAGACTCAGGACCCGTTGTAGTTTCATCAACCACATTGATATAGACATCGAACTTCGTGTACATATCCTTCTTAACATCAATCCCATACACGACCAACACCTCTTCTTCTTCCTCTTTCTCTTTCTTGCTTCTGTGCATCTTAGGCCTATGGACCTTGGCCCTTATGGTAGTGTCAAGGGTGCGACCCTTGGGGCCAAAGACCGGAGACAAGGTGTGGCTTGGTAGTTGCAACCTGTTCTGGCTCTCTCTCATCTTCAATATGTTGCGTGCAATTTTGGGAGGAACGGATGGCTTAGGGCGCGCATTGAGCCAGGGAAGGTCTGACTCCTCGTAAGTGTACCTGAGTTTAGTTATGTCCAAGCAATCACGTATCTTGAACCGAACAAGTTGGGCGTTCTCATCATAGAAGTAGAAGTAAGAGTTGAGCCACTCCGGGTCTTCAAACTCAGGGCCGTTCCCTCTGAGCCTCTTCCAGATGATCCACAGGCGGTCAATGTTGGAATGGTGTGCATAGAAGATAGGGTCACGTGCTGCAGCATAGAAAGCACCCATGTTCTCCCTCTCAAACTGCAGATTGCTCCCAACCCATGAGTGCAAAGCGTTGTGGGGAGCTTGCTCCACCGTCCCTGCTGCTCTGCAGTAGCCCTCTTCACCGGCTTTGTACTTGCAACCCATGAAAAGCTCAGGCTTCTTTGCACCAGAAACCATTTGAGTGTACATGAAGGCAAGGTTGGCGGGTATTTGGTCCTCAGATGGAAACGGGGGCAATTCAGAATGATAGTTGAAGTCGGCAACTTGGGGTGGGAGGTGGGATTGATCCCGCTCTTTATCATAGAAAGTCCCATTCAGGTACATACTGGGGATCACCATGCCTGGGAGGGAATCCCAATTCCAGTAAGGCAATGCAAAGGTATCATCTCCAATGAGTTTCGCAAGTATCCGCTCGTGGAAGTAGATAACCATTCGATGCCAAGGGTAGAAGAGCCATGACCGATGGATCTTGAGAATGGACGTCGAATTTGCTTGGTTATAGGACCCAGTGCAATAGATGCAGTGCATGTTGGCCTGGCGCATGAAGCTACGTGGATCATCGTTGCTGAGTAGCTTCATGATTGAGAGGGCCTTCTCGTACTTGGCGATATACTCTTCGTCTACAAGATGGGCGGGCCGACGGATACGCATTGGTGAGGAAGGGCTTGGGAACTGGAAATCTATGGCAGATTCCTCCGATTCTGGTTTAGGTGGGCAACAGTAGACTGGCTTATCGTAATCATCAAGTGACTCGTGACAACTGGTTAGGTTAGGACCTAGGATAATGGTGCTGATCCTGGTTTTATTAGTCTCACTGCCGGCGGTAGCATCGATGCTGGAAAACCACTCTCCATTCACGCCCAACACCATGCTCCTGAGCCATTCAAATGCTGCAGATATGTAGACTGTCCGGCTCTCCCTACACATTCAAAAACGGAAAGATAAGTTTTTTTTTTTTTTTTTTTTTTGCCTAAGAAATTAGTAATTATTATTTACCCGCGTATTTCTAACACTAGTCTCATTCAATGTAGACGTTTTGCCTTTTGAACATAAAAATGCAGAGGGCTGTGAATTTCATTTGTGGCCCACTGTGATATCGTATATGGCTTATCCATGCCGTTCATATGTTCTTTAGATGATTTTAGGTGATGACCCAAAAAATAGGCAGATCCAGAGCTCAAGTGGGCCACACCACAGGAACCAAATGGGAATTGAACGCCTATTGTTGAAAAACTGTTTAGGTCCCATAAGTTTTCTGGATCGAGCTGATATTTGTGTTTTTCACTTCTCCATGTTTGTGTGACCTTAATGAACCGGTTAGATGACAAAATTACAATTTAATAGGCCTTAGAAAGGAAAATTCTTTCAATGGACCAAGTTTATGGCCACTATTTCTTATAATGTGGGTTCCTTGAGCTTTGGATCTACCTCATGTTTGGGCTCAGGTCATAAAATGTTCTGATAAAATAGATGAACGGTTTAGACATGCCACATACATCATTAGTGGTCCACAAATTTAAGACATGCCCTTTTTAGATGGCACAATTTAATTTAGAGGTGAAATAGTTCTCTATTTTTCAAACAGGATTTATAAATAATAATAGCCCATTTCTTAGGCATTTACCATGGAAACGAAAAATCAAACAACCTACAGAGAGGATGGTTAATGAGCAGTCATGAGAATTTCATTGAAGACTGCCATAATGATAGATGCAAATAATTTTAGAATTGTTGATCACCTACCTGAGCCTGTACGATAGCCATTAATTGGATGCATTAAAAAAAAAAGAAAGCCTTTTTAGTTATTTTAAATGATGACTCCATTCACGTGGTAGAATTGATTTATATGTACAAAATGCGAAGGGCTGTTTGGACTTCGGGCGCGGATTTCCTGCGAAAGCCTTACGCTGGAATTTCCTGCGCTGGAAACAAGGTGGGGCCCACAGTGATGTTTTTTTATTAATCCACCCGGTCCATCCGTTTTGAGAGCTTATTTTAAGACATGAGAACAAAAATAAACCGGATCCGAAGACGTGAGGATTAAACTTCCATAGTTGAAATATTTGTGGAGCCACAGGAGTTTCAAATCAGGATAATATTTGTGTTTCCAGTTCATCCCAGTAGTAGTGACGTTATTAACGGTATGTATGTCATATAAACATCACTGTGGACCTCAGGGAGGTTTCAACGGTAGTAATTTACCTACCCACCTTTTCCTTTAGTGAGGCCCACTTGAGTCTTGGATCCGATTCATTTTTGTTTTCATGTCCTAAAATGAGCTCCCAAAACGGATGGACGGGGTGGATTTATCAAAAAAATCAATGTGGTCCCCACCTTGTTTCCAACTTCATGCCCAAGGCTTTCGCAGGAAATCCGCGCCCATTCCGAATTATTATTGTCACGTGATGTGACAGTGCGAAAGAATTGCAACTTTAAGTTAGCTTAGCTGTATGCAAGTATTTGTTTATTACAATTTTATATATGTCCCTTGATGTTAGGCCGAAGATATAAAAAACTCTACCATCTGCTATTACGGTGCCCCACATCATAGGGAAGAGTGGAGTAGACTACCACAGATTCATATCTGGATTTTACAGTGCCTGGAATATTCCATCATCCGATCCGTTCAACAGATGTGACTCGCCGAGATGAGCATACTATCTCAAAATCAGTCTGACCCAAAACTAGGGCCTGTGGCACCTTATTAAACAACAAAATATAGTAGGCACACAGAGTTCATGTGTTTTCACCACTGCGAGAGGACTCTGGCCGGATTGCCTGGTGACCTCAACAGTACTAGTACCGCTGATGTATGAGTTTTATTCACACCATCCATCGATTTTTCCAGCTCATTTTAGATCATGAGCCGAAAATTGAAGCATATCCAACGCTGAAGTGGATCGCATCACAGAAAACAGTATCTGTTGTAGGCAAATATAGTCTATCGAGAAGTGCAGGATCGCGGTCATAATGAATGCGAGCAGTCAAGCTCGTGCTCGCCAGAGGGGGTCGCATCTTCCAATGCGAGCAGTCAAGCTCGTGCTCGCCAGAGGGGGTCGCATCTTCCGATGCGAGCAGCTCGGCTCGTGCTCGCCAGAGAGGGTCGCATTTCCGTATGCAAGCAGCTCGGCTCGTGCTCGCCAGAGGGGGTCGCATCTTCCGAATGCGAGCAGCTCGGCTCGTGCTCGCCAGAGGAGGTCGCATCTCCCGGATGCGAGCAGCTCTGCTCGGGCTCGTCAGAAGGGGTCGCATCTCACGAATGCGAGCATCCCTGACACAAGCAGCTCCCGACATCAGAATAGTCCTGAGTCTTCGTTTTTGGTTTGGATGGTCCTCATACTTCCAGCATCCGGTTCCCATTGAGTGGCTTGTTCAATCCCTCTGCGATACCAAGCAGAGTTACATCCAGCGCGGCGGTCTTCACCCTTTCGGCGTCCCCTTCCTTTTCGGGGATTGCTATCAAGAAACGTGATTGCCGGAAGAAGTTATTGGGTTAGATCTTGCCTCTAAGGATAAGGATCTTGTCCCACTAAATCAGCGAGATTTCGGTATCGTACGCGACATCAGCGGGATTTCGATATCTTACGTAACAATTTGGGTTGCTTCAGATCTATATAAAGGGGTGACTCCATTAAGAGAAAGGTACGTACTAATCACTCAAGCTGGGTCCCGTTTTGCTTGGCTTCTCTTCTGTGGCCTAACTTAAGCGTCGGAGGGCTAACGGCTGGTCCCCAGCCACCCTTATTCGCTGTCTTATTTCAGGTCTGGTGGTGGAAATCTCTCCTGGAGCGAAGGAGAAAAGCCGAAGGATCTCGTTACAAAATCTGACATTAACAGTTTGGCGCCGTCTGTGGGAACGACTTGATCATCAAAATCAATCGTGTTAACCACCGATCAAAATCCTTCGGTGATGCCTCCTAAAAAGACTGTTCATCCTTCAACTTCAAGGCAGGCACCACCTCCGCCCGGTGAGACGGAATCCGCACCTGCCCTCCCACCTGTTCCGACGGATATCCCTCAAGAAGCCCCAAATATGCCATCAACAAATCCATTATTGGGGGCTTCTGGAAATCAGGATGATGTCCTACGATTCCTCGGGAACACTCTCCTAACTTTAAACGCTGGAGTTCAGGCACTGTCAAATCGGCTTGATCAGCACTTCCCTGAACCGCAAAGACAACCCTCCGAAGGGTTACCACCGCCACCCATACCAGTTGCCTCCAGACATTCTGTGGATGAACCACAGGTCCCACCACTCGGCGGCCATCCCCCTGTGCCGTCTCCACATTCTATACATTCCAGTTCGTCTCGACAACCTCTACCGCAAGGCTCCACTGCCGAAACGTCCAGCTATACCTTGCCATGGGAAGGAGATCTCAAAAGAATCCAAGACCGTTTTGATGTCATGGAGCAGAGATACCAGGCAAATCGACCGTCTGCTGTCATGGCGGCAATACATCAATCTGAATCTCCCTTCACAAGCAAGGTCATGGAGGCCCCGTTGCCCAGAAAGTATCGAACGCCTGTTATCGCTCCGTACACAGGTATTGGCGATCCTCTAGAACATCTGGAAACATATAGGTCCCTCATGGAGTTGGAGGGACATGGTTCAGAAATCATGTGTAGGGCTTTTCCCCTTACGTTGAAGGAAGCGGCTCGTACGTGGTTTCGGGGGTTAAAGCCTCTTTCCATCAGTTCTTTTTCCCAATTATCGGAGATATTTCTTTCTCAATTCATGGGAAGTATTCGCATTAAAAAGCCAGCCTCCCATCTGATGAATCTAAAACAGCAACATGGAGAGACAATAAAAGAGTTCACAGTAAGGTTCACTGCCGAAGCCGTTCAAACCGAGAGTTACACTGAAGAAAAGGGTCTCACAGCCCTCATCGCTGGAATAACGAGCGAGAAATTCAGGTTTGCCTTAGATAAAAGCCCGCCGAAAACTATGGCGGAATTCCAAGCCAAAGCTCAGAAATATATCAATGCGGAAGAAGTCGCTTTGACACGCCATGGAGTACAAAGTAAGAAACGCAAGCCAGAAGGAACTTCTTCTACAGATAAGAAATACCGTCGTGATCAACGTGATCGTTCTCCCAGGAAGCCTTACTCTGGTAAATATCATAATTACACTCCTCTTAATCGATCCCCTGAAAAGGTTCTAATGGAGATTAAACAAAAGCCGTATGTGAAGTGGCCCGCAAAGATCAAATCCGATCCCGAGAAGAGGGATAA